>OZ035962.1:90255649-90622126 GCA_964034945.1 Chrysopilus asiliformis | reverse complement strand
GCAATTAAAAATAACCAATGTTGAAGGTAAAGAAGAAAATGTAACTATTGCCTGTACAGGTGTTTTATTTAGAAGAATAATTATCCAATTTCAAAGACAGTTTAGGAACTTTTCTGTATATTTGCTACTAGTAAAAAAAACATTTATAAACATTTTACAGAATACAAAATCATGAACATGGTGAAACCATAGCAACGGATTCGGAACATACCAATGGCGTAACTAAAATAAGCTCGCTTCCCGCCCTCATATTCCGAAAATCTCGTTTGAGCCTCCCTGATCGGGAAAACCCTTTTTCTATCAATAATTATAGAAATTCTCATTCCAATATGATACAATTCCACTTCCTGTCTATGACTAAATGTAGACCAGACATACTCAAAAAAAAAATGCGCCGCAGGGGAATTTAAAAAAAAATATGCACAGTAGGCATAATTTTTCAGAAAAAAATATTGGTCACAGGTTTAAATACACCAGTCTAAAGGTGCCGCTCCTCATGAGAGTAAATACGCGAGTAACTCTCAAAAACTCTCGAGAGTTACTCGCAGGAGGTTGTCCATTTGAGAGTTAATTTCGGCGATTTTTCTCTTTTCAAGACCAATATCTTGATTTTTTTGACATCTTGCTTTGGCGAGTTCTCGAGAGCTACTAGCGAAATTGAAACGCCGTTCGTATCTGGCGAGCAACTCCCCGAGAGTTCAGTGGGTGCGTGTCGACTATAGAGTAGAATCACTTTGGACAGCTCGCAGAAACTAGCTCGCGAGTTTTTACGCGTTTCTACGAGCGACTCTTAGAGACGTGTCCATTTACGAGTAGCTGCTATCGAGAGGTTCTTGCCGGCGGCATTTACTCTCATGTGGAGCGGCACCTTAACACTAGATTGCCCAAGGAAGTCAAGCAGTCAAAATGACTGTTTTTGGCAATATAGGTATAACACATATATATATACCGGAAATGAAGGGGGGGGGGGGGGGGGAGGTAACTACAATTATTAATAAACGCATTTATATGTTGTACAAAAAGTCACAAAATTCTAACAAATTGTGTCATTATATACATAATTGTTTTTCTGATTGAAATTAAAAAGCAGTCAATATGACTTGCTTGGGCAATCTAGTGTTAAGGGCTCCCTATCCTCGAAGTTTTGACCTTTTATTCGCAATCAGCGACCTAAAAAACCCTCTAATGTAAAATTTTCGAAAAATAAAATATTAAAAAGATATTTGCCTTACAGGAATATAACGAGAAAAAACGGCTACCATTTATTCTACACTCTTCAATAATCCTTCTTATTCGTTCTGAGGCTGTTGAAAGGATCTTCTCCCGAAAACTGACAATTGTGAAGATCGTGAAGCGGCCAAAAACAAAGCCAGTAAAATAAAATATTTTCGTGAAATTTTTTTTTCTCGTTTTTTTTAATTATCACAATGATTTGTGATTCTTTTTCGATTTTTAACGAATCGGAAATTGACAAAATCCTTTGAGCTGACTAAATTCTAACAAAATCCCTAATTAACTTCACCGAAAATCATTCGTCATTAATCAAAATCGAAACTTGATCAACGTGACGATAGCAAATAACAAAATTTCGATGTTTACTTAATTATAACGCCTTATACTGTAGGACGAATTTAATCTGTATTCGGATTTAATTCTGTCGGCTAGAAAAACATATAACTAAAATCCCCTTTCCATAAAGGGAAATTCAAAATCCGACAGAAAATTCACGTCAATAAGACTTAAGAAATCGTTAAGGATTCATTAGTGTATATAGTTTAAAAAGAAAGTAATGCCCGTCAGATTAGAGGAGATTTTTTCTCTAGACTTTGGACATTGGGGAGTCTGAGCCTCATACATTCTACTTAAATAACGCCTTCCCCTATTGCAATGCTGCTTGTTCCGCATTCGGTTTAGGATTTCAGATGCTACGATAGAAAATCTAACTGCTAAGAAGTGGGACATATCTTCACATAAAAACCATTTTTCTTACGTTTGCTCTCCACAATTTTACTGCGGTTTTTTGTTCAAATAGTGGGTAGAAGAGAATAAGGTCATTAATACCAATCACATTCGCTAGGATTACTTCAAGTTTATCACTAGAAGGCAAACATAAATGCTATAGAGAGCCCCCACAACAGCATCTATGCTGAAGCCATGTAGATACGTCGTATATAGTGAATACTAGAAAATAGCGGTAGCATCATAGTAAAATATCCTTGCATGGCTTATCCTATTCGTCCTTACCTCAGTCTCACTGCCATAATATCAAGTGTGGCAATGGTGATGTAGATTCGTCGATTCGCATAGCAAAAACATCCCTATTGGTGGTTCGTATCGGGATAAAAAGTCATTAACGGTTTAATACGGGTAAATACCATTAAGTTTATTGATCGGTTTGTTTTCGGTTATGCCCCATTTTCAATTTCCCTATATTTTCCCATCTTTCATTAATAATTTTACGTCGTTCGTTCACTAACTTGTGGCGCTCAACGTACCGCCAGCAAAAGGGGATGACAGCAATGGGACAACTTTAGGTAAACGCAACCATATACATATGTAAATGGCTAGACTATAATATAAACTCTATTAATGTGAAACCCAATGAACCTAAATATAATTCAAATTCCATGGGCCGCTGTTGTTGCTGTCTGACTGATATTTGACCTTTACTCCTATCCATCAACTTCAATGTGTCTTCATATTATTTGCCTGTTTTTTTACTCTATTTAATCGGGGATTCCCATTTCATGTTAGCCGACGTGTACCTGAAACGTGTATGCTATGCATGCATCAAAGGTAAACAGAAATCTATTGATGTTTTCAATAATAAACGAGTAAAACCTCTATGCATTCCGCCATGGCAAGGAAAACTTTTGTGTTTGAAAACGTTTACCGTGAAAAACAGACTTTCGTCCTTTTTATTTTTTGGTAAAAGTTGGCTTCAAGTCAAAAGGATAAACTATGAAAGTTTTTTTTGTCCTTTTGTTTAGATTTTGATTATGTAATTGACTTCATTAATCAATCATTCGTCAAATTAAGGAGTTGTTTGGGGTTTGCTATGTTATTTTGAAAAACATTAGGTAAAATGGTATTAAAAAAAAAACTTGGAAAATGGTTTTTCTTAGTTTTAAAAGTGTTTTTTTTTCTTCGTTCGCCAAGAGTCTTCCCCAAAGCTCCAGATCTTTCTATAAAAAATATTTTACATTGTTTTCAACGTACAGAGAAATAGACCCCTATCAAGACTATCATAACTCTCTTGAGATGTCAAAATTCTAACGTTTTTGTAAGTACTATAAAATGTTAATATTGGGAAGAATTTTCATTGTTTAAATAATTTTGGAAGAGCATTGTTCAATATTCAATTGCACATCCTTAAAATCTCAAAAAAGTTAACAAGGTTTTTTTTTTACTGAATTAAAAATTCAACATTGAAGAATTTTGTAATTCAAGTTACGATAGTCTTACGTGGAGGCGTCGAAATGTTTTAACACGAGATTTACGGTTTAACCCTTAGAGGCACAGAAAAATAGCAAATATTTTCACCCTTCCGGCACTCGAAAAAAAAAATTTTTTTTGATTTTTTTAGTGGTACCATTTTAAAGTATCATACGGCAATGAAAGACGGTTTAATTGGTGGTACAATTTTGATACCACCGTGTAGTATTTGTTACAAAAAAGGTGGTACATCGCGTGTACCACCAAGCCTTTAAGGGTTAAAAAACATCCACTACAAATCGTCGTATCACAACCATAGTCACTAAACTGACATTTTGGCCTGTTTTAGTTATTATGCTAAACAGGTGCACGGAAACCATATTTTGTAAAATTTTCTATTTAGTATTTACTAGCAGACCATTCGTTGCCAGCTTAAAGTTTTTTGTATAAATTTTAGAATGCCAAAAAACCATAAATAACTTAAAAACTTTTGGGAAAAAATGTTGTCCTTACAACATTCCGTTTCGAATTTTGAAATTCCAACACCAGAGAAAACCTCTCCCAAAGCCAGTATTTGCAAGAAAAATTGGAAAAAGGACATCGTGATCAGCGAATCCGGAAACCCCCTAATGCCATTTTTCCCCGGAAAAGATGGGAAAAAGGCTATTTGCGTTATCTTTACAGAACCTTCCGTTTTGAATTTTGAAATTCGAACACCGGATTCGTGATCAGCGACCCCAAAAACTCCTTTTCCGCTTCCTATTGAGCAGGATTCATGGCGAAAATCACGGTTTAAAAACACCCAAACCCCCTTTACCCCCTTAGGGGTAAAATTTCGGAAAACCCCGCCTTAGTGAGCGCTTACGCAATGATTGGGACATATTGTGAAAGTTTCAAGTCACTAGCTTTAGGGGTTTGGGCGTTGATGAGTCAGTCACTCAGTCAGGTTAAACGATTTTATATGTATATAGAAATAGCTTTGCTGTTACAATTTTACATTTTCAGTTTTTACATAATGCTCCCAAAGTGAAAAATGTCAAAATCTTTAAACTCGTTATTTCTAAAGTACGATACTGCAGTTTCGTGAATATTGCTGTGACATGACCATATATGATTCCGTATTAAAAAAAATTCAATTGAAGAAATATAAAAGGTACCCCCTTGAAACGAAAAAAAACATTACTGGATTTTTTTTTTTTTAGATAAAGGACGAAAAGATTATTCTCCTATATAAATTACACAAAGGCAAGTGTAATAAAATCTTAAATAATTTTCCCCTTTTTATAGAAAAAATGCAAAACAAGGCGATTGTTCTAAAGACCAGCGATAATTCCTTTCAAGTGCCTAATTGCCAAAGGAGGCAATTTACCATTTCTCATCCCATTTCTCATATCTATAGATGGTAACACTAGGCCCTTTATGCGCCAAGGGTGGCTGAATAATATTTTATGGAAATACTCGACGCTTTATTCGTTTGTTCCTTTGCGAGCAGTAGCCCAAGTGCAATTAAAATTTTTTGAATAAATTCAGTAAAGCCATACTTTAAAATGCTTTGTCTAGAAAATATATATCCTTTCTCTGCCTCTTTATTTTCTTTCATTTTGAAAATATTTTCACATTTAAACTGGTACTTCCGTCTGTATACCAAATCCCATGACTGTCTTCTTCGTTCATATAGAACGGAAAACTGAATGAATGAATGAAGGTCCTTTTCCACTATGAAGCTGAATCAGTCCAGAGGAAAAAAAACATTCACGAACTAAGGGATGCCCGTGTAGTTTCGAGGATGATGGTGTGGTCGGGTCAATGGAGAATCAGCTCTTCCCTTTATCACTAACACAAAATAAGTGCAACGGACTCTAATTAACATTATCGTCTTAATTAAAACTGGTTTTTATTATGCCTCCTTATCCTTATAACATGAAAAAAGGAGCCAATGTGGAAAATATTACTAAAGGAAAAACATCGAAAGACTAAAAAGGAGCAACTCGCTGGTATATCCTGATGGGAACGATACGATGGTGACGGTTGATGGTGGGGTTTGTTTCACATCCCCCAAAATATCTTAGTGGCTGTTGTTGTAATTTTAATTGTGTGGTGGCAGAATAGTAGCAGATACAGAATACTGCGGAATCTCCCAGGATAACGCTGGGTTAATTTAAGTAAGAATTCTATCGAAAAAAGGTAGATTTGCACTACTATAGCAGGCCATGCTACAGATTGAACGTAGATGAAGGCTACTGGAATTCCAATTTCACCTTATTTATATTCCACTCTGGAGGAATTAATGTCCCTTCAATCCTATTACATGGCCGTTTAGACGACGCGTCCATAGGGATAAACATCCACCAACCATCAGCAGTAGAGTCATAATTTCCTCTTGCCCTGCCAGACTCCCCCCTTAACTGAACCTTCCCGACCAAAGGAGCAACATTTGCTGCAAGTATTTTAATTAATCAGCGGAGGATATTCAAATTAAGGTGCTGAATTTTTTTCGCCCCACTTACTGTTTATTTTTTGTTGTTTGCTTTGAAATTACCAAAGAGTGGGCATGTGTCATTAGGCCATCATTTTTCGTCCTTTATCTCAAAAATTACCTAAAAGCTTATAATCAACATTAATTTTATAGAACCTGGGGAGACATTGCGGATCTCGAAAAATGAGACCAGCGAATTCGAAAGGCAACTTCGATTTCGAGAGACAATGGAATTACGTATCTCGAACATGACAATTTCGAGATTTCCCCAAGGGAAATATTTTTGACAGATAATGTTTATTTATTTTTGTGGTGTTAAAGTGAAAAGTTGCATTTAATTGTTCCACTTTATTCAGTAAAGTGTTTCTTCCGAACATTTTCCACAACTGCCGTCTAAAACCACAACTGCCGTCTCGAAAGCACAAGACCTTGTCAGAAACCCTCGATTTTCGAGAAAAGCAATCAGGCATTAAATTCGAGAAAACGAACGAGCCCAAGGCAAATTTTTGGGAAATTTCAAATGCATTATATATTTTTAAGTTTTTCGCAGTTTTTTGCTTTATGCGGATAAATTCTTTCAAGTGGTATGCTACAAAACCCTTTAAATATTTATTTGGGTTTTATAAAAAACCACTAATAAGAGAATTTTGTATTATTCTATGTGCGTTCAGTAAAAAATTATTACTTTCGAAAGAACATTTTTTTGTGGTTTTTAGGTATTTTTAAAAGCCAGCACCCACCTTTTTTTGGATCGGGCATCGTGCACGGGCATCGTGCATGGGCATCGTGCATCGTGCATCGTGCATCGGGCATCGTGCATCGGGCATCGTGCACGGGCATCGTGCATGGGCATCGTGCATCGTGCATCGTGCATCGGGCATCGTGCATCGGGCATCGTGCACGGGCATCGTGCACGGGCACGGGCATCGTGCATCGTGCATCGGGCATCGTGCATCGTGCATCGGGCATCGTGCACGGGCATCGTGCATGGGCATCGTGCATGGGCATCGTGCATCGGGCATCGTGCACGGGCATCGTGCACGGGCATCGTGCATCGTGCATCGTGCATCGGGCATCGTGCATCGGGCATCGTGCACGGGCATCGTGCACGGGCACGGGCATCGTGCATGGGCATCGTGCACGGGCATCGTGCATGGGCATCGTGCACGGGCATCGTGCACGGGCATCGTGCATGGGCATCGTGCATGGGCATCGTGCACGGGCATCGTGCACGGGCACGGGCATCGTGCATGGGCATCGTGCATGGGCATCGTGCATGGGCATCGTGCATGGGCATCGTGCACGGGCATCGTGCATCGGGCATCGTGCACGGGCATCGTGCATGGGCATCGTGCATGGGCATCGTGCATGGGCATCGTGCACGGGCATCGTGCACGGGCACGGGCATCGTGCATGGGCATCGTGCACGGGCATCGTGCATGGGCATCGTGCATCGTGCATCGGGCATCGTGCATCGGGCATCGTGCACGGGCATCGTGAATGGACATCGGGCACGGGCATCGTGCACGGGCATCGTGCACGGGCATCGTCCATGGGCATCGTGCACGGGCATCGTGCATGGGCATCGTGCATGGGCATCGTGCATGGGCATCGTGCATGGGCATCGTGCATCGTGCATCGGGCATCGTGCACGGGCATCGTGCACGGGCATCGTGCATGGGCATCGGGCACGGGCATCGTGCATGGGCATCGTGCACGGGCATCGTGCACGGGCACGGGCATCGTGCACGGGCATTGTGCACGGGCATCGTGCATGGGCATCGTGCACGGGCATCGTGCATGGGCATCGTGCACGGGCATCGTGCATGGGCATCGTGCACGGGCATCGTGCATCGGGCATCGTGCACGGGCATCGTGCATGGGCATCGTGCACGGGCATCGTGCATGGGCATCGTGCATGGGCATCGTGCATGGGCATCGTGCATGGGCATCGTGCATCGTGCATCGGGCATCGTGCACGGGCATCGTGCACGGGCATCGTGCATGGGCATCGGGCACGGGCATCGTGCATGGGCATCGTGCACGGGCATCGTGCACGGGCATCGTGCACGGGCACGGGCATCGTGCACGGGCATTGTGCACGGGCATCGTGCACGGGCATCGTGCACGGGCATCGTGCATCGTGCATCGTGCATCGGGCATCGTGCATCGGGCATCGTGCACGGGCATCGTGCATGGGCATCGTGCATGGGCATCGTGCACGGGCATCGTGCACGGGCACGGGCATCGTGCATGGGCATCGTGCACGGGCATCGTGCATGGGCATCGTGCACGGGCATCGTGCTTGGGCATCGTGCATGGGCATCGTGCATGGGCATCGTGCATGGGCATCGTGCACGGGCATCGTGCATCGGGCATCGTGCACGGGCATCGTGCATGGGCATCGTGCATGGGCATCGTGCATGGGCATCGTGCACGGGCATCGTGCACGGGCACGGGCATCGTGCATGGGCATCGTGCACGGGCATCGTGCATGGGCATCGTGCATCGGGCATCGTGCACGGGCATCGTGAATGGGCATCGGGCACGGGCATCGTGCACGGGCATCGTGCACGGGCATCGTCCATGGGCATCGTGCATGGGCATCGTGCATGGGCATCGTGCATGGGCATCGTGCATGGGCATCGTGCATCGTGCATCGGGCATCGTGCACGGGCATCGTGCACGGGCATCGTGCATGGGCATCGGGCACGGGCATCGTGCATGGGCATCGTGCACGGGCATCGTGCACGGGCACGGGCATCGTGCACGGGCATCGTGCATGGGCATCGTGCATGGGCAACGTGCATGGGCATCGTGCATGGGCATCGTGCACGGGCATCGTGCATCGGGC
The DNA here is from genome assembly GCA_964034945.1 of Chrysopilus asiliformis. Lineage (NCBI taxonomy): Eukaryota > Metazoa > Arthropoda > Insecta > Diptera > Rhagionidae > Chrysopilus > Chrysopilus asiliformis. The sequence continues at coordinate 90,613,361 of OZ035962.1, read as the reverse complement.
ATCGTGCACGGGCATCGTGCATGGGCATCGTGCACGGGCATCGTGCACGGGCATCGTGCATGGGCATCGTGCACGGGCATCGTGCACGGGCATCGTGCATGGGCATCGTGCATCGGGCATCGTGCACGGGCATCGTGCACGGGCATCGTGCATCGGGCATCGTGCACGGGCATCGTGCATCGTGCATCGTGCATCGTGCATCGTGCATCGGGCATCGTGCATCGGGCATCGTGCACGGGCATCGTGCATGGGCATCGTGCATCGTGCATCGTGCATCGTGCATCGGGCATCGTGCATCGGGCATCGTGCACGGGCATCGTGCACGGGCACGGGCATCGTGCATCGTGCATCGGGCATCGTGCATCGTGCATCGGGCATCGTGCACGGGCATCGTGCATCGGGCATCGTGCACGTGCATCGTGCACGGGCATCGTGCATGGGCATCGTGCACGGGCATCGTGCATCGGGCATCGTGCACGGGCATCGTGCATCGGGCATCGTGCACGGGCATCGTGCATGGGCATCGTGCATGGGCATCGTGCACGGGCATCGTGCATCGGGCATCGTGCACGGGCATCGTGCATGGGCATCGTGCATGGGCATCGTGCACGGGCACGGGCATCGTGCATGGGCATCGTGCACGGGCATCGTGCATGGGCATCGTGCATCGTGCATCGGGCATCGTGCATCGGGCATCGTGCACGGGCATCGTGCATGGGCATCGGGCACGGGCATCGTGCACGGGCATCGTGCACGGGCATCGTGCACGGGCATCGTGCATGGGCATCGTGCATGGGCATCGTGCATGGGCATCGTGCATGGGCATCGTGCATCGTGCATCGGGCATCGTGCACGGGCATCGTGCATCGGGCATCGTGCACGGGCATCGTGCACGGGCATCGTGCATGGGCATCGGGCACGGGCATCGTGCACGGGCATCGTGCACGGGCATCGTGCATGGGCATCGTGCACGGGCATCGTGCATGGGCATCGTGCATGGGCATCGTGCATGGGCATCGTGCATGGGCATCGTGCATCGGGCATCGTGCACGGGCATCGTGCATGGGCATCGTGCATGGGCATCGTGCATGGGCATCGTGCACGGGCATCGTGCACGGGCACGGGCATCGTGCACGGGCATTGTGCACGGGCATCGTGCATGGGCATCGTGCACGGGCATCGTGCATGGGCATCGTGCATGGGCATCGTGCATGGGCATCGTGCATGGGCATCGTGCACGGGCATCGTGCACGGGCATCGTGCATGGGCATCGTGCACGGGCATCGTGCATCGGGCATCGTGCACGGGCATCGTGCATGGGCATCGTGCACGGGCATCGTGCACGGGCATCGTGCATGGGCATCGTGCACGGGCATCGTGCACGGGCATCGTGCATGGGCATTGTGCATCGGGCATCGTGCACGGGCATCGTGCACGGGCATCGTGCATCGGGCATCGTGCACGGGCATCGTGCATCGTGCATCGTGCATCGTGCATCGGGCATCGTGCATCGGGCATCGTGCACGGGCATCGTGCATGGGCATCGTCACGGGCATCGTGCACGGGCATATTCGATCTACAAAAGGTCCAAAAAAAAACTATAGGTTTTGTAAAGCTATGAGAAAAATTTTAAGAAATATAAATCAGATTTTTTTTTTTGAGATTATCGAGGTGGCCGAATTTGTATGAAACAAAATTTATTTTTGGTAAAGATTAATTTTTGGGTTCCGTTTAAAGTAGGTGTTCTTATGGACTTTTCAGGAACTTTGGAGGTGTCCCCAAAATACGTCCCGCTAACTTTAGGCTTTACGGATCTTCTTACACCCTCGCTGCAGGCTTTACGATTTTTTGTATGGGTTTAGGACCGGCATCAGACTTCCCCCTAACTGTGACGTATTTCATAGACAGCCATCTCCTGTACTGTTGAAATTTTGTGAAATTAGTTTTCCATTACCACCGTCATACCGCAGACCCACCTCCTCCCCCCTCCCCCACCCGTTAAAATCTAAATGTTTGACGTATTTTATTATACACGGAGAGAAATCCAAGTGACTGTGGACTCTTCTGCAATAAATAGGGAATTATTCCTATAATTTTGGGAAAATTTCCTATTTTTTGGCATGAATTCCCTTTTGTTTGGGAGTCAATACTAAAAAAATTCACTGTTTCGTATTTTCCTATTTGTTGTAGGAACCTGTCCTATTATTTCTCTCCGTGTAGGTTTCTAGAAAAATTTTCGTGCAAGAATTTTTTTATACTTTATATGAGGAACATATAAGAGGATTTAGTTTACCGTTTGTACAACATCGAACTAATCGTCGGACACAAAACTGAGCTGCATCAGAGTGTCTAAGATGATAAAAAAATATTGATTTCCGCATGTCCGCATGTCCGTCCATCCGTCCGTCCGTCTATCCATCCGTCTGTCCATCCGTCTATCCGCATGTCTGTCTATTCGTCTGTCTGTCTTATCTTCCCCGAATGCCAAAACATTCCACACTATAAATCAAGGATTGAGCTAGAGACTAGAAATTTTTTATTGTTGCCTTTCTCGGAAATAGGAAGGCCAAGTTCTTGAACGCGCGAAATCGGACTATTTATTTTCTCTTTCACCATATAAACGAAACAGTTTTTTGCAATTTTCTCGAAAACGGTGAGTCGAATTAAAAAAAGTCATCGACTTCGAAAATATTTTTAAAATATGATTTTACATAACTCATCCATACATCAATATCCCACCGGGCTACTCCTCCCCCCTTCTCCGTTCAAATGGATTTTTTTTCTAATCACATTTTGGTATGTGCTCATATAGAGTATTTGATAATTGACTCCTGGCTAATGTAGGTTTTTTCATGTTTATCAAATGGGTTTGAAATATTGAATAGACCTATTTTAAAATTCATATTGAAAAATAAAACATTTTTCTCAATTGCAGAGTATTCCAAAGCTTTATACCATACCCTCAAACACAAAAACAATTATAATAAAAAACCATTTCAAATATCAATTTTTTTTTGCTGGAAAATTGTCAATATTGTGCGTGAAATCCGCGAAAAACCATTGATAAATCTGCAAAATATACAAAAATGTCAAGAGTTACAAAAACAGCAATTTCATAGGAATCCATTTAATTTATATTCAGCACACAGATTTTAAACTTTTTTTCGCTATTTTTTTTTGTTCCCTATTTATTTCCCATATTATTCAAACTTTAATGGGATAAAAACCAAACATTCGATTTTTGGATGGAAAATAGTATAAAAGTTATGCACATCTAGGGGACAAGTACGGAAACATGCCACACTATTCCATTAATACAAAGACATGAAATGGATTTTTGGGTGTCCGGCCGAACACTGGGAGAGTGTATTTCAATGTTTCTCTCGTTTGGACACAAAAAGGGGTTGATGGGAATAGAAAAAATTCAATAACAGCGAGATATGTGAATTTTAACGCCATGCATAGCCTGAATGAAAATAGAAACTCCTGCCCTTATTCCTATTCATTGACATTTGCAAATGCGACGACGACGATCAAGGATTTTTTGATTTTTTTGTTTCATTCCGATGGTCGGATTTTGTCGTTTTTACAAGATTACAATGAATGCATCGATGTCCCATTGGATTGTTACTGCCATTAGATAACGACATTTACATGCATGGCCAGTAGACGAACAATATTGAAGTATCAACCGTCGGCGGAGTCAGTGGCGTAACTAGGAATTGCCCCTTTTCACACGAAAATATTATGTTTAGGGCCTCCTTTCATTTTGATGGTTTTTTCGTGAATCTAGTGTGAAAAATGATTCTATATCACAGTAAATTTGATATTCTTACCGAAAGCAATTTTGCGGCAAAAAAAAAAGTTTTCCGACTCTCACATATTACTAATGCATAATTAAGGGTCCGATCCTGGGTCCCTTCATATTCTTGGAGGCCCCCCTTCCGTTGCCTTTCCGACTTTGCGTGCGTATGTTTTCCTAGTTACGCCACTGGGTAGAATTCTGTAACACCTAAATTCCCTTGTATTGAGAATCATCAAATCGAACACCACAATACAAAGAATATTCAATTATTTGACTGGGCCAACTTTTCCACTGTACACATTTCCAATTTTCCACTATACTATCACATGCTCTTCGATTCGTGATTGCATAGTGAGAACATATAACAAGCGACTGACAAGCTATAAATATATGCCTCTAAAATTTAAATTTGAAAATTATACCTTTTGGGTGTATAATTTAATCATAATTAGACCAATGTCCCGAAAATCTTCATTATAAACGACTATAAAGCGCCTTAGACTACGTGACACTTTGCCTTTTATATGGAAAATATGTCACGAGCCCACCATGAATCATTGTATTTGGAAACGTGACAGCATCACTTCCGTCAGTGATTTACGCCCCGAGTCATCAATCAACTCACTTATGCTTAATCAAAGCGAGATCACATCATCGCATCATAGCGTAGGATCCTTCCTTACGTTACGCCGACCTCAAAACGATCCCCAACGAAAGATAAAAAAAACAAAAATAAAATAAAATCGTTAGAGAAAAATATCCCTACTTAGGTATCCTTTTGCCATAAATAAAAATATATTTCGCGTACAGAACTGATATATTCGTAAAATATACACAAATATACATAAATGTGGATGAAAATTCGGGCTATCAGACCAGGACCCAACCACATCTAACTGCCTAAACTTGTGCATAGCAATGATCCTTATGTAGATATTGCTGTCCACATTCCAGTAGTTCATGCGGTAGGGGACAAAAACAACCACCCAGCAACCGTGCAATAAAGGTAAAATAAAATAGAACCATATTCGAGAAGAATACACTCGGAATAGAAGGTGGGAAACATGTTACGTGTCTATTTCCCAGCATTTTTATCTTGACAGGTCTGATATTTCATGTCGTATTGTGTTTTTTTATAATTTTTATGAAAACGAATAAAAAAAGGGAGAAAAAATTAAGGCACCGCTTGCGATCAACGTTGGACCAGAGAGAGAATCTTAAGTTATGGCAGGTATCGTTGAATAAATTGCTAAGCATATATCTTCACCTTTGGAAAAAATCTGAGTAATTTTTAGCCATGGTTTTTGCCTTTTATTTCATCAGGGTTTTTCCTTCGACTAGTATACTCTAACTCAATCATTTTGGCTACGACCGCAACATTACTTTATTAAAATAATCTTGATGTTTATTTAATAATCTTATATGGTTGCATAATTTTGCACAGTAAGTGGGTTATTTATGGTTGTTTTTAAATTTCCAACAAATTTTTAATGTATTGTGTTGAATGTGAATAAAGTAAAGTGAATCAGGTATTTTAATTCTTTCAACTGGGCAACAAACACACATTATTGTTATTCAGAATTTTGTAAACTAATGGCTGCGTCATGAACCCCCTTTTCAGTCCACGTCCATCTGCGGCCTCCCCCACCTTATCGGCCTTGAATCTTACGCAAGCTTTATCTATTTATCTGTATTGGTAAAAATCGAATAAAAATTTAAAACACTAAAAAAATTACACATAGTAAATTTGAACACAAACTTTAAATTAGATAATAATAGAAGCTGCACCTCAGGACCAACGGATGTGACCTGACTTTTCAAAGGGGGAGGGCAGGGTAGATATCATTGGGCAAACACTATCCTTAAATGCTGACGTCTGTAATGGTGAGAGCTAAAACCAAATGTCTTCAGAATTGCAGGACATAGCGGGTGAGAGGGTTTACAAAAAGGAGGGAGGGTAAATATTGATGATCGGAATTTTTTCCTGAGTGCTTACCTCTCTATTAGTACAAACCGAATCCAAATTTCTTCAGAATTGCAAGACATGAGAGGTTTACAGAGAGTGGAGCGGGTGGAGTCGAGATTCGTCTTATAGGCTAACCTCCCTTACGAGAACGTTTGACCCTTTTAGCCACTTAGTAAATTCTTGCTGAACGCAAAGAAGACGACTTTACTCTCTCTAATTTTATAAAAATCTAAGAAACTGGAAATCTTTTTGTACGTAAAAGAAAAATTAATTGTTGTAATTAGCAATTCATTATAAATGATTTTCTGTTTACAAAATGATTTTAAAAATGCTGCATAAAAATGTTTTTTTTAAATGTTTTTTCCATTATACATTGAAGGATGCTAGTAAAAATTTATGCAAAGTTGTATTCATCTTCAACGATGAAGCTATTTTCTTATTTTTTTTTCCTTTTACTTGTTCATTTCTAACTTAAGGAAAGATGCGGCTTGATTAAGAAAAATCCATCCTTCAAGTTAATCACATCAAGTGGAAATTCTTTCAGTTCTGCCATCCCTTTTCGGTTGAAAGCATCATCGAATCTGCTATGGGGACTCTCGTCACCATCACCCACCGAGGCAAAAAAAAACAAGATATCCTTTAATCTTTTCTTTGGTCCAAGTTATCCCTTTTTCTGTCTGTATGAATACATCGAAAATTTTCCTCTTTTTTTCTGCAGAATTCCTTATTTTTCGCTTTATTTTTTTCATCTTTTTAGATCCCCGCGCAGTAGAATATCTTCAGCACTCCTTTAACTAATGTTAATGCAAAGGGACGAAAAATTTTATGTTGGTACCTTATATACATTAAACATCCACATCGTGCCTGTCTATAGAGACATGAATATGCTAAAGTTAACAAAATAGTTCGTCCCTCTTTTTCGTTTGCTGTCCCTTAGACAAAAAAAAATTCTTATCCCTAGACATTTTTTATATGAAGGCACCACGCCGAAGAGATGATGGTAACCAGGAATTCGGTTTTTCTGGAACCTAAGCTGTTTGATTATTTTCTTTCAATTTTTTGATCTTTTTCCCTTTTTTCTCAAGTTTTTCACTTGTTTTACTTATTTTTCTTCAACAAAAATTACTTTGATCAGCAAAATTTGCGGTAAGGTATTTCCGATATTGAATCTTTAAGGGAGTGCCGATAAGGAAAAAAAATATATAAATGGGATTTGTTTGAAAAGTCGTACTTCAGTAGTTATGCTTATGGGATTTTGTTTTAAACATCAAACCAGATTTAGGTTACAAATTAAAGTGACGAAAGAAAATTCAAAGTTTTGGTAATAAAAATATAACTAAAATACTGAAAACATGCGACAAGTTTCACAATTTGCAAAAATTTCTTTTTCTGATCTCCTAACACAGGCATGCTTAACCTTTCGGAGTTTCGGAGCCGCATTAAGCAAAACATTAAAATTGATGGAGCCGCAACTAATCATATATTCCGAATTTTTTGATTTTCATGTAAAAACACAGTAGCTACTCAATATATATTAATTTATTTTTATAAAGAAACTTATACCGACAAAGATTATATTAAGTAAATCAATCACAGTTCATTTCAGTAAGTACATTTCATTTCATAAATTTTTCTTACTTACAAATTAATCACAATTCGATTTATCACAAAATTTAAATTAAGTTTTGATAAGCATAAGGATCTTTAAGTAAAGTAGGCATGACTCTTTAATGTGAATTTTGTTTTTGTTTTTTTCTTGACAGCAATTCTAAGTCTGTTTCAATTTTTGTAGTCGCTACACGAAGCTGGTTTTCCAGATTTTTATCTGTTATTCTTGTCCTTGTTTTACTTTTACAGATTTTCATTTTCGAGAAAAAAGATTCGCAAACATAGGACCCACTGAAAGCACTTATGATTTTTATTGCATGTCTCCTTAAATTTGGCCAAGTTTTTTCCGAAATATATTTTTTATAAAATTCAATTTTATTATCATTTTCCAAAAATATATTTTTTAAATCGTCATGGCATTGCAAATCAATGATTTCCATCTGGAGACTGGATGGCACTGTTGTTACCTCAACAGTAAATGGTGATAGAAATATTTCAAAATCTTTCTCATATGTAGATATTTCTGTGAACCTTAGATCAAATTCTTGGGCCAAACTTTCAACATAATATGCATATTTTGTTACATTTTATTCAATAATCTTCATTATTACACTACCTTTACGCAATTTGAAAAGGAGAAGTTTGGAAGCAGTTGAATGTAAACTTGAGTTTAAATATATGACATTTGAGTCTATTTCATTTGATTACAAATTAGAATCACAAAACCAAAGGACAAAACATGCACAAAACTGAATAGATAGAAAGAGACGAACTTTCACCATGCCTACCATCGAACCAAAGCCCGCTAAAACATGAACTCATTTTGTTTTGATCCACTGAATCGAATCTAACTAAATTGACCCATGTCAATACGTGGCTAGTAGAGAACCTATTTTAGTAGAGAACCCTAGCCGAAACTAGAGTATTGCAAATTGTTCAATAATGTTTGTGGGGCCAAAATATGGGAAAATAATTATATAAATAGAAATATATGTGTATAAAGATCTGCTCGATTGTTGCTTTGATGAATTGAACAAGAAAATATTTTCAAGTTCTTAGTGAAAGTTTTCCTGTCGGAGCCGCACGCAGTGTATAAGCTGAAAACTTTTTTGAGCCGCACAAATTTATGCAAAGAGCCGCATGCGGCTCTAAAAAGGCCGGTTAAGCATGCCTGTCCTAACACAATGCATCTCAACCAGTAACGGCGCGGCGGTCTAAGGTGTGGAAGGTGCAGAACACATCGGAGCATTTTTCAAAAAGCATTCAAATCAAATAATATTTCGTTCCGGAAAAATACGTTAAAGTAATATTAATTTAAATATCTTGAGAACCGTTAAAGATACGTAAAACCGTTAAAGGAAAAAACGCAAAGGAAAAAACGTAGAAAAGCATTTTTTCATAACAGTTCATAGTTTTCGAAAAAATTTCAAAAAAGCTCATTTTTTTTTAAATATGTTGAGAACCGTTAGAGATACGTATAAACTGTTAAAACAAAAAATGTGGAGAATTTGATATCCTCTAAATTTAGGTAAATGTATTTTTTCATGAAAGTGCACAGTTTTGGAGATCTTTTCAAAAAACTGGATTGTTTCAAATATCTGGAAAACCGTTAGAGCACAAAATGTAGAAAATTTTATATCTTTTGAATTTTGTTATTTTTATTTTTTCCCAAAAGCGTACAAATTTTGAAAACTTTTAAAAAAAAACACTTTTTTTTCTTCAAAAAATTCTATGAGGGGTACCTGTTATAGCTTAGCTACCGTTACTTTTTCAAAAGTTGTTAGAGAACTGCGATTTTCGTAGAACACATTTACAAAAATGTTCAAGTCGTTAAGGTGCCGCTCCACATGAGAGTAAATGCCGGCGAGAACCTCTCGATAGCAGCTACTCGCAAATGGACACGTCTCTGAGAGTCGCTCGCAGAAACTCGCAGAAACTCGCGAGCTAGTTTCTGCGAGCTGTCAAAAGTGATTCTACTCTCTACTCAACACTCACCCACTGAACTCTCGGAGAGTAGCTCACCAGATACGAACGGCGTTTGAATTTCGCTAGTAGCTCTCGAGAACTCGCCAAATCAAGATGTCAAAAAAATCAAGATATTGGTCTTGAAAAGAGAAAAATCGCCGAAATTAACTCTCAAATGGACAACCTCCTGCGAGTAACTCTCGAGAGTTTTTGAGAGTTAGTCGCGTATTTACTCTCATGAGGAGCGGCACCTTAAAATCAACCCATTCTCAGGTTATTTAAGATACGAGAAACGGACAGACCGACAGACAGATGCACGGACAACCTCATAATTTTGCCTCAAACGGATTTCGTCCTGTTCAGAAAGTTTCTATCTGTCCCCGTCTTGATTCGGTCTCCGAGAAGAGTAAAAGTAAAAATGTACAATAGGCAGACATTTTTTTTAAATCCACCGCATATTAAATTTTTGTTTAAAAACTGCAAAAATACATGGAAATGATTGGGGGCCGCAGGTGATAAACTTTAAGTACCAAAGTCAAATATACCATTAAATTGGGGTTCTCATATGCCCTCTTGTTTCCCTTATCCTTTAATTCTGGCCGTACTTTTGATATTTTACTTTTGATATTTTTTTAATTGCGTCTAGATGAGCAAAATGCAGCCCTAGAAAAGCAGTCCCCCGTACATCTTAAAAAAAACCTCCTCGGACTCCTTAAATGTTGGGCAAAAGAGGACGGGAAGGCAACCGTATCTTAAATTGGCCTAACAGTTGCTAGGGAAGCCCAACCCTATGCTTTGTCCTGTGTAAGGTCCGAATTTGATGCAGCGAACTTGCCAAAGTGTCTCAAAATGTCACTTAAAGCGCCGCGTGGCCTCAGAACAGTGATGCCCTAGGTGGGCGCCTTTGTATTAGAATCTAGCCCCAATGTCTACCCGACTAGCTTGTTGAAGTAAATTTATCAAATAATGGAAGAAAATTTTGAAGAAAATGTCGCGAAGTCACTGATTTGAATTTGTCATCTTAAATTTACATACCGCTAGTAGCGATTTGGGCACCCCCCACCCCCCCCTGATCCAGTTAAAACCATCGACTTACAAAAAATAGGCAATTTGGGAAATTAATTTTGAATTTAAAGGTTTAAATTTCTGTTCCAATTTTGATCTAAAAATACATCGGAAAACAAATTCATCATTTCTAAGACATTTATTTGTAATAGAAACACATCCCCAGTAATATTGAGAAATATTGGAATTCCAAACAAATAAATCAATATGACTTACAGCTACATTCCAATCAAATAAGACATCACAAATATTTAAGTTTTTCATTTCATTTTTCTCCAATGCTATCTAATGGTTTTACTTGACACAATAACAATGGCTCAATCCAATTTTAACCACCATTGAATTGAATCGTCTTGGATGTGAAATTAAATCAATTACGTGACATATGCAAATTGATCATATCCTCTTTAATATATCGCTCAATGTCATGTGACAGGCAGGCTCCGAATTCTTGTGGCATACCGACACATACTCACACGTTTCATTCGAGGACAATTGAAGGCCTAATGGGGCATATGTTAAGTGATTGGAAAAGTGCGCTTTTCCATCAGTGCCGCCACCACCCCGTCACTACCACCCACTAGAAAATCTAGCAACTTTCATCCCTATCACACTTGTATTGAATCTTAGGGCATTTCCATCTCCACAGTTTATTTCCCAGCGCCAGCAAAAACCTATCAATCAATTTTCCTGTTTCAGTTCAATGAACGCGTTTGCAAGAGGTTCTTAAGAGGTCTGCGACTCAAAGATTCTCGCTTTTTTGTCGCTGCTTCTCAACGATGAGGACTTTTTCCACGAAGATTCAATAAAATTTCACAACGAGTGCAATTTTCTCCTCACAATATTTTCCCCTACAACAAACCAAGAGTTACTCACAAATATTGGGAAATTTCTGAAATTCCCACTCTATACTAGAATCCTGCTGCAAATCGCCAGTGGAAAGCAAAAATGTTGGAAAATGCGCATCTCTCAGTCTAAGTGAAAGCTTTCCTTGGGTAGGTTTGTTGAATTTCTCGTGGGAAACTTGAAAAACGTTTTTTCTCTTCGTGAGAAAATCTCTTGCCACGCGTGAAAAACTGTTCTGCCATTTGGGAGATCGAGGTGATTGTAAAGACTGGACAGATGATAAAAAAAAACAATTATTGAAATCAATTTTAATTAAATCTTGTTAGCTTAATGCGACTAGAAACAATCAAAATTGTGTAGTAATAGGTAGTAGTTTTCAGATTAATTTTAGAATTTATCTACGATTTTTCAATGATTTCCTTTTCCAAGTTCTTTATATAAAAAGTTTTCCTCATAAAACTTGATTTGAGTTGAAGTGAAAATTTCGTTGAAAGACCGTACCATATGGTTCGCTTAAGTATACTGTTTATTGCATTACTGCGGAGTTTTCCATGACTTTTCTCACGAAAATTCTTCGAAGAGTGGTAATTAATTTTGCCCAAGTTTCAAGGTTTTCTCGGCAATGAAAACGTTTTTTTTTCTAGATAGCGTAATTGATGTTCTTATCAAGAAATTTATGGCATAAATGAAATTCAAGGGATATTTCCTCTTTAAAAAATATCTCGTAAAAATTAATTATTATGAATTTAAAAATAGATTTTTGTGTTTAATTTTTTAAGAGCGGTTTTTGTAACAGATTTCCGTCCATAACTGTCTCAGTGTTTTCATATTTTTTCCACCCTTATTGTCAACTTTTAATTGAACAACAAACAAGGACTTTAATTAATAAGCTAGGATTTTAGGAGCTTGTAATAATTTCTTGTTTTTGTCTGTACGTCGAAAAGTTAATTGAATCGATTGATAAATTTGACTATTTGTAAAGTACAAATAGAATAAATATTTCGGAAGCGTGATATTTTTAGATTGGCTGTGAATTTTCTTTTTCAGGAAAACGACTATGCAAATAAAAATCAATAAGATTTTTCCAAACAATTTATTATCAAATCTCTCTTAAAATTTATCAAGAAGTAAAACATTTCCAATTGCCCAAATAAAGTATTATTGACCAGCACTTTGTTATGTCGTTTGGTAAGTTTTGAAAAGTTTTGAAAAGTTTTTGAAAACAAAAGGAGTCTTCCCAAGGAGCACAAAAGGTCGTAAAGTGGTCGTAGCTATGTTAACATCGACACTTTATGGTCGCGACGACCACTTTATGACCTTTTGTGCTACTTCTGTTATAGGACATATTTTGTTATTCCCTTTTCTACCTTGCGTAGGAATTGTTTCTGAACTGTTAACAATTGTTGAAAAAATATTCGGTATTTTTATTTAGTTCCTGCCAGTGCTTAAGGTAAGACCCTTTACAAAAAATTTAGTACCAAATTTTAGTGCCAAATTTGGGTGTATGGGTCTTCCCTGAAAATGGAATGGGCAGGCAGGTAAAGAATTAAAAATCATACTAATATAAAAATGAGTTGGTGTCTGTCTGTCTGTTCCTCTTTCACGCAAAAACGGCTGAACCTATTGACTTGAAACTTGGCATGAGTGTCCGTGGTAGTTCTGGTTCCAACATAGGCATACGGAAAAGTAGCGCGAGGGGTGGGGGGAGTAAGGGGAGGGGGTAAAGTGATTTCGAAACTTAGTTTTTGCGCTATGTTACTCTTTCGCGGGGAAACTACTGAACCGATTGGCCTGAAATTTGGAATAGATGTTCTTCGAGGGTCCAGCCCCAACATAGACCCATTAAAAAGTAGCCCGAGAGGTGGGGGAGTAAGGGGAGGGGGTAAAGTGATCTCGAAACTTAGCACTTGCAGTGTTAAAGGCGGGGCCGGAGGCCGCGTGTGATTCGAGCCCGTGGGTGGGGGGTGAGCCGCGAAGCGTTTCGGGGCGTAGCCCCTAGTATGAATACAAATTATTATTACAAAAGTAAAGAAAATCTGTTAATGAAATTAAAATAAATACCGTTTTGTAGCAAAACAAAAATTATTTACTAAGAAAACTTTGTTAAAATCGCCAAACTCTCATAACAATTACTTAATTACTCTCAGGAGTAGTTAAATTTTAAAAAAATGCATTTCTTTTTGAAGTAAATTTCATAAATCAATTTATTTGAATAACATTTTATATACAATAAACTCAGTCTCGTTACGCTGATGCAAAATATAAACAGGAAATATTTCAAAATGGGGTTAACTTGCCACTTACCATGAGTAAATATTTGCTTATCATTTTCAGATATTTTTCGATGCCAACCATCGAATAAGTTTTTCCTGATATTTCCGCATACAAGAAAATTCTGCATTGAATATCATCGAAGCAAAAGCATAAAAGATTCCAATTGACCTATGAAAATAAACTCTGGGAATATTTTCCTGCTATATTTTCGTTGCTGGTTGCTTTTCTTGAAAGGAAATTTTTATATACAGTTATGAGGATGTGACATCCAATCTTGAATCAGGGCTATCGGATAGAATAACTTTTAAACATTGAAAATACGAATGCAAAAGTCGTCTTTTGCAAAACTAGGAATTTTTCAATGTTTTCACATTTGCTTTTGTTGGTTTAAGTCTTATTGAAAGTGCATTGACAGAATTTTATGTTCTTATAAATACAAGGCAAATTTTTAAAGTTTCCTATCAAATACTGATAATGTTTTAATTTAAATCAAGTTATCACATCCTTGAGTTCCCCATCTAAGCTTCGCTTTATTTTTTACTACAAGCGCAACTACTTCTGTATATACGGCCCATCGCTATATGGACTGTCGTATTCTGAATTACGGCTCAGTTTCGAAATACAACGCATCGTGATTCGATATACGGTCTAAAATCGTAGTATATTGCGTTAAAATGCATTGCGATTATAAAAATCCGATAAATACTGCGCAGCGGTGTCTTATATTTCGTTTTGAAACCGATTTAGTCCGTACATCAAGGTATCTGTACTTTCCGGAATGTCCGGAACAGTGCAAGATTTAGGCATGCTGTCTAGAGTCCCGAAAACTAAGGTTTTTTCCCAGAATTATACAGCATAGTATTGTAATTTCTTAACCACTAAAAAACTTGACCTCTAAGAACAAAAATATTCACCTGCAGCGCAGTTTTCTCATAAATCACTACCCCTGGCGCATTTTCTTGAGAAAAATTCGCCTGCGGGGCATTTTGTGACATAGTTTTCTTTCATAAAAAACAAAAATATGGCCACCTTAGGTATGGATTTTTGTAGAAAAATATTGTAATATATTAAAATTATTAACGATTTTTTACAACAATCTAACATGCAGAGGAAGTTCTCTCCCAATTATGAAAATCAAAAGTCCATGAACAACAAATCATCTTCGAACGGTAGTTCATTGTGGAAAACTACCAAAAATGGACCCAAATAACCGAAAATAATCCACTTTTCGTTTACGTTACGTAACATCGTAGGTTTCCAATTCTAATGCAGCAAAAAGAAATCGTTTTTCGTTAGCTTAATGAAGCGAAAATCTGCAATCAAAGAATAATTCTGAATTGCACTTTTATCAGATATAAGTACCGAGAAGGTACCATTAAATTATCAATAGATCCAATTCACTTACTACATCAAAAAGAGATAAAATTAAATAGATCTGTTTGAATGAGTAAGTCATATATGGTTGTAACGAGGATGTTTTTTCAGAAAAATTCAACTGAGCACAAACATATGATCTTCTTAGACGCATAAAAATATCTGAAGATGTAACGACAAAAACTTATGGAATTCCTTTGAACATTTCCATCCTTTCAAATTATATTCGCATCGGTATTAATTTGAAGGATTAATCTTGAGGAATATTCAAAGGAAATGCCATCAAAAAGGGGAAAACGTATGTGCGAAGATTTTCAAAGATGTGTTCTACAAAAAAATTCGTGTGTAGATGAAAATAGTTTAAATATAATATGTTTTTAAAGTTCTTTGATAGAAGAAAAGTTTTTTGTGTGAATTTTTAATTTGAAATACATATAGACTCAGAAAAATTGAGTAAAAGCCGTCGATTTGCGTACAGCGTAATTGGCTTCCTGCAGGAAAATTTATTCTATACTAAGCCTGTGTTCACCTGCGTTAAGAAAAGTAAAAATGTATCAACCTGTGGCGGGAGAAATTCCAAAACTAAAACTACAGCAACTAAAGTAAGGTCTAAAGAGCTGCACTGGTTGACCTGAGATAAGTATTTTGCCGATTTAATGTCATGTTTATGGATAACTCCGTCTGCCTGCTACAGGCGAGAGTTGACTTGCCGAAAACTTGTTTTCTTTTATTATTTTTCTGAGTGTATGTATGACTAATTACATTTTAAAGTGGTGTTTTTATTATTTTGGAATTTCCAAAGATTTTGAAATATTTTATCGGATTGAATCCAAAACTATTAACATTTTTAAAATGTATGTTTACCTATTTCAATGTTTGCTTCGGAATTTAGTTCGAAAATGGCTCAAACGATGAAATTTTATACACAGATTGGGTTACTTGCAGTATAAACGATACGATACCTTATATTGACCACCCCCTTTGTTTTTGTATCGAGTACCCCTCCACTGCTAACTTTTCAAACGTTCAACCGATTGGTATGCGGTTTTCACTCTTGGATAAAGGATCTCGGAGGTAAGCACCTGCTATTAGAAATATCCATACTTTTCTCTGCCCGTCAACTCTCTCCCCTAATATCTCATAGAACACTAAATCGATTTTGACCTACCCGCTATCTTCTAAATCTCTATAGGAGTCTTAATTAGGTTTTTACGAGTTAATAGTCTTTTTAACGCGGGGTCGAAGGTCAACTCCAAAGTTAGGCCGAAGGCTGACGATATTGACGGAGGTGGGAGAGCATGAAGAGGACCGAAGCCGTATCTGATTTAAAATATTTAGAGAAAAAATTTTGGAATTGGACAAAAAACGTCTTTACTACGGAATCCATATGTATTTAATAAATTTAAATACTGTTATTGCAGAACACAAAAAATTTTTGAAGGACAGTTTTTTTTTTTTGTAAATCTAAGATTCAATTTTTTTTATATGTCTAGGTTTGTTTAGTACTGTATTGTTGTTTAAGGTATGGTGGCTTCCCGCTCCCTGGTCACTGCCACCTCTGAGTCTATGGTGACTTCCCCATAATTGAGGTGTTAAAAGCTAGAGTGGACCAACCCACATGTCGAAATTGTGATTTTTTTGTGTTTGAATCACTATTGCGAATGAGTTTCTAGATAAAAATGTTTGGATGCACAAAAGAACATTTCAACATTGAGTACTAAAGTCCACACAATTTTTTTTTCCAAAAATTTACAGTAAATAATAGTACAAAAGTGAAAAAGCTTCAAAAACTCGATTATGTGGCTTGGTCCACTCTAGCTTTTAACGCCTCAATTAGTTTAGCCAGACTTCTTCGAGATCCTTAAAGAATCGAAGAATGGCCTTTGCCGGAGTCCTGTTTACGTCTTCTGATTTTTTCTTGGTTACTATTAAAGTAATTTATAAAATTGAGTAAAATTCAGCAAAACTGCACACTTAAATAATGTTTGGAATATCCACAAGTTCACAAAAAAAAAAAATTAAATGTCGTTTTCATATAGCCGAAAAGGTAAGTGAATGTTCCGTTTCATCACACCCCGTAGATACAGTTACGACAATATATGAACAATGATATAAATTAAAGATTTATCCCTAATCCGGGGCATCCCTATCATATCCTATGTTTTATATTTGTTTCTTGACAGTTTTCTTTCGATGTCCTTTCCAGTCAGAAAATATATTTTTTGCAATCCAAGCACGAAAAATTCGACCACTTATCTCCCCTTTACCTTACTTGTTACACAAACATTCAAACTAAAACACTATTTTCCTATACCCATAAAACATTTTATTCGCAAAAGGCTTCCATAAGTAGGAATATGTAAAAAAACACATTCGAATTTTAACTGTGTCTGTTTTATTCAAGGGTTACGAAGGGCCAACGAAAGCAATTATTTTAACAAGCTTTAAGCACATTTCCAGATGCCCAAAAATTCTATTCCACCATTATAAATATAGGTAAAGTAGACAGTATTAAATGTCTGCTAGTTAGGTATCCTGCATGAGCAGTTTCAAAGCCATGCCTATAGTCGGAAATATCTCTATACAGACAGAAATACTAACAGATATATCTACAAATACTTTATATCTAGCTGCCGGCAATGATTATACAGATGGTGATCCTTTTGACTTTGATGGCGAAAGTTTTGCACAACACAATTTACGAAAAAAGGACCTATTCCAGTCTCGGACATTTCATTTTTCTTCCCTATAGTTTTTTTATTTGCTTCAAAGGACCTTCAGAACTGAATCTGTGCCGAGCATTTATATGGCTGATAAACAGATACCATTGGACTTCGTAGAATAACGCAAGGAAAATGTTTTGTCATGGATTTGTCCTTACAACACACTTCATATTCTGTCAAATAGGAAAAATGAGTTAAAAGGACCAGTTGAATTAATTGATCAATTAAAACTAAGTAGTTTACCACTTGATGCAAGAAATAAATGGAAATATATATAGAAAAATGTTGCTGAATAGAAAAAAAAATTGGGAAATGACCATTTTTTAAACAAAAAACTTTAATAAAAAATTTCATGTTTGAAATTCGAAATTTGATATTTTTACCTCCTATCAAAAATTCAATTTCTTAAAATTAAACTCCTAGAGAATTTTAATAATATCTTAACCCTTTCACGACAACTTTCTAATTTTAATGTTAGAAAGCTAGTTGTGAGTTTTACATTAAAGGTGTGTAATTACAAGAAAATGTCCTTGGGATTTGGAAAGGGAGTCCGTTATATAATTAAACCAATAGACCTTGTGGTATGAAAAACAAATAAATCCAATTTATTAAAGAAAATTATAATTTCATTGTACATAGAAATACAGAAAGAGACCAACAGAGTTTTTCATACATTGTCTGGTTTATTTTCATACCAGGAGTCGCGAAAGGGCTAAACAGTTTTTCGGCACAGTTTAGTTCAATTCTTAAAATTTAAATTATTATACTAATTTAGCTATTTGAAAGACTGAAATTAAGTTGACGATTTTATGGACAGCCCCTTACATCTCTTGTATTCTAGAATTTCTGGCTTAAAATTAGAAAAACGGTTATCCTAGATAATTTTTCTCACTTTGTTGAAAATATTTAAATAATAATATTCAAAATAACAAAAATAACAAAAAAAAATTGTGAAAAAATTTGGAAATTATCGAAAGTCCTCGAATTTTGGAGAATTGGGTAACATGTCGATAATCACTTGTACCAAATTTATTATTGTTTCTCTACCAATATATACTAGTATCAAACTTGGCTACATTTACAGCGTTACCTGCATGCTGCAATACCTGAAGCCCTCTGCAACCCAGAAAACTGCGCAGCTTTTGAAACGACCGCAGTATTTTTAGATTATGTGCAACACAAAAATTAAAACATAACAAAAGCTATAATTGCCAATCTGGCAATTATTGAAAACCCGTATGGTGATTTAAGTGAACAGCGAACAGTTGCATCAAAATAAGTCAAACTTTCCAAAACGATTTTTTAAAATTTATCCCAATCGGATTTTGATGTATGGGAGTTTTATGCAGAGTCATATCCTAAATAACTTTTGTTCTTGGACTTTTTTGATAAGATGCACCATTTTTGAGATATTCGTGAAAACGTTTTCATTCGTATGGGGGGTACCCCCCCCCCCCTAATGGTCAATTTTTGCCCATTAACGAACTTAGCCTTGCATTTTACGAAAAACCGTGCACTCAATCCGTGCACCCGCAATCCGCGCCACAGACGGACGGGCGTACAGACGGACGGACAGACGTACGGACGGACGGACATGCTAAATTCAACTTTTTTTCATTCTAAACACACTGGTGTAATTCATTTTTTTGTGTGATGACGGGATCTTGGCGTTACAAACGGTAAGGCAAATCTAATATACCCTTTGGTGGGTATAAAAAAAGCAGCTGCCAGAAAAAATGTCATCTTGTTGAAACTTTTGCGGAGCCATTTTGTTAGAACTGATTTTTCACATTTCTAAACTTATTTAGATTGAAAGCAAACACAATAAAATAAGAAAATGTGTCTTTGGTTTAGTTTCCAGGGTTTTATCCAACAACTTCATTTGGTCAAGCGGCAACGTTGTTTTCTCCTCACCAACGATGTAAGGGTCAAACAACTTGATGCTATTACCGAAAAACTATTTTTAAACATTTAATAACCTAAAAATCCTTTCTACGGCGAAAAATGCGAAAAAATATTTGCCAGGTGGAGCGAACACAAATCGAACTGTCGAACAAAACTGCGAATATGTGCTGCGAAGCATCAAAGCTGCGCAGTATTTGTAACTGCGATTGCAACTTTTTGCCTGCAAGATTGCAAGTTGTTGGGTAGCGCAACACAAAAAAGGCCTGTTGCATGCTACTTATCGATAGTGAATCCACAGCGAGCTGTAGTGTTGCAGCTGCAGCACAAAGAATCGCAGTAAAAGTAGCCAAGTTTGATACTAGCAATATGTCGATGTTGCAAGCTGAAAATCGTGTTGTTAGTTTACTCACATGAACAATATGATCAATTACGTGTTCTGCAAAGTGAGTAATATTTTTTAGAATTACATAACAGACAAAAATTTTTACGATTTTCTTCAAAAAACAGCATTTTTTTAAATTTCGTACACTATTTGAGATATACTTTGAAAGTATTTATTTTATGCTTTTGAAATTTCCGCGAAAAACTTCTTTTCACCATAGCACAACTAAAAAAGTAAACAATTTTCAACGCTAGAAGTTAACAATTTTCGTAATCTCTTTTAATTCCATAGATAACTAAATTTGCGATGTAATTTTATATGAAGAAACTGAAATTCAGAAAATATCTTGTTATATCCAAGCGGATAAAAGTTTTCAATTTTTCTGTAACTCACTTCAGATGATATTAAAACCACTTAACGTAATTAATAAATCAACAAAATATAATAAAACATAAGTAACGATGCGCTGAGGATATGAAATTCAACTTTTCAAGCGTAATAATATCTTTTGCTAAATTCGAGTGGTGGTTCGTAGTTTTCCCTTGGCGAAAATAAATTTAAGACAAAGCTTCAAATTATATCCTGAGAAACCATCATGCTAAGAATGAAATAAAACGAAAACAAATAGACAAAAATCGTTAAAGAATATCCAGGATTCACAGGATTAAACGAGATAAGTACATATATAAGCATATATAAAGCTAAAAGAAAAAGAATAAACACGAATTTGAGGATTTGAAAGAGGGGAATCTTGGCGAATCAGGGAAAATTAGATGGAATAAGGACGATGAGACGAAATCGACGACACCGCAAACTGTTTGTTTGTGACCATCATGAAAAAGTAGGACAATAAGGTAATTTTTTTCTTAACATAAAAAGAAAAATGCTGCGGAAAATTTACCGCTAGCGCCAAAGTAAGCTCAATGAACCGAGCATTGACATGCCCTGCTCCACATACCAGACCAACATTTCTGATGGAAAAAGAAAATCGGGAAAAATAAAATGAATGTGGAACGAGAGTGTATACCAAGTGATGTGTACAAGAGTTAAATACTTTTTAGTTTGTTGGAAAACTGAAAAGATGTCGCAGTATTCTCTGAACCATAGCATTCCTGTTTATAAAATTGTTTTTTCCGAATTGAACTCCGGAAAACGGAAAGTGGGTCGACAGTCTACCATAATCGAGACACAAGTGGTTCTTTTCAACCATTACGATTGATAAAATCTGTGCTGTCTCGAAAATTGTTAAGAAAATTTTTCCGAATTTTTTTTTGTTTCTGTTGTAAATTTCCAATTTCGGGATAATGGCATAAGACCAGGATAAAGCACATCATTATTATGGTGCGAAAAAGTACAATGTCAATCAATTTTTATATTTTCTTCATTTCCAGTTGGCTTTTTTTCTCGAAGATGCTAAATTGGATTTCTTTTTCATAGCCTGTTTTAAAGAAATATTTATTCGTTCCGAAAATACATATTTTGAATGTCTTTCAGTAACACGATTTAGATTACATTAATTAAAAAATCAATTGTAATAAACTTGAGATTTATTTGAAATTTTTCCAGAGGCAACAATTTTTCATTTTTAAGGAAATAAATTCGTTTAATGATTAGTCAATTACCTGCCATATAATTATTCGTTTTTATACTCTATATGATATATCATATACTTGTAGAAGTATATTAGATTTAGTATACCGTTTGTAACGCATCGGACATGAAAATAAACTACACCAGGGTGCTAGGGATGACAAAAGATTTTGATTTCAGCTTGTCTGTTCGTCTGACTGTCTGTGAACATCATAACTTTCGAAAAGATTTTCGAAAGGATTGAGACTTGAAATTTGGTGTAATCACGTTTCTTGTAAATGGCTAGACTAAGTTCTGGAACGGGAGAAATTGGACCATTCCTTTTTCCCGTCTCCATACAAATTAAACAATATTTTTGCAATTTTCTCCAAAACGTGGAGTCACATAGAAAAATTTATAAAGGTAAAATGTGTTGAGAATATGATTTTAAATAACTCGTCCATACATCAAAATCCAATCGGAGCACCGCTCCCCCCCCCCCCCCCCCCCTCCCATAGTTTTTCCTGTTTCCTCGAAAACTGTGCATCATGTCGAAAAATTTATCAAGACGAAATGTGCTTATAGTATGATTTTACATAACCGTTCCTTACATCAAAATCCAATCGGACCACTCCCTTCCCCTTCTCCTATACAAATTATTGATTTTTTTAAGTAATCATTTTGTCTTATAGTCACCTTATAGAGTATTTTACGATTGGCCCCTTGCAATTGTAGCTTAGCTTATGTTTTTTAACAAACTTTAAGAATAGGGGAACGCGGACGAGACGGACACCACAAAAAATATCACATGTAAAAGGCATAATAAAAAAAATATAGAAAAACGCTCCAAAATATAATTCTTTAGTCACGGTTACCTTCTATAACACATCTTTTGCCCAGCAAACTTCTTATTCGGCACATACGAATGAAGCCAGTAAGATGATCCCCACATTGTTTCTTGCACTGTCGGTTCACCAGGCGTAGATCCAGGACGGACCCGTTTTGCCCCGGGTGCCCGTTTTGCTCACGTTCTCCTAAAACATTTTGTTTCTCTGGTTTGGAAATGCTGATTGCCTTAGTGAGGCTTGATATAAACCAATAAATTCTTCAACTACTAAAGGAAAACTATTTTCTTAATTATATTCTCTGGAATTCTCGTTACGAAATCGTGTTCATATAAACTACTTGCAGAATTCTAATCAACGTCAATCAAACTATTTTGTGTTGTTTGCTCCAAAACCACTAAAATCTTCAGACAAGTACAAGGCCATTCCATATATTTAGTTTGGCTTTTTAATTTCCTCTGCTATAGAAGGCAACTATTGTATTAATTACGGAGACCGACCCGAGAACGGGGGTAGATAAAAATTTTCTGATTAGTAAGAAATCTGTTTCCGGCACAATTATGAGGATGTCCATGCATCTTTCTGTCAGTTTGTCGATCTGTCTGTCGGTCTGACGGTCTGTCCGTTTTTTTTAGCCACATTGATCAAAATTTCATTCAAAACTAAAAAGGAAAACATAACAAAAGCTATAATTGCCAATCTGGCAATCATTGGAGACCCGTATGGTGATATTCGTATCAAAATTCGAACAGTTATACCAAAATTCCAATTTGAAGTCAAATTTTCCAATAAGATTTTTTTAAAATTTATTCCAATCGGATTTTGATGTATGGGAGTTTTATGTAGAATCATATCCTAAATAACTTTTGTTCTTGCACTTTTTTGATAAGATGCACCGTTTTTCAGAGATATTCGCAAAAAACGTTTTCGTTCGTATGGGGGGTACCCCCCCTAATGGTCCATTTTTGCCCATTAACGAACTTAGCCTCGCATTTTACGAAAAACGGATCCACGCAAAATTTCAAGTCTCTAGCTCAATCCGTGCGCCCGCAATCCGCGCCACAGACAGACGGACGGACAGACGGACAGACGGACAGACGGACAGACAGACAGACGGACAGACAGACGGACGGACATGCAAAAATTAAATATTTTTATCATTCTAAACACACTGGTGTAATTCATTTTTTTGTGCGATGACGGGATCTTGGCGTTACAAACGGTAAGGCAAAGTTAATATACCCTTTGGTTTTACCATACGGGTATAAAAAAAAGTTTTTTGTATCAGAAATAAAAGCGAGATAAGGGCATAAAAAATAAAATATTAAATATTTATCTCACTTTTATTTCTGATACACAGTGCCCAAAAAAATATTTATTTTAGTGCATTTCTTATGCGGCTGTCACACGACGCTGTTTTGCCAGCGCTAGTTGCTGTTTGGCTGTTAGCAGCCGTTTCAGCAGCACCGTGTGAACCCTAGTACGTTGCCACTACCAGCAGCAGCGTGATGAGTTTAGCAGCGCTAGTGAAGTAGAGACCGTTCTACTTTGGCAGCGCTACTAGGGATCACGTGCAGGCCCGGCTCAACCTAATATGCAGACCATGCAAGGCATGGGGGCGCCGATCTAAAGGGCGCCTTTCCTCTTTCGATTTAAATAATTATATATTTTCCATTTTTTATATTTGTGTAAACAAAAATTTTTCAAAAAAAATTTCTGTGTTTAATTTATTAAAAAAAAATATTTGAAAACTCTAAATACAAATTAAAATATTTTTTGTGATCTATATTTTATTCGAATTTGCTAGAAAATATATTCGTGAAAGTAACTGTTGCTTTAAGTTGGCCCTCCATTACCATGACTTTTTCCAAGCAAAAAATAGAGACACAATTATGTGAAGATACTTTGGCGAGAAAGGGAGATAAGAATCAACTGCAAAATTTGTCGGCAACTGCAAAAATAATTTCCCCTCTTTTTTATGGCGATTTTATGGTTGCAGTTGACGGACTTGAACTTTTTTATAGCGATTTCTACTACAATCCCACATTGTCCCTGTAAGTGAATAGTGAGCACAGACACATA
Source organism: Chrysopilus asiliformis (assembly GCA_964034945.1). Classification (NCBI taxonomy): domain Eukaryota; kingdom Metazoa; phylum Arthropoda; class Insecta; order Diptera; family Rhagionidae; genus Chrysopilus; species Chrysopilus asiliformis. The sequence continues at coordinate 90,588,952 of OZ035962.1, read as the reverse complement.
CAATGTGCTATTATAGCGTAGCTGTCATTTTTCATGTAGTTCAAACACACACATGCAGCTGTATAGCTTTATTTCTATGCTAATTTGAACCTTATATTCATAGCATAAGGTTTGATATGATTGCTATAAAGTTGTTAAACTGGAAGGGAAAGCGTTTATACTTGTATTCAGTCATTCCTCTTTAGATCTATATAAGTCTATCTTGCTCTAGTTTTCTGCATTTTTTTGCAGTTACAGAAGTCATGGTAATGGAGATCCTCCTTTACGAATATTTTTGAGTCTTCCAGTTTCAGTTGCAAGTGGTGAGAGATAATTTTCGAAATTAAAAATATTAAAAATTATCTGAGATCAAGTATTTCGCAGGAGCGATTGGTAGGGCTATCGATGATAGCAATTGAAAGAGATATTTGTGAAAAAATGGACACAAATGAAATAATTGAAGAATTCGCAAACTTAAAAGCAAGAAAAGTAAAATTTTAGAAACTTAAATAAATAAAATTCTTAACTTTTTTTATACTTTATGTTGAACTTTTATAATTCTTTGAACTTGTAATTATTTTATTTGTATGAATTATTTTACATAAAACGTTTTGTGCCTTTAAATTTATTTACTTATCTCCCATATGTACACTTTTTTTAAATTCAAACAAAAAGGGCGCAAAAAAAAACTTGCATAGGGCGCATAGAACCATAGAGCCGGCGCTGATCACGTGACCCTGTCACATGGTTTCTGAGCTGTCAAAAGTCTGATAAGTGGTAAAGTTTGTTTATTGTAAGTTGTTATTTTACGTTTATTTATTTAAATTTGTGTGTTACGTTTATTATTAAAAAATCTTCAGATTAAAATGTCAAATCACTGTTTTGCTATTTGCCAGCGCTAGTGAAGTATAAATCGTGTGAACCATCTCAGTACGCTGGCTGCTGTTGCTACTTGCCAGCGCTACTAACCAACAGCAGCCAGCGGCAGGCAAAACACCGTCGTGTGACCGCGGCATTATAAACAAAAGCTTTTTTTTAAAAAAATATTTTTCTTTATTTATTATTCTTATTTTTTAAGACCTCACAAATCGCCAATTTTTAGAACTTTTTTAAATTCCTGTTTTTTTTTTAGTTTTCAATCGAAAAATCTTTTTATTACTCACCTGTATATTTTCTTAGAATAACCAAATTGATCAAACACAAGTTGATATCATATTAATTTAAAATTTATTTTCTAATTAAATATTATACATCGTTCAGAAACCAATTCTCTTAAAGTTAAACAAAAAGTCGTTTAGTATTAATTACGTTAACAAAAATAAATAAATACAGTGATATCACAAGATTCCTATGAACTAATCGAAAACATTCTTATTTACACATATAATAAACAATTTACAAATGAAAAAAGTTAATCCTCTTAGTTGTAATTCAATCCTTTAGTCTGTAATTATGCTTATAGAATTGAAGCAGTAATTTTCTACCCAGTTTACCCGAAAAGAAAACTATCCCACCATACAAAAACACCAACGGAATATGTCTAAAGGTTGTGTAATACAAACGTAAATATACAATACAAAATTAATCCATTCATGCAGTACCTGGCGATACGGAATTGTACTAGCATTATGGGCATAGTGTCGATTCCTGTCATAGACACACACGTAGCTACATAAATGAGTAGTTGGATAAGGACATACAATCACATACTTATTAGAGAGATGCACGTTAGAGCTATTTCAAGTTTAAAAGTCAGAAATAGGTGCACATAATTACAAAGTTGACTCAACTTTCGACCCCAACAACTTGATGAGTGAAAATACTTTACCCTTACAGCATAACGACATCATTACGGAATATGTTTTGTATGCTATACGTGCAGACAGACAGTACGTGTACATGTGGATAAAAGTAGACTGATATGGTTTTAAAATAGATAATATGCATATACACCTGCTACTATAGATAGTATAGACTAAGGTTTTTTTTTGTTTTGCCCTAACTAAACTCGTCCTTTGCTCGAAACTTGGAAATTCTAGTCTTGGTAGGAAATTGTAGCCTGCATACATCATTTAACGCGTTTATGTAATAAATTGTGTAAAAATTAGAATAACTGACGTTTATATATATGCATATTTATATATGAATTGTGTGTTAGTCGTCAAGTTCTAATATATCAAAGTGCGTTTACTCTAATTTTTCGCCTAGTTACCTAACTAATTTCAAACGTACATAAGGTATTATGGCTAATGTGGTGACAATAATTCTCGTATGTTTTTATATATTTGATGCGAAATCTAATTCACTGAAAAACTCTAAGGTTTCTACAGTTTTCTTCTGTATGGCAGCTCGTTGAAAGGATATTTTGTACTCTAACCGACCTACGTTTTTCCACATATCTTAAATATGTATGCTTCTAAGTATATGATTGTGACTCTTAAAAAAATATGAACGAGCTTAAATTTATTACGAAAGCATGTTGTCATATGTTAAGATGTAGGGATTCTCTTTCGTTGGACACAGGAATTTTTTATGTGGCGATGTCCAAGTTATGTCCTTCTCACCGTCTTGTTGAAATAAACTGTTCCAAAGAGTCGTTCCAGCCCATCTAAAAATAGGATATTAAAAAAATTACTTTCTATATTTACTTTCATTCAAATATCTATTTTAGTTTTCTACCCTTAAATTACGTCAGAACATTGAAGAATTTCCAATTTACAGCATTCACGGAATTTTATTCGGTCAACAGCCAATTGTTTATTTTTTTTAGAATTTTTTTAATAATAAAATTGTTCTTAAAATCAATATCGGAATTCCAACGAAGACGTAATTATTATGACTAGTTTATACAGAAAAAAAATCTCATACGTTTTTCTTTCTGCGAGTATTTTTGGAAGTGAAGATATATATAAAATTCACCTTGCAGAACTGTGTTTAAATTAGTAATAGCTTGCATACCCATCGTTGCCGGGTTAAGTTTTCTCAGTTTTTTTTATGGTCTTTGTTGGAGCTAAACTTCAGGCCAATCGGATCGGTAGTTTCCCCGCGAAAGGGTAACATAGCGCAAAAACTAAGTTTCGAAATCACTTTAGCCCCTCCCATGACTCTTCCCACCTCTCGGGCTACTTTTTAATGGGTCTATGTTGGGGCTGGACCTCGGCGAACATCTATGCCAAATTTCAGGCGAATCGGTTCAGTAGTTTCCCCGCGAAAGAGTAACATAGCGCAAAAACTAAGTTTCGAAATCACTTTACCCCCTCCTCTTACTCCCCCCACCCCTCGCGCTAATTTTCCGTATGTCTATGATGGAACCAGAACTACCACAGACACTCATGCCAAATTTCATGTCAATCGGTTCAGTCGTTTTTGCGTGAAAGAGGAACAGACAGACAGACAGACGGACAGACAGACTGACAGACAGACGGACAGACAGACGGACAGACAGACGGACAGACAGACGGGCAGACAGACGGACAGACAGACGGACAGACAGACGGACAGACGGACAGACAGACGGACAGACAGACGGACAGACAGACGGACAGACGGACAGACAGACGGACAGACAGACGGACAGACAGACGGACAGACAGACAGACGGACAGACAGACGGACAGACAGACAGACGGACGGACAGACAGACGGACAGACGGACAGACAGACGGACAGACAGACGGACAGACAGACAGACAGACAGACGGACAGACAGACGGACAGACGGACGGACAGACAGACGGACAGACGGACAGACAGACGGACAGACAGACGGACAGACAGACGGACAGACAGACGGACAGACAGACGGACAGACAGACGGACAGACAGACGGACAGACAAACAGACGGACAGACAAACAGACGGACGGACGGACATGCGAAATTCACTTTTTTGTGTCATTCTAAACAAACTGGTGTAATTCATTTTTGTGTGTGATGACGGGATCTTGACGTTACAAACGGTAAGGCAAATTTAATATACCCTTTGGTTTTACCATACGGGTATAAAAACACTGTTTTTCTTCCGCCGAGTATTTTTACAAGTGAAGATATATAAAATTCACCTTGCAAAATTTTTTTACAAGGAAAAGAAATATTAGTATTATGAATTTTAAACCATAATCTTTACAATTTGAGGTGTTTCTATTTAGGAAATAATGAGAAAAGCTTCTGCAAGTTTTCTTCTGTGAAAATTAAGACTTAAATTAACAAGCTAGTCGGTAACGGGTTAAAGTTTTTTCGGATAAGATTTTTTGTACCAGAATGAACCCAGAAATACCCTTATTTTTTTTTAAACCGTTATTCTTTCAGCACTTTTTTTTAAATTATCTTTCCAAGAAATATTCGAATTTTTCAAATATAATTCGATAATAGGGGAGACTGGGGTGTTCTGGACCGCATTTTCATTTTGGCTAAAAACTCGCAAAAAAATAACTTTTTCTGAAAATTTCAAAGATTGAATTATTAGTACGATAAATAACCTCTCTTTGGGTCACAGCAGTTCGGTCAAATTGTATTAAATTATACAAGTTTTATCAGTTGGCGCAAAAATGGCGTTTTTGCGATTTTGAAAAATCTCGGGGTACTGTGGACCACTTTGTAAATCGATTAAAAATGGAAAAATGTAATAGACAAACTTTTTTTTTGATTCATATATTTATTATATAACAGACAAAGTGAAATGAAGTGAAAAATTACAATGAAAATCAGTCCGAAACGCAATGTTCGCAAGTCCAGTAACTTGCAGTCATTCCGGAGCATCCCAAGTGAACAGCTCGATCGCACACGTTGCAATGGATGGTATTTCGGCAGTTCATTTTTTTGGCATATTTTTCTTACAAATTATGCAGAAATCGATGTATTCTTCCCCCTCACAATAGGTTGAAGATGGTTGTTTCTTCTGTGATGTCTTCGATTTGACACGATCTTTTTGCTTTTTCGATTATGGTTTATCACCTTTTCTCTCCAATCTCTTTCGCTTCATGTCAGCCTTCTCACGAAGGTCATTTACATCCTCTGGCGATGTCAAAACGGCCGATTTAGAAACTAGCTTGTATACCCGTCGTTGCCGGGTTAAGCTTTTTGTCTAAATTTTAGAATACGAAGAAAACCGGAAAGAACTTAAAAACTTTTTAATGGGTCTATGTTGGGGCTGGACCCACGACGAACATCTATGCCAAATTTCAGGCCAATCGGTTCAGTAGTTTCCCCGCGAAAGAGTAACATAGAGGGAAAACTAAGTTTCGAAATCACTTTATCCCCTCCCCTTACTCTCCCCACCCCTCGCGCTACTTTTCCGTATGCCTATGTTGGAACCAGAACTACCACAGATACTCATGTCAAATTTCAAGTCAATCGGTTCAGCCGTTTTCGCGTGAAAGAGGAACAGACAGACAGACAGACAGGCAGACATACACCAACTCATTTTTATATATTAGTATGATTGCCGAAAATCTAATGCTGTGTTTTTGCATGAAAAAACACTTATATGCATCAAATACACGAAGTTTGCTTGTCAAATGTCAAGAATTGAGTGGTCCATAATTCCCCGACAAAAGTGGTCCACAATTCCCCGAATGCTCTTTTTTACAATATGGCAGCTATTAGTAACACAATGCAAACTTCATGCAAAATTTCTTGTCAGTGTCGAATGCTTAAGGCTCCGCGAATATTATCAATATATTTACTTGAGTTGATTCTCCAAAAATGTGGTTAAATTTAAGCGAAATACAAAGTGAAAAAAAAAATTTCGAAGTATCACTTTTCTATTTGCTATCGAAGCGAGGTGATAGTGCGTATACACAAGTCGAGTACTGTTAGGAAAATTAGCTTAACATGAGGCAAACTGATTACAGTTATTTGCAGCTACCAACCACTACTAGGGGAAAGAAAATGACGCTGGTCCGCAATTCCCCGTGGTCCAGAATACCCCAGTTTCCCCTACTCAAATCTCTAAAGGAATTAAAGAAACCCTTAATAAATTTAGTAAATTTTTAGAATACCCAGTCTTGCTTGCAAATCAATTTAATAATTTAAAAAAAAAAATTCTTTCTTGCCAAAAAAAGAAACGATTTTGTCATGATATTTAAAGACATTAACGTGCATAAAAAAATAAACCAAAAAGAGTATTTCACATTCGTAATGTCGTCATTCAAATTGGATATTTGTCATGAGGATTCTTGGTATCTAGACGTAATGTTTATAACAATATATGTCTGTTAGTATCATACTTATATAAACATAATCAATTTTGATGACAATAAAAAACACTCTGACATAAGTCTTTTTCTTCTCTTTTAAAGCAAAAAAATTGAAAAAAAACTGAAATCCAGAATTCTGAAAGCACGAAATAACAAAAGAAACAAATAAACCACTTGGCCTAGGAAGATATCTCTCGCGCGACATGCCAGCCATCTCCAACAGTTCCAGACACATAAAATTTGAGATTTGGTAACATAAAAAGGCACTTACGCATTTCCTTTTTGGCTCATGTGAAAACAGTCGTATGCCAGCAGAGAATAATCGACTTTAGCCTCCTCAGTTTCCATCTGTCCTCCTCAAAAATTGTGTGTATTGCCGAAGACATTTGTGCCAAAAAAAAAGGCGAAAAGCGAAGAAAATCCATCCATACGTTTGCGAGAAAAATGAAAGAAACAAAACGAGAAAGTCAAAAAAAAAAAACGAAAGTAAACTCATATAAGAGGGCTAAAGGACAAAAAACAACAGTAGGGAAAATGACAGGATTTGTGTGAATCTTTTTATGGGATGAGCGGATATGTGGAGAAAGTTACAAAGCATTTGATCCACGGCTTCCTAAAAGTCCAACTGCCACTTAAAGGAAACTTAAGAAAATTTAGCTTCAGGACTTTGGGGAAAATCTGTGTTTTAGTATCAAAAATCGTGAATAGAGGAATGACAACTGCGGATGTGTCGATGTTGAATGTTAAACTCACCGATAAATTCCTCGTCAGAGGTTGGAACACAACAGCAAATTCCTGTAATCCCCGGAACTCCGTATAACGTGAGACTTCCTCTTCGACCTGGGAAAATTCCTCATGAATCCGACGATATCTGAAAAATATGTTTAGTCATCCATCAATGTTGTGTATTTGCCGCGTTTTTATCAAAATGTGTTATTTGTTAGTCCAAGTGATAAACAATCGTGTGTGTCAATATGGATTTAACTGGTGTTTCTTGACATCGTTAATCTAACTAAAAAATATAAGTTGTGATCGACACAAAGTTTTCCTATTCAATATCTAGCAAGAGAACAAATATGTAAAGAAAATTTTTTTTTTAAATATCTCGAAAACTGCTGTTTTTTTGACAAATTTCTTAGCTTGTGCAATTGTAATGTTTACCTGTCCTGAGCAAATTATTCACCTTTTTTAGGCTTACTAAAATCTACAATCTCCTACATCGTCGCAATCTCTGCCTCATACAAGCGAGTTGTAATACTGCAGGCTAACTTCACTTGCTCCAAATAAATTTTCCCCCCCTTAACCTACAGCAAGTTGACAGATACCATCTGTAGGTAAACAGACATCGAATGTAAAGAAATTAAGCCGGTACTACACTCAGAAAAATGTCCAGGTCAACTTTTTGTCAGGTTAACTCTGACCTTACAGAGGTTTCTGTAAGCCAGCTAGCGGTCAGAGTTAACCTATCTAAGGTCAACTCGTGCAGCTCCCAATGCCCCACTTCACCTGGTGGTGGCTTAACATCAGAATTTCTCCGACCACAGGTCAACTCAGTTTTACTTGCCCACATGCAGGCGAACGCGCGCCTGCCCGAGGCCAATTACGCTGTATGTAGGTCGTCGAGTTAGCCTCCATTTTTCTGAGTGTAGCTAAGGTAAAAAATCTTTACTCAATTACTCTCCGTGAGGTAATATTTATTATTTATGACTATGCTCGGATACTGACTTATGTAGAAATGTAACTTCGTTAACAAACATACGCATAGAACTTATTACCATTGTGTGAAAATTATCTACAGCTTATTTACTTGCAATTCAAAGGGAAAATGCAACTAATAAACTACAAACAACAAATATTCTCACTTCTCAACCAATCAGCACTGCTTAAACAGAAATTTCAAATACCAATATCGAAATAATTTATCATATTCAAAATAAATTCAACATAGAACAAGCGAAATGTTACACCATAACACTGAAATATAACATTTTTGTTTAAAAATAAGATAAGCAACTCCGCAAGGACTTAGTAAACCAATAAGCAGCAATAAATGAGCACATTCTGAAAATATTGTAAAATCCATCTTTGTTCTATTGCGGCGATAGCCCCTTCGATACCCATTTCTATGCCATTTTCTATCTTTCAATGTTAAATAAAGAATGTTACTTCGACTTTACCTCTCCAGTGTTTCCTCGGTGTGATTGTACAAGTTTCCAACGAAACACGAGCATTCAAGATGATTAATCATCCTGCAGAACCTCGAATTCGTTTTCCTCGTAACAACATTGTGGGGTGCTGGTTCTGTAACAACACTGACAAATGTCCTGTAAAGCAAAGGATAAACCATGAAATTGAGATGTTCATCTATGTTAGCAAACACAATGAGAAATAAATGTTTTTCAAATACATATTATATAATATATAGGAGTACACAAATATGATAAACACAACAACTATTCATTCTTAACGCACACAAGGTTTCTTAGGTGAAAAGTCGACAGACAATTTCGGAAGAGACAGAATCAGTTTCATCGCAATGCCTATAATGTTGAATTTTGAGTGGTCCTGAATCTAGGTTAGGTAGGCATAGAAAATTTCCAGTTACGGTTCACTTTGCAAGGTCTAAGGGAGATGTCACCGATTTCTGGGGATGAAGGTTTAATTTTAAATGATAACTGAAAATGATACTTGTTGGAATACGGAAAATGAGCTGACACTGGGCTTTAATCGTGCACCTGTCAAACATTTTGAGAAATGATTAGTAAAAGTGGCAATGTCAGAGTTGGATAAACGAGAGTGCAACGACGAAGACATCAATCATTTGGAATAGGGAAAATACTTGTGGGACCCAATGGTTTGATGTCAACGTAGCTACAGCTTCTTGGAAGGTGACAATTTCGATTCTCATCTTAACGCTTCAAGTGTTATCAATATTTTCTCTTTTAGTTCTTTTCGAATCTTTTCAGTCATTTAACTGAGATACATGAAAAATGATTTTTGTACATCATAAATTTTATTACGAATGAAAAATGTCTGAAAGAGTAATGTTTCAATTCAAATTCTGTTCTCTTTTCAAATTGTCGATAAAACATTTTTTTTTTGTCAAAAAATCAAGTGTTGAAAAATCTTTGAGTGGAAAACTCTTTCAACGGACTGTCCATAAAATACGTCACACTTTACGGGGAAGGGGGTTTACGGTAGTGTGATGGTGATTATAAATCCCACATAAAAATCCGGAAAAATTAGGGGAAAGGGGAGGGGGCTCCGGAAAACTGATAACAAGCGTGATGTGATTTTTGGATAGCTCCTTAAGAGGAGGAAGTTTCAGGCACGGAAAACAAATGCCTATGGTTATAATGGGTCTTTCAACAAGAACATAACAATTTTGTATTTAAATAAAACACAGAATAATTGAGATATCGGGCTGAAATTTATTCCAGGTGTAGTGGACATGTTTCATTTAAGTATGAAATTTGAACGACAGTTCATATGGCCACCGCGAGTACGTTTGCACTGATTGATTCTTTGGAGCCAATTTTCCACACATATCGGCCGGAACGTTGGCAATTTTGCGTTCGATATTATTCCTGAGCTCCTCTAACGTTGTTGGCTTGTTGGCATAAACCAACGACTTAACTTAACCCCATAAAAAGAAATCCAACGGCGTTAAATCGCATGAGCGAGGTGGCCATTCGACCGAACCATCATTTCATTCATCATTTTGATTATCATTTCATCGGACTCAGAATTTCGGTAGTAAGTTTTAATAATTTCCAAACGTTGCTCGTTCGTGAACTTTACCATGATAAAAATTTAAGCCTTGACTGACGTTTTAGCATTGCCAGATGATAAAAAAAAGTTTTAGGGTGCGTTTTTATTAAAATACAAAATTGTTATGTCCTTGTTGAAAGACCCGATATATTTGGGGTATTCATGGAATCTCGGAAATGCCTCATAAAACACCTAAACTGTGAAAATTCACTACCTTGTAAATGTAGCGCAAAAATTTCCCAATCCTCGTAGAATTATGCAAACGTCAAATACGGAGATTTCGAGACTTTGTGAAATTCAGCTGCAATGAAAAGAATTTCTTTTGTACCATTTGTTTCCATATTTTAATTAACTTTAATTTTTCACTAATTCTAGACATTTTCAACTTCTAATTTTGTGGTTGCTAAGAAAATTCATCCGAACAAGTGATCGGGTTAAACAAATCATTCGAAAATTAGGAAAATTAGACGCATTAGGAAAATACACAATCGGTAATTTTATCTACATAGTTCCATGAATACCCATATTATGTATTACCAGTCGAATTTAAATAAAAGCACAATCAGTAAAACCTCCTTCAGTTATTTTTCGAGCAATAATTCTAGTGGAACAATCGGAATTGAGAAAATTTGATTTAAGATTCAAAAACGAGCTAACGCATGAGTTCCTTATCATAAAACTACGCGACTTATTCTATTTTTATTTATCTATGATTTATCTATATCTATTCTTTCAGAATAAAAGGATCATCCCAACAACTCACCTGGGCAGATTATCCCTGATATACCTGAGCGCTTTCAATAAACTTTGCCTATGGAATTCCGGCAGCATTTCAGGATTCTTCATTGTGCACACGAACGTACAGAAATCATTTCCACCTGTGCCATGGGCCAAAGTAAATCCAAAAGGAAAACATGGAATAAATAAATAAAAAAATATATATTGTGTATAAATCTATAGAAAATGAAATATAAATAAGTAGAAAAGTAGCAGCATTTTCGGATCTGGGTTGAATGTAAATATTCACTAGTCATAAAAAGGCGACTCGAGGGCAAAACAAATGTTGAACATTCATATCAACAATTTAACATCGTAGCATAAACGAACAGAACATAACCCAACGCACAAACGCGAAACAAAAAAAAAACATAACTTTTTTTTTATAAAATATTTGGCATAAGGAGCATTTCGTCATACATGTAGGAGCAGCATGTATCCGAAAACATACCCAGTCATAAGAAAAGAAATCAACCATGCAGGCTCCTGCCGAGGTTGGGGCTGACACAAGGAGCAGACACCTATAAACTTTGGGTTACAGACTAATATATCAAATCTGTCGAAGGGAAATAAATTGTATCCCTTTTTTTGTTGAAGGCATCCCACTGTACAATTCTAAAAACACCTCACCTTGCGGAAATCCATTTATTCTTATATGGAAACCAATACACGTGCAGAGTATACGTTCTACTCCTTTAAACATGTATCCGATAATAATCTCTTGTCATACGCTAACATTCATGCTCCGGAACTAAACTTATGATGGTTTTTTTTCGTTTCTGCGTAATATGTGTTCTTAGTATGTGATATACAAGTCAAGGGCCAGTATATTACCAGATTCTTTTGTATGATGCACAGCATATCCTAGTCCACTATGAGTTTGAACGGAACCCGTCAAATTTTGATAGATTTTTTCTTCGGAAAGAATGTAAAGGCCATACGAAATAATCCATTTGACTCAGTTTTGATAGGAAATTTACACCACATCATGAGAAACATGAACTCTCGTTAAGTCCAAGGGAAATTTCTTCAAATTGATCACCAACCACAGGTCATTTATCGATTTTTTAGTAAATACTCAACTGTATTTAGCGAACAAAAAAATTAGTGATCGATGAAGGCGTGAGTTATGATTTTTTTCTTTTTTTCAAACAAATATAAAACTAACTTTTAGTTCCCGGGGAACATGAATATTCCGACTTTTCCGAAAATTTGTCAAATCCTTTGTTTTATTTGTAGAAAAGCCGTTTTCTTTTCAGATTTTCGCAAGGAGTTATAAAAAATTGCAGTTAAGGAATTCCATTTTCAGATTTTCGCAAGGAGTGATAAAAAAATGGCAGTTACCATCGAAAAAAATAATTTCAACTCAGTACAAAAAAAAACTTCCGCCAATTTCCGGAAATTTTCCTGACCCGTGGGAAATTTTGTATTAAATTTTTCTTCAAACATATTTTTACTTTCCTCTTCTATAGAAGGGAAAAATTGAATTCATGACAGAAATCGACTTAAGAATGGTAGCAGATGGAATACGAAATTCGTTTCAGGCAAAATTTTGACGATGTCCTCGTATCTGTGTGTCGGTCTGTCCGTTTCATGTATCTCAAATATATCGAGAACGCGTTGAGCTAGCGACTTGAATTTTTTGTAAATGAGTTTTACGGAAATCGTTGTTTTCCATCAACTTTTGCAAAACTAAAGGTAGCTATAACAATTACCTTCCAAATGATTTTTTTTTAATTTTCGGCAGGCTTCATGGTAAACATCAATGTATTAAAAACCGACCCCCTACTCACTCTTCATCTAACACCTTAGTTTTATTGTGAAAAAAAATTGAAAAGCATTTGGCTAAGTGAAGGTTCTTATCATTTACAAAATTTAATTTATATTTACATACCAGTGAATTGAACCTTATTTAACACGTTCACTGCCAACTACGATTATACTCGTAGTTGGCGTCTAGACAGGGATGGCAACTACGAATATAGTCGTAGTTGGTGTATAAGAAAAATTGGTGTTGGCAAATAGCGTACACACAACAAAATCGATTTGGCAGTGAACGTGTTAAACACAAATGGTTGGACAAATTTAAAAAATAGAATACTACCGAAGTCATATTTTCATGTCACAATAGTTATACTTAAATACATAGTAAAAAATAAATAATAGGGCTATTCACTCTTGATCATTGATAGTAAAATCGTAGATTGTAATGTAAATCTACGATGGAAAAGTACAACGAAGCGTGAGCAGCGCTTTACTAGAGGTTGTTGGTTTTGTCGTAAATTTTTGGCTCTTTTATTTATTTTCTTTACCTAAATTGTTTAAAGCATTTTTTAACTCTTAATTTATACTAAATCATATAAATACTTTAATTTACTTACTTTTCCAATGTCCATTTTAGAGTTGGCACCAAGTTGACATGTGACAAAACATGTCTTAACCTCACTTTATTAGAAATACAGTAATCCCTCCAACCGCGCGGTTTCTAACTGCGCGGTTTCGCAACTGCGCGGTTAAATTTTTAATACAAAAATTTCGAACTGCGCGGAAAAATTTCGCAGCTGCGCGGTTTTTTATGATTTTCGTTTCAAAAAACATGTTTCTAACCCCAAAATTTCATACAAAGTAGGGTTCACAGTGCGCAGTTTCGGTTTGCGCGCTCTTTTTGTATCTACCGCGCAGTTGGAGGAATTAATGTACGACCAAAACTACGATTTTACCATAACTTCGGGTGTGGTAGATTGTAGTTTTCGTCGTAAAAAATTTATATGGAGAACTGTCAAAAAACTACGATTTTATTTACAATTTTACGATTCTACGAGTTTACAATCAACTACGATAAAGAGTGAATACCCTTAATATATTCAATGTCGGCAAAAATGGTTCCAACTTTAAATGCTGTAAAAATACCTCACATTTGTAAATTTACAAACCAAGTGTAAAATTACAATTCGAAATTTAAAACGAAATTACATCTTTATTATGTAAAATTGTAAAATAGTGTTGTAAAATCGCAATTCCAGCTTACGGAAATCTACGTTTCGGTGTTGTAAAATTAAAGTTAGTTTGTAATTTTACAACATTATTAGTGCAACATATTTCATGGATTTTGAAAAAATAAAAAAGAAGTACTAAAACTGAAAGTTTAGAAATTTCTTTTCACACCCCAAGCATTTACAATGAAAGCTCCCATAAGCGGAAACTAGCAGGCTCAGATTTCTCTGCGGTTATTTGGAGGGTTTCCTGTTTATCAGTTATTGGAATTACGAATTTAGTCGTAGAAAATGTGCCCGTTTAATGGAATTGTCTACTTTTGGGAGATTTCCGCAAAAGGAGCTTTTCCAGTATACATTTTTTTCCTCAAAAAAGGAAATGGACCAAAATGTATTCGTATTTTAATATTTTCTAAAAATCAGAAACTAAAACAAAAGAAAATACATAAATTTTTAAACGAGCGACGCTCTCCGTGTTGAATGATTTCTGTCACTTTGGATTTCTTCTACTTTTTGAATTTTAGCATTATCGGGATTGTAAAATTACAACCAAACACTGCATTTCGCACAAAAGTTTTGTATTTTCACAAAGAAAATTTATTTTCACATTATTTTAATGTAATTACCAAAAACTTTTGTACAATTTGCATCAATTTGTAACTTCTACAAATCTTTTTGCGACTACGCATTTTATACGTGAAGTTGACATACAATTTGTAATTTTACAAAACAAAAATCTGTAAAAATTCTCAACTGTGAATGTTGGAATTGAGGCATCATTTTTGACTGTGTAGACAAATTCATGTGTCTACATAGTTACATACAATATGCTTTTACTTTGTCATTTAATATCTCCCAGAACATGACCATTCAATGATTATCTAAGTATCCTTTGTGGCTATCTTTGTGGCTTTACCATACAATGTCTATCGTGTAGCGAAAAGAGGATCATTCAATATTGATATAACATCAGATAGACTCCTTGGATTGTGGAAACCCAAAACTATTTCATTCATACCGAAATCGCTTTATACCTGAACAATTATCAAAAGCACTTGATGTCCTTCATTCTCATAAGATACAAAAACATTAGATCTACCAAAATCAACTATGGATTTCTACAATTTGGAAATGTGACCAGAGAAATGTCTGCATTCAAAGTAAACCTTGAAGCTATCAAAGAATTTAATTTCTATTTGAAGTGATTTCCGATACTTCTTCATTTGTGTTATTTTATCCATTTTATGTGCTAATACTTTCTATTTATTATCAGTATTTAGTCAGCAATGGCATTTATTTGAATATTTGGGGAATACTAAATTATTGAATTGAAATTTATTTAAATGTCCTTCATATGGAAATTATTTCCAATTTGTCAAAAGCTTCAAAAATGAATTGGGACTCCATTTTTTTGGTTGTATAGAAGGTTAACACTAGATTGCCCAAGGAAGTCAAGCAGTCAAAATGACTGCTTTTGCCAATATAGGTATAACACACATATATGTTATATACCGGAAATGAAGGAGGGGGGAGGTAACTACAATTATTAATAAACGCATTTATATGTTGTACAAAAAGTCACAAAATTCTAACAAATTGTGTCGTTATATACATAATTGTTTTTCTGATTGAAATTAAAAAGCAGTCAAAATGACTTGCTTGGACAATCTAGTGTTAACAGAAAAAAACTTTACGACTTATAAAACGTAAAACAAAACAAAATAATTGTTAATTCATTAATCATAGTCGAAAACCTTTCGTATTTCCAGAATGCACAAAATATAAAGATGCTAAAATTAATGGAATCTCAAAATTTTTTTTTTTCTTAAATCAAAAACAGATTACGGTAGCTGTTTGGTTTTAATAGATAATTGGCCAATATCAGTTAAATGTTTCGACAAGAAAAACTAAATATATAAAAGCAGCATTAATTATAAATTAACCTAATTAAATTCGACATCAAAACCACACTCATTGACTAGAATAAACATAGAAAAAACTGGTTTTACTACTTAAAACCATAAATAAACGTCTTAACGTTGTAACTCACAATTCAAGCAGTCACTTCAAAATCTTTCACCTTTTTAACGTTTATTTTGTCTTATTGCGTTTTTTTTCTCTTTACTTACTCATTCATTCATGCGCTACAAATATTGACAATTGCCAGAAAGTTAACTGGGCATAAAATATGTAGCGAGCATCAAGTAAGCTATGCTGCCAACAATCCGACTGTAGCGGAAATAAATTCGCACTGTTTATGCTTAGCGATGGTGTCGTTCGGGATAGGACTTTTTCTTTGCAAAAGGATTTCGTGATTCAAGGATACGCGACCTTTTTCGCTTCTCAAGCAGAGATACAGCACCACATCCGGATAAGGCATGCACCCCACTGAAAGTGGCTATGGCGGTGACATAGAAAAAAAAGGGATGTTAGTCTTGAATACTACATCGGTTAGATGGCGAAATGGAAAGGAACTGGTAAACACGTTTTGCCAACATAAGAAAGAATTTTTTCCGCCTGGATATGTCAAGTACCATCCAAGTGTTTAATGTGTAAATACTTTCGCGTTCTTTGCTAGTCAATGGGATATCAACCCAAGTATTCGCAGGGTTCTGTTGTGCTACCATCGAATTGGTTTCACAGCAGTCTCAGCCTATGGTCCGTAAAGGACGCAGAAATCTCACATACATATAGTTATACCACGGCTGCTTTCAGTATATGAAATTATATTAGTTTCGACAGTTATATCTACTACACGACGAGTACTTACCCATACAAATGGTTATCATTTTCCAGCTCTTCTTGAAGTTAACTCGCCGATCCCTCTTGATGCGACTCACAAGTACTTTAGCCATGAAAGGAAGGTCTGCTGAGACGGCACCAATTTCCGCCACATTGAATTGCGTATCTGGGTGAAATGGAAAAGCGTCATTCCGCGAATAACCCACGAGCTGAAAAAAAAATATTAAAATAAAAGCGTCGGATTAAAATGTGAGTAGTAAAAAGAAAGTAATTTTCATGACAACAACAAATTCAAATCGAAATGCACTACTCTAAGCTATGATTAGTTTTTTCTAGCAATTTGAAATATTTCATAAAATTTGCCAGTAATAAATGTTTCTTTTATTACAACAAAAGGGAGATTAAGGCACTATTTCTCCAACACATCAACACCCACGTTCTCGAATCAAGTCAGTAGATTTTTCGCGACCATGAAGGCTAGTGATATCTTAAGAAGTTAACAGTTTTATTTATAAAATTAAAAACATAAGAAAACTATAATTGCCAGGGGCCTATCGTAAAATACTCTAAATGATGACAGACAAAATGTTTATTTAACACGTTGGCTACCAGCCAAAAAAACACTTACTCCGCTAGTATACACTGGGAAAAAACGCAAAAATCATTTCTGTACTTTGTGAGTCACCAGTGAACACAAGATCAATACAGACAAAAACGAACTCCATGCTCCACAAAAAAACCCCCTTTGTACCGCACGAGCGACTGCACTCAACCATGGAACTTGAGAAACTGACGGTAATGACAATAGTGTGTGTACACCGGTGACTCACATGGTAGCCAACGTGTTAAAAAAATCTATTTGTATAGGAGAGGGGGAAAAGAGTGGTCCGATTACATTTTGACGTATGGAACGGTTATGTAAAATGATATTCTAAACATATTTTACCATTATAAATTTTTCCACATGACTCACCGTTTTCGAGAAAATCGCAAAAAACTATTATAAATTTTTCGATACGATGCACAGTTTACGAGAAAACAGGAAAAAAGTATTCCATTTGTATAGGAAAGAAAGGAAACAGAGGTCCGATCAGATTTTGATATGTGGGTGAGTTATGTTCCGTGTAAAATTCTAAAAAAGTTCAGTGGGCTATTGTTTACACTTTGTGATCTCAGTGCAGTGAATATTTCATAGCATAAATTACCCTTATGCGGTCTTACACAATTTATTGTTTGAGTGAAAAATTGAGTAATTTTTTGAGTGAAAAATTAGTTGGAGTTACGATTTGAGAATACGAATTTGAATCCTGGGGCCCTATCACCGAACACGGTACGATTGGTTTGAATCGTAAATTTCATATTGTTTTTTTATATAGTTTCAGCCAGAGCTTAGGGAAAGACCCTTTAATGCCGAAGCACAACTCAGGATGGTCGGAAGAACGAAAGGAGATTTCGGTTTATGTTCTCCTTGAAGTTAGGCAAGTTATAGTCCGGGGGGAACACATCGGATGGTAAATCATTCCAAAATCTTGTTGGTATAAAACACTAACAAACAACATTAGAGTTGCGATTCGAACCAATCGTACCGTGTTCGGTAATAGGGCCTCTAATGTAAAATTGGATCATGTGGCACTAATAACTCCACAGTTTTACATAGACTCCAATTTGTGAATAGCCATATAAATGTCCAAATTGAATAAAATCATTGATCCTTAACTAAATAATAATTAATTAAATAATACTACAATAGAATAGAATAAAAATAGATAGTCACCCTGGGATTGAAGACCTTCAATATATTCGGCAATGTGGTTACATTACGCCAATTATATTGACCGCCAATGCTCCATGCCAGACCACGATTCTCCATAAACAGATCCATAAATGAATTCGATGCAGCACCTGATGCGGCTGTCAGTGAATCACCCATGGCGGCAATCACATCTATGTCACCTGGGAAGAATATGCGAAACCGGCAAAAACAAAAGAAATTGAAAATTATCAGAGTCAAATTTCAGTCAATTTCCAATTCGATCGATTCAAATGGAATCGACAGCAAAATCAAATAGCTTAAAGGTGTAGTTTAAGTGAATATACCAATAGTTAGTAATAGTTTATCTTACAGGAATTGATTGGAACAAAGAAGGTTATTCTCTAGGACTTACTATTCGTATGTCGAGCACTAAGTTAGAATAATAGTGCTGTTCAACCGATAGTAAGTCATAGTCGGGTATATAAATGTGGATAGATCTCGTGTGTACGTAAAATATAAATACCTGGTCGTAATTTATGGACGTTTGTTGGTACATCGGGACTTTTGGAATTGTTGAGGCCGCAGGGAAATGGCTGACTATACGGAAATGGTTTCTGCAGAAAGCGACCCTGGGTCTTTTGGCTAGTCCTGCCAATGCTACGGAATATGTAGTTCCTGAAGGCATGAAATATCGACCTATAGGCCAAGTCATCGACTATTGTTGGACGGGTATGCCCATGTGTATACGTCATAAGACTACGATCCGGATTTAGCCCTAAATAGATGACTAGCATTACTTTAAAGTAGTTCTGGAGCATTTTCATTTTTTTCCTTTTCTTCTTTCTTCTTGTGTATTTTTGTCGTTTCACACAAAGTTGGACGCTTTTTTGGTCCAACAACGCTTTATTTAGACTTTAGATAGTTGCCTTCATATATAGAGCTGCGTTAGAGTGTACGTTGTGCTCCCTTACCCGCCGAACCTGTCCAATCGGGTCATGTGGGCGATTAGGGCTTTTCAGGATAAAGTGGAATTGAGCCTCTTTGTTTTGTCTTGTCCTTCTGGAGGTCTCCTGTGGTTTGCCTACATTCAAGATAGAGCAAAAGAAAATTGATTTTATATACGCACATTTTATGTTATATGAAACTCGAGTTAATGTGTTATCACCGTTGTATATATGTTTTTGTGGTTTTCGTTATTATTTTTTTTTGTTTATCATCATATTAGAAATAGAATATAGACAGGGAAAAAGGATCAAATGGCCACAAGTCTAGATGTGGCGGGACGCTTCCTCAAAAACTCTATGGAGTAATTCGATTGGCCTGCTGTTAAATTGGTTTCGGATCGTTGAATTGGAAAATCTGGGAAAATTGGAGATTATCGCTTTCAACTCAAGATTTTATTCTTTAAGGACCGACCAACAAACAGAAGGCAGAACATAATAAAATGCTTTTCAGATTTTCCTTTTTTTTCTTACTTTTTTTCTGTATAACATATTTTTCATCTTCACTTTTCTATTTCATCTTTTTTTATGATCCTATCGAAATAAAAGGTTTACTATGGCCAACATAAAATTTAATTTTTTCAAGCTAGTTGGGGGAAGTATTTATAAGACAAGACATCCTCAAAAATTAATCAATTTCCTTAAAATTTATGGTTAGGCTGCTTGTGAAACACTCATCAATAAAGACGAAATTCCCGGTGGTTTTAAAAACAATTTTAATTTATTTAGTAAATAGTTTTCGAGCCCGCTTTTCAGTTCGGATTTTTTTCATAAAAGGTCGTTAATTTTTTTTTCAAACGTAAGACTTTTTTATGAAATTTTTTTATTAATACTTTTTCTAAGAGATTTTTGATAAGTACCAGGAAAACCGAGCCATGCTCGGCCACCTCAAAGTCGTCTCACGTCTTTTTAAATTCCAGACCTAGAAAGCTAGAACTGAAATTAACGCGCGATAATAAAATTTCATAGAAATCGGTTGAGTGGTTATTGAGTAATCGCTGTTACCGATTTTTGAAACGTTGTTTTGAGACACCAGCTGAGGGTTATCGAGGGGAGGGAAAAGTCAGGTTTGTAGTGGAAAAATCGAAAGCCCCTAGCCCCCTTAGTAATACTGTAAAGTGTCATTAAGATCGGACCACCCAATTCGAAGATACCAGGCGAGGGGTATCGAGGGGAGGAAAAAGTCAGATTTGTAGTGAAAAAATCGAAATCCCTTAGCCCCCTTAGTAATACTGTAAAATTTCATTAAGGTCGGTCCACCCAATTCGAAGATACCAGGCGAGGGGTATCGAGGGGAGGGAAAAGTCAGGTTTGTAGTGAAAAAATCGAAAGCCCTTAGCCCCTTCAGTAATACTGTAAAGTTTCATTAAAATCGGACCACCCTATTAGAAGATAACAGGCGAGGGGTATCGAAGGGGAATTTTCTCAGGGGTGAGACCTATCTAGATCGATTTCTTGTCCCCGAAAATCCCTAACCACCAAGTTTTGTGAAAATCGTAAGGCGGGTTTTCGAGATCGTTTGTGCAGACAGACAATTTTAATTTATTTAGTAAATAGTTTTCGAGCCCGCTTTTCAGTTCGGATTTTTTTCATAAAAAGTCGTTAATTTTTTTTTCAAACGTAAGACTTTTTTATGAAATTTTTTTATTAATACTTTTTCTAAGAGATTTTTGATAAGTACCAGGAAAACCGAGCCATGCTCGGCCACCTCAAAGTCGTCTCACGTCTTTTTAAATTCCAGACCTAGAAAGCTAGAACTGAAATTAACGCGCGATAATAAAATTTCATAGAAATCGGTTGAGTGGTTATTGAGTAATCGCTGTTACCGATTTTTGAAACGTTGTTTTGAGACACCAGCTGAGGGTTATCGAGGGGAGGGAAAAGTCAGGTTTGTAGTGGAAAAATCGAAAGCCCCTAGCCCCCTTAGTAATACTGTAAAGTGTCATTAAGATCGGACCACCCAATTCGAAGATACCAGGCGAGGGGTATCGAGGGGAGGAAAAAGTCAGATTTGTAGTGAAAAAATCGAAATCCCTTAGCCCCCTTAGTAATACTGTAAAATTTCATTAAGGTCGGTCCACCCAATTCGAAGATACCAGGCGAGGGGTATCGAGGGGAGGGAAAAGTCAGGTTTGTAGTGAAAAAATCGAAAGCCCTTAGCCCCTTCAGTAATACTGTTTCATTAAAATCGGACCACCCTATTAGAAGATAACAGGCGAGGGGTATCGAAGGGGAATTTTCTCAGGGGTGAGACCTATCTAGATCGATTTCTTGTCCCCGAAAATCCCTAACCACCAAGTTTTGTGAAAATCGTAAGGCGGGTTTTCGAGATCGTTTGTGCAGACAGACAGACAGACAGATAGACAGACACTCCTCGTATTATATTATAGGATATCATCGCGGTCTCGGGGACGCGTTGACCTAGCGACTTGAAATTTTTTGTAAATAAGGTTTACTGAAATAGTAGTTTTTTGTCAACTTTTGGAAAGGTGACGGTAGCTTTAACAGGTAATTCCCACATATTTTTTTAGAAAAAATACCGGTTTTTAAAAATTTCTCGAAATCTATGCGCTTTTTAGAAAAAATAAGTATAATAAAATTTAAAGGATATAAAACTTTCTACATTTTATGCTTTAACGGTTTTTTTGTATCTGTAACGGTTCTCAAGATATTTTAAAAAAATCGGTTTTTTGAAAATCTCTCGAAAACTATGCATATACTTTTATGAAAAATGCATATAACCAAATTTATAGAAAATAAAATTTTCTACATATTTTTCTTTAAGGATTTTTACGTATCTTAATAGATTTGCAAAAATATCATTTTTTACGTTTTCCGAAATTAAATATTGCAAAGGAACGTTTTGTGTTGATCACAACTAATATTTTTTTGCTCATACGTGCGTACACACATATTGCATTGTCATCGGAGTTACGTATGTATGCGAAAATTGAAGTCAATTGAATGAGTGGAAGCAGCTGAAAATTAGATTACAAGATTTGACCCTAACAAACAAACTTGTAAGCGAAACTGAATAAAAGCTTGCAAAAACATGATCAGGGAAGGAAAGCCTTTATAATTTTACTCCTCAACTACCCAGTTTTTAAAAAATACCCCTAAACACCAACGAAAATCAATATCAGTCTAAAATTCTGATGAAAGTGAAATTTTTATGTAATTAATACCAATATCTGGCCCGTAAAATTCTGTGACCCATAATTTTGTAATCTTTTATAATTAGAAATTCAATAAATGCAACACAATCAAACACGAATTTTAACCACATTGCCACAATGTGTGTGTGTGATTTCCGTCCACAATAAAAACAATTGATAACAATTGGAAAATACTATTATTATGATTGCTAATTGCCCAAAAGCTAATTTGAAAGTTAAAGTGCAGCATTTAAAACACATCAATTGAATACGGAACTCACCCACAAAATTTATACGTGATCTGAATGAATAAAAGCGAAATCAATAACTTACGTAACATTCGGAAGTAATGGATTTTCGAAATCAATTTAGTGTCGCATACTATTACTATATATGTACGGTTGATTCGCTACAATTATACAAAATACTAAACACATTCGTCTTCATGTCAAGAGAAAAATTCAAAAAGCATCAAGAATTTATTTTGTGCTGTCTGTAAAATTCGTCACGCTATTTAAAGGGTAATTTAAATTAATGAAATTGCTAAACACATAATAGTGCGCCGTTGTATTACCCCAAACTCCTTGTCCCCCTAAAACTGTGACGCATTTTATGAACCTGTCCAAAATACAATATTGTCCATAAACAATCTGTCGGACTAAAAGGCTTGCAATATTTTTCTAAAGTGAATTTTCTTTTATTTAAAAACAATTTTTCCGTTCTTAGAGAAATTAGAGACGTATAACTAAATCCCTCCGTAATAAGAACTTCACAGAAGGACTCACATATAAGTACAAATTCAAGCACATAAAATCTTTATAAGAGAGAAAAATTTGGCATAAATATTCCAGTCAGGAAAAGAGTTTTTTTTACCAAAACAAAATATATGTTATAATAACAACACTCCACATAAGACACAACTAAATAAATAAAGAACACTAGTGACATTCATGTGGTCAAATTTTAGTCATATCTCGTTTTTATTTTATGAGTTACCAAACACCTTGAAGTGTGTATAAAGTTTAGATCCTTACGAGTATGTTCTCTAAGGACAGATAAATCCCTTAATCGTTTACACGTGCTGTATGGGAACTTAAACACCAGAATACACATTTAAAGACGGTTACCTCAACGATAACAGGAATAAAAGTAAGAATTCTAAGATAATACAGAAACGTAAAAATCGATTTCGTTTTGATTCTTTCTAAGGAGCTTTACGTATAAAACGTATTATCTAAATTGAACTACAGTAAAATATTACGTTTTCTTCTTTGTTTCCTAGATTTATTTCAACATTATTGGCTGTTTTAGGAATTATCTGTTGGTTTTCCTCTGACAAAACCTATTTAGAGGAAGCAGATTTGAAAAAGATATTTTTTTGCACTATATGAGAATCATATAGAGGTATATTAGATTTAGTATACCGTTTATAACGCATCGAACCAATCATGGACCAAAAATAAACTACACCGTGGTGTTAGGGATGACGATAGATTTTGAGTTCCGCATTTCGACTGTCTGTCTGTCCGTCTGTCCGTCTGTCTGTCCGTCTGTTTAACTGTCTGTTTGTCCGTCTGTCTGTCCGTCCGTTTGTATGTCTGCCCGTCTGTCCTTGCACATCATAAGTTTTGAAAGAATTGGGCTAGATACTTAAAATTTTTTATAATTGCGTTTCTCGTAAATGGCTATAGGCTCAGTTCTGGAACGGGCAGAATTGGAACATTTCTTCCCCCTGCCCCATACAAACGAAATATTTTTTTTTGCAATTTCCTCGAAAACGGTGAGTCGTATTGAAAAATTAATAGACGTGAAATCTGTTCAGAATATGATTTAAAAAACCGTTTCATACATCAAAATCCAATCGGACCACTCTTTTCCCGCTACATGAATGGATTTTTTTTTAAAAAAAAACATTTTGTCTGTCGTCATATAGTGTTTGTGGTACACATTTTCTTAAATTTTTATATTTATAAATTTGACCGTTCGTACATTTTTACATAGAGTGACCATATTTTTTTCGAGTAAATGCATGACACAAAATGGTGGGCGGGGAGGTGTGCGGTAAAGTAACACCAACCAAAGAAAAATTTCCATTTACAGGTAAACACTTAATGTGAACGAAAGTCAAGGGAAAATAATCAAGAAATGTGCGCCGCAGACGAAATTTTTTAAACAAAATGCGGCCCAATGATTTAAACTAAGAGCTACACAGTGTCAAGCGCAAATAAGTTCAATGTTGGCGCTCTTTACATTTTACAAATAATCGCGACGGAAATTGCAAAAATACAAATAAAGAGAAATGTGCCGAAAATCCGATTTTTTAAAATGATGCGTCTTTGTAGAAAATCGTGAAAAAATTCCGCGCAGGAGAAAAAATTTAATTTGGACATGTTTTGTATATTTAGTGATCGTTTTTTCTAGCGTTTGATAAATTATAACATTAAATTGAAAAATCCAGGACAAAAGTTTATTTTCTGGAGCGCCAAAACAACGTTTCTAAATCCGGAACTGTTCTGGCAATTTCGGGACAAATGGTAAGCCTATTTTCGTGCCTAAAAATGAATTTCCTGAATATCTTTTTCATGCAGAAATTAATAGTAAAGGGCAAAATCAGAAAGGGAGTCCAGTAAAAGTGCAATTCAGTGTACAAAACAATAATTATTTTTATACCATAAGAAGTCATCTCAGTAAAATTTCCCACCGGGGAAAATTAAATTAAATAATCACAAGCATTATATGCATCATCATCAAAACTGGAAATGATTTTTGAAGGGAAATATAATGGGGAAATGAAAGAAATTTAGTGAAGAAAATGTGAAAGGTGCTGAATGGTAAATATATGTAAATATGTAGATATATACAGAAATCATCTTATATCAATGCAATGAAATTGAATCATGAATACTTAAATGATAAGTTTCAATATGTAACTTTCAGTAATCGACTGATTCAATGATTCTGATAACTGACATTGATTTTAATATGTTTTTCGTATACGATGTTTATTATATTTTCACATGGAAGAAACGATTTTCAGCCACTGCAGATTCATTTCAACAATTGAAAGTAAAAGAAAAACAAAAGTTGATCCGCTTAACAGTGATATGCTACGTTCCTTGCATAATATGAAGTTTTCTGATGAAAATTGTTTTAAGCGCTTAAAATATGCTCTGAAAAATCCATTTTATGCATTGAAAATATGTTCTATAATTGGAAAAAGCGGCTTAAATATAAGAGAATAAGTGAAGCGGGAGGACACGGGGGCGAAAGAGGAGGTGAATAAGAAATGAGTCCTAATGCATTAGACATAAATTTCATTAATAGAAAAACGCATTGAACTAATCGTCGGACACAAAAATGAACTACATCAGAGTGTTTGGTGTTTGATCTGTCCGTCCGTCTGTCCGTGAACACCATAGGTTTCGAAAGGATTGAGCTAGAGACTGGAAATATTAGTAAATGGCAAAGCTATAGGTTCTTGAACGCTGGACCATCCCTACTTCCCCCACCCCCGCTTCCGACTATACAAATGAAATACTTATTGCCTATTTTCTCAAAATCGGTGCATCGTATCGAAAAATTTATAAGGACAAAATGTGTTTAGAATATAATTTTACATAACACTTTCATACATAAAAATTCAATGGGACCAACCATTCACCCCTCTTTTAAAGCAACGGATTTTTTTTTCATAGAAATGGATGATTTGCACCTGACTATTTTAATATTTTTTCCGAAACATAAGGAAAGTTTTGTATTGATCACAACAGATTTTTTTTGTAGTAATCCTTTGTGGTCCTGATACCAACTCTGTGATGTTTCATGCTACTTGGGGAGATTGCATGTTACCTTTAGGATTTTTATCCTCCGCCATTCTTTCGCGAATAAGCAACAGTTCAATTTTTAACCACAAAGTTACTAATTTTCAGAAAACATCTAAAATTTGATCAATAATGAAAACTATGCGACAAGTCAACAGAATCTTGACCATGAATGCTTCATTGAAACTTTATTCATGTTTAAATTTTTATTGAAATTTGTTTAAAAAATGTTTTTTTTACCTTTTAATTGGCCAAACTCAAACGATAATAATGGAGCACGGTTAGAGTCAAGGAAAAATTTTTCACGATCTGCACATACAAAATAATATAAAATCATAAAAAGACACTGAACATTTTTATGATGCACTCTTACTAAACTGCACTCTCGAGTCAAACTACTGAAATTTCACAGTTGAAAAAAAGTCCTTCTTGTCGACTTTACGTCACAAGTGCATCCGCATAAATCGTTTTGAATACTAATCAAGATTGCGCAAATATTTCGTGGATTTGCATTTAAAACCTCATGTCGTCAATTGCATAATCTTTGAACCGCGCATATAAACGGCATAAGACAATTGCCACAAAGTGTCACTAAACTGTGTGTTGCAAAATTGAAGTAATTTGAAAGTCTTATCACAATTGTGTTGGACAAATTCAATAAAGTACGATACAAACGGAATTAAATCATTTCTCTTTCAAATTATAAAACACTACCGGTTATTCCTCGATATTCACCTGATTTGCATAAAATTTTTAAGCATGCGGGTATGTTGAGATACCGCAAATGTAGATTAAGATCACACTATGAAGATACAAGCTATGCAGTGCGTTATGCGGCTCGCACGGCAAAGTTCTATGCCGAAATTCGCACATTGAATTTAATCCAGAAACGCGATTTTCACTTCGATTTAATCGACTACATGACATGTGGCTTTTGGTTAAATTAAATCCCGCGATTCAAAAGATATGAGATACAGATTTAAAGTATGCACTTCGGAGTTCGATTATCACTTAGCACTCAACCATTCCGAATGCGATCAGAAATGTAAGTGACAACCGTATGTGGCCACCAAAGTCTACTGAATCCGTCCACATATCAAGTTGATTGGTATGGTTCACTTACCAATGATTGTCACACTATAGTGGCATTAAGTAAAACAATTACACGGCACCAGGTAATAAGCGCTTAAGCAAGTGGCCCAAAGAGTGGTTGCGATTATGTCGCGTTATCCCATGCCCATCCCATTCATAACTAAAGACCTCTTATCCCCCTTCGTTGCTCCTCCGTCAAGTTTCTTTTCACAATTTTCTGTTGATCTTTAAGTAAAATTAAACGTTAAGCATACCGCCGCTATTTACCTATTCAAGTGAGCTAAATTCATTCTTACTCGTCTGCTTTCGAGATCGATTAAATCCGATCGAAGATCATCGATTTCGTTTGCTGGTATTTTATCATTTAATTGTAGTAAGTCAGACTACTCAGAACTTGTGAAAGTGATCTTTTACTGGAAATAAGTCTCCACATGATACATTCGGTCACCTGTGTCGAATAC
This sequence comes from Chrysopilus asiliformis, assembly GCA_964034945.1. Lineage (NCBI taxonomy): Eukaryota > Metazoa > Arthropoda > Insecta > Diptera > Rhagionidae > Chrysopilus > Chrysopilus asiliformis. The sequence continues at coordinate 90,561,211 of OZ035962.1, read as the reverse complement.
TTTCTGTAAACGCATGCGGATACGTCGTCGTCGGCTACAAGAAACACGCCGCTAAAAGTGATCCGCAAACCGCAACTTGTATAAACTTTCAGTGAAATGTTGCTATTTCCCTGGCAAATATTTACCAACATTTTGTTTAAACTGTCATGAAATTTCTATCGTGACAGTCTCATGAGAGGTGATTCAATTTTAATAACGCATTGACGAGTTTGCTTGGTAAACTCTGAAGAACATTATATTCGTTGGTTTTTTCGTGAAGAAATTGCGAAACTAAACATTTAAAAACAATTACAAATGCAGGATTCAAAATTCCCGCCTATGTAGGTTTTTAGTTTAGAGTTATTGATCTGGCAATATGAATCAAAGAAAACAATATTGCGATAGTAGACTGAACGTTTTAAGCCAGAGTGATAATTCAAATTCAAAGTAAATTAAATTTGTAATTAAATTAATATTATATTAAATTACAATTAATCACACTAATTTATAAAAATGAGTTGGTGTTTGTCAGTCTGTCTGTAACTCTTCCACATGAAAACGGCTGAACTGATTGACCTGAAATTTGACATGGATACTCGCTTTATGCTTGGTTCCAACATAGGCCTATTGGAAAGTAGCCTGAGTTTTGAGCGAGTAATGGGAGAGGGTAAAGTGCATCTAAAGTTTGGCTTTTCCTCTATGTTACTTTTTTGCGGAAAAACTACCGAGCCAATTGAATTCAAATGCAACATAAATGCTCGCCGGGGGTCCAACTCTAACATAGACCCATTGAATAGTAAGATGAGCCATTGAAAAGGAAGACTAATGTTAAAAAGCAAAGGTGGTGGGGGGGCTATTTGAAAAAATCAGTTTTTTTTTAAAAGCTCTCGAACATTATGCGCTTTTATGGAAAATGCATATAACCATATTTAAATGAAATAAAATTTTCCACAGCTTTTTTAACGGTTTTCAAGTATTTCTAATATTTCTCAAAAAAATAAGTTTTTTGCAAATTTCTCGGAAATTCATTTAACCCTTTGTTGCATAGTAACTAAATTTATTTCGTAAGTATTTTAGGACATCAATTGTTATGAAAAAAAAGTAATATGCACTTTTTTTTATAATTACTGCATTTTATAAATAAATAAAGAGCAAAAAAGTAGCTATTTTGCAGATTAAATGTAACTGTGGCAAATCTATTACAGTTAAAAAATCGATAATCAGCTTTATAAAGAATTTTGGGGTCGCTAATTACGAATCTGAAGTCAAAACTTCAAAATTCAAAATGGCGGATCCAATATGGCGGTCAAAAAAGATTAAATTCATTAGATTACGCTGAAAACTGGTACGCGGGGGTTTTTGGGATCGCTAATTACGAATCTGAAGTCAAAACTTCAAAATTCAAAATGGCGGACCGAATATGGCGGTCAAAAAATATAAAATTACGTACTAGTTTTCAGCGTAATCTAATGAATTTTATCTTTTTTGACCGCCATATTGGATCCGCCATTTTGAATTTCGAAGTTTTGACATCAGATTCGTAATCAGCGACCCCAAAAATCCTCGGATACCAAAAACCGTGAAAATTAATTCCATAGAAAAATGTATGCATGAAAGGGTTAACCAAATTTATGGTTTTCAAGATATTTGAAAAAATATTGTTTTTACATATTTGTTCCAGAACTAAATATTGTAGATGAAAGTTTTGTGTTCATCACAACTGATATACAGTGGACTCGCGGTTATATGAACATTCTATTATATGAACGGCTGTATTAAATGTATAGAAAATATTTGAGATTAAATACTCGGTAATATGAACCCTCGCATTTCGGACATATTCTTCAACTTAACACACTATGATTTTTTGAACTTATTGAGGTCTAAAGCAAGTTTTTTTTTTCAACATCAGCTATAAACATAAGAAAAGCTACAATTGCCAGGGGCCAATCGTCAAATACTCTATATGATGACGGACAAAATGTTTATTTAAAAATATTCATTTGTATAGGAGAGGGGGAAAGGAATGGTTCGATTGGATTTTAGTGTATGGATGAGTTATGTATAATCCTATTCTAAACACATTTCGTCTTTAAAAATTTGTCGATACGATGCACCGTTTTCGAGAAAATAGAAAAAAAAGTATTCAATTTGTATTGGGGAGGGGGGACGGAATGTTTCGATTGGTGTATGGATGAGTTATCCATATATATAAAAATGAATGTCTGTTTGAGATTACAAAACTCAAAGAGTACTGGACCGTTTTTTACGCGGTTTTTTGCAAAATGATCTGCGTTGCCAGGAGCAGATTTTTAGCTATGTTAAGGTAGAAATACACGACGAGAGACTTTGGTCTCTGGTCTCCAGGGTACAAAAGGCAAAAATCTCCAAAGTGTATACACGATCACACACATTTAAGTCTGGAGATAAAAAAATAGATCTCCGGAGACATTTACTAAAAAGTCTCTAAAAGCAAAGTCTCTGGAGTGCATACACGACGCAGGTATCTCGTCTCCAAGCATAACAACAATATCACTAATCTAAAATATAAAATAAGTAAAAACACTTTTTTTCTTTATAAAAACTGACCTTTAATCTCAAAACAACGAAACAAATTCTCGTTCCCACAAAACAATTTCCTGAAATGTCAAAAGTCGTCTCCGGAGACTCTCTCATTAGTAGCTACACGGCAAGAAACTTAAGTCTCCCAGAGACCCTAGAGCAGCGATTCTCAACCTGTGGGGCGCGCCCCCCTGGGGGGGCGCGAGTACATTTAAAGGGGGGCGCGAGCATATCCAAGACAAAATATTTAAAAAAGCTTATTAATTGACTGAAAGAAAGTACATACCCACATACAAAAAAAAATACATTTCGACATAATATTTAATAATTAACTTATTAACTTACGCTTGGAGCACAATGAACGCAAACCAACGCAACTACAACGCTCTGAACTGTCACGCAGTGCAAAATTCTAGCGGCAGAGCACAATGGCAGCTCGTGAAGTAGTACAAGTGACATAATATAAAGTGGTATAAATTTGGAAAAATTACAAAAATGGATAATTTTGAAGCGATAATTTGCTTTGTTGGTATTTATCTTTGTTATTTGCACTAAGGCTATCAATTTTTCCTCCAACGACATTTTTCCAACCTCACTTTATGAACTGTCAACGCAGAATTCTGCGGCAAAGTTAGAAGTTTGCAAACTTTTGCATTGCGGTTACGTTGTAGCTGCGTTCTATACGTTCATTGTGCTCACTTCAAACAATTTGTGGGAACCAAACTTTTAAGTGACAGTTTCTGCGTCAGTTTCGCGTTCATTGTGATTTCAGGGTTAAAACAACTTCTTGCGAAACCGCAAAAATGACGCAAGAGCAATAAAAAGGCACCGGATTCTTGTTTTGTCAACGCCGAGGATCGGTGTTGCCAAATGTCAATAAATTACTGCTTTCTTGGTAATTTGTGTTTAAAATTAGGGTAGTAGTGTAGGTTTAGCGCCAAAATACTCAAATTACGTTTTTATTGTATACATTTTACTGTATGCAGGGGGGGCGCGATGACAATTTTGATTGAAAATTGGGCCGCGAATACTGAAAGGTTGAGAAATGCTGCCCTAGAGACTTGATACTTGGAGACAAATCTCCGGTCTCCGAAGTGTATACAAAGGTCTCTTTGTATGCAGAGGCGAAATTTTTGGTCTAAGAGACCAAAGTCTCTCGTCGTGTATTTCTACCTTTAGATTTTTAAAATTCGAAACGGAAGGTCCTGTAAGGTTAGCAAAAATATCCTTTTTCCCATTTTTCCCATTAGGCCGTTTTCGGGGTCGCTGATCACGAATCCGGTGTTAGAATTTCAATATGACTCACGGTTTGCGATAAAATACCAAAAAACTGTTTCACTTGTTTTGGGAGGGAAGTAATGTTTCAATTTTGTCAGTTCGAGAACTTTGTCTAACCATTTAAGAGAAACGTATCTATACAAAATTTCAAGTCTCTAGCTCAATCCTTTCGAAAGTTATGGTTTTCACCGTCATGGGGACGAACAGACGGATGGAAAGGCAGAAATCAAAATCTTTTGTCATCCCTAACACCACGGTGTAGTTAATTTTTGTGTCTGATAAAATTGGTACTATAAGTTACAAACGGTATACTAAATCTAATATACTTCTATATGATATATCTTATAGAGTATAAAATTTTTTTTGAAAATACCAAACTTCCTGATTGAAAACACTGACTGAATATCTTTAACAATAGGCAACACACTTAAAAGGTACAATATAAAAAACTATTTTGCACAAAAACTTTCATTCAACACAAAAAATTTGAATCTTTGAACCATACTTTTATACTTTTCACTAATAACTGGAATAAGTATCAGACAAGCTGGACAGTTTACCCCAAAGTCACTAAAAATATTCTGTATTCAGTAAATGTAAAAAAAGACATAATGAAAACTAAGAATGACTTTTTCCTCACGACTTTTCACTCTTTTCAATGTTAATTCATTCGTGCCAAATTAGTAATTCGCATTCGGTAATTTTTTCAGGGTTTTTCGCCCAAATTTAGTCATCATTTTATTGTTCCTTTCTTTAGAGCATCAAGAAAAAATACTCAAGAAATTGACTCATCATTATGTAATCTGATATGTCCTTCACAGGTCTACGTACAAATTATGCAATTTTCGGCTAAACGTGCACACCCCAGACAAATATATTCGCAGTGTGTGTAATAACGAATAAAATCCAATAATGGATAGAGCTTGTAAGTATACGATCTTACTTGGCTAATAATCTCGTTACACTTTTATCTCCGATCGTATATACCTTTCTTAAATTGAGAAACTTTTTAAGTGGAAAATCCACGAAAAACTCGCCTCATTTTCGAGTCGGACGAAAACTGCTAAAGTTAATAAAGTTCAGCAAATAAAGAGAGTAAAATAAGTAAGAACTTGTTTTCTGTATCAGCAACCATCCGTGGGCAATAAACTGCTCGAGATCTTGCCATTAAAAATGCATAACCTGCACTCAAACTCAATTATTGTGTTGTTTATTTAAATTTAAAAGTTGTAAGTAATGACTAAAAACATTTGGAGATGTTACACGTTTTTTTTCCGTGGATTTCGTGTTAAAACAACATCTTGATTGTCACATGATAGTCATTAGAGTAATGAATGTTGTAATTTTTTGGCGTAAAATCTTTTAGGTGCCCTTTGTACTAGATTTTGTATGAAGACGACCTACTTCTAAATAGTTTTAATTGAGTGTTTTTCTTGGAAAAAATTGGGATACGAGAAAAATTACATGAGTTTTCAAAGTCCAAAGTGAAATACCACCGCACTGTAGCCACATTATGCACGATGCAGCTGAGGATAAATTTGATGTTGAGGAAATATAAAATTATCACGTGCTTAGAGTAAATGCATTACAGGTAACCAATATGAGGTAACGACTTCGGATTCCATTTCGTGTGTGATTTATGAGAAAATTCCATTCGACCATTCAACAGCATAAAAACTATACATGATACAAAATCATTTTTATAGCATTTATATTGAACTACTGTCAAGTATAGCGCATTAAGCAATTGCATTTAGTTTTATTTACCCAATTTTTTCTGAATGTTTGCTTTCCACACGTCATCAGGCGAATCAGACCATTTGTGGCCGGCCTATCACATATCGCCGACATAAAATAGGAACTCATTTTTTATGTTTTCTGGTAAAAGTTTGACGTAATTTTAATATACTGAAAATGACAGGGGAGCAATCATTTAGGCAGAAACCTAAGCATAGAAAAACATAAAGTACGATTTTCATGCTCACCATTGCGATGGACATGACACAAATTCCCGATAGTTGTACGAATTGCATAATAAAATTTAAGATGTGACCATTACATAAAATTTCTGCAGGAGCCAGGATCAGAACCAGGAAATTTGAGACCATCACTTTGTCACGTTTTGGGCTAGATAACTGGACATCATTTTTGCAAATCCCATGGCCCCCTGTCGTATGGGGACATTTCGGCACACAATTTTCTAACATACAAGGGAGGGTGAATTGAACATGGAGTGGGCATTGCGCCCTTGTTTCGCTTTGCTCGGATAGCAGAAAATATGGGAAACTATACGTAAACAACTCATCCTAGTTGTATTTTACGGCCTCTTATGGCAAATTGTCCGTTATTGTCCAGACTTACAAGTGGCAATGCGAAATAAACTTGTTTTAACGATAAAAGTTTCCGTGACAGGGGATACCCCCATTGGGACACGAAAGGACCATAAGATATCATAAACTACAGTCAAAGACAAGCGTTCATGTATTTTATATGCAGTGCGCTTTATTTTTACCCGATGAAAAAAAAAATAATGTGGATAAGTGTGGATGAGTTCTGCCTTAAAAATGAATACGGGATCATAGGGAAAATGGTCCTATTTAATCAAACTACAGGATCATGGGATTTTTTGCCCCCAGATTCTTGTTGTAAAGTTTTCGACATTACAAGAACTTCTTCCATATATCTATGGTAAAAAGAAGCTTAAGTCGATTTTTATGAGTGATTTATGTGGAAATTTCAAAAAAGCCCACCTAAAAAAAACAAAAAAATGCCCTAAAAGACGATTAAAAAAAACTAATTTATATTAGATGCGAGTGCTTGTTATTAACACATTGACTGCCATGGCTATCATTTTTGATCCAGCGCCTGCAAAATTGAGCCAGACCGGAAAATATGTCTTTCATATGTACATTAAAAACAGCATAAATCACAAACAAAATGTATTGGCAAACATTTGCGAAATTGGTTCGGCAGTCAACGTGCTAATTACAGATTTTACCTTTTTTTGCAATAGAAAAAAAAAGTTAAATATTTTTTGATATTTGATGTTACTAAAAATGTTTTTAAAAGCCACAAAAAACCCGGAAAAATCAGTGGGTTGGGCTTTAAAAAAGCCGGATTTTTCACAACCCTGGTAGACAGTGGATACATAAGACGCAGGCGTACATTTATACCGTCGAAGGTCCCACCCTAGTATTTAAATGATTTTGGTATCACTCTGTAGACCTAAATGTTATCCAGAAATTGTATCACACATTTAAGAGTGAGGAAGGTGGATATGTAATGATTTGTTGGTGGTATTAAAAGCCATCACAATAAAAAAACCTCGCGGGAGCAGGTGGTTGGGGGGGATGGGGGGGGGGGGGGGAGTCCGATAAGGAGAAACTGACAATCACATATTTATCAAAGATTAGATAAATAAAAATAAGCAACCACATATTTTTTCATAGAACATTCAAAAGGTATCGCAAATACTGTAGATTTATGAATCTCAATCAAATAACGAATGCAATTTAAGTATTTTTATTGATTTTTTTACAGTTAGGCATCAAATTATAAGAAACTTAAGAAATTTGTAAGGCACTCTAAAGTTTCAATTTCCGCTGGCGGATTTTTCTGAACCCCCAAAATTTGTTCTAGGTGTGTTTATACCCGTATGGTGAAACTAAAGAGTATATTAAATTTGCCTTACCGTTTGTAACACCAAGATCCCATTATCACACACTAAAATGAATTACACCAGTGTATTTAGAATGATAAAAAAATTGAATTTCGCATGTGCGTCCGTCTGTCCGTCTGTCTGTGGCGCGGATTGCGGGCGCACGGATTGATCTAGAGACTTGAAATTTTACGCAGATTCGTTTTTCATAAAATTCAATGCTAAGTTCGTTAATGGGCAAAAGTGGACCATTAGGCGGGGTACTCCCCATAGGAACGAAAACGTTTTTGCGAATATATGCGAATATGCGAAAGGGCCAAAATAGAACGTTGGGCCAAAATTTGCTCCAAACGATCCACTGCTTTGACCTGAGGAATAAAATAATGATCTTTGGTTTTTTGTGAGTATTTTTGAGAAAATCTTTTCGCAAGCCAATTCGTTAGGAAACCAGAAACAAAGAAATCCTTAATGTTAATCAAATGCATACTTCACCCTACAAACAATCATCATTTATTTGCCAACTGGCGACCGTTCGACCCCTTAAACTCACTTGAAAGAAATGCCATATTTCAGACAGTTTTTCATCTACCCAAAATCTCCAGCCTCCCTCTTGAATAAATCGACGCAGCCCTACTTCACATGTACTTAGAATCGAAGACATAAGAAATGGAACGAGAACTTGACTGCTGAATCCTTCGAATATCTAAAATAAGGAGTGAATCGACCAATTTTCGTATGTTAGATATGGTTATAGGTTGAAAGCTCATTTTTCGTGTAATGTCCCATGAGTCACGGAATCCGAAAACGTGGAATCACCGTCACATTTTTTATCATTTTGCTGGTGGAAAAAATGAAGTAAAACCAAACACACGAAAGGAAAATCTTGAAGGAAACCAAAAATGAGATGGCATTCCTCAAGGAATCAAGGACTTTTAGAGAAAAGATGTCGTCCATATTAAATGACTTTTGTTCGTTATATGCACATTTTGATGTGTTTTGTGGATCTATTGGTGAATATTGAATCACTTTGGATAATACGTGAAACGATATTCCAACATTTTGTGCAATTGAGAAAGAAAAAAACTTTCCAAACCAATGGATTTTTGATGGTTTTATGGTAATTTCAGTTATTGATAAAGTAATAGTTTGTTGTTAGCAATGAAAACTATAGTAAAAATTTGTGCACGAATATAAAGTTTTCCTGCAATTTCCGATCATTTTACAAATTGCTAGTTGTTCCTTTTTTTACTTTCCTCTGGTATACACGGTAAAAACTGGAGTCTAATTTTAAGACTTTTTCCTTCTATTTTTTAAACTTTTGAAAGTTTAATGGAATTTTAAACTATTTTCTCTATTTTTAAAACTTTTTGAAAGTTTAGAGTATATTTTAGTCGAAAAGTTTAATATTTAGTGAGTTTCGGTTTATTTTTAAGACTATAGTTTAAAAAGTAAACTTTTTCTTTCTTAAAAATTTGTTTTAAACCTCTCCGCCTTATTTCTAGACTTTTAATTGAAATATTAGACCTATAAGTTTGAGAACTAAACCTTGTAAGTTTTACTTCAATTCGGATAAAATTGAATTAAACTTTTTGTCTAATATTTAGTCTTTTCAGTTTATTTTTCTTTTTCAAATTCATCAGTCGGTCGGTCAATTTTTAGAAAAGTCGCGAGGCTCGAATTCGACTTTTCGGTCTAAAAACAAAACTTCAAAGTCTACAATTTATTCAGTTTTAGAAAATTGTGACTACTTTTTAATCGTTTCAGCCTATAATTAAAACTCATTATTCTAAAATTTAGAAAGTAAAGTCTGGAATTGGTTTATTTTAGAAGTCTGAGTATATTTTCTATACATATTAATCTAAAATTAAGAATTTAATTCGCGGGCGTGGATGGCTCAGTTAGCTAAGTGCTTGCCTTGTGATCCAAAGAGCAGTGGTTCAAATCCCACTCAGGGCAAAAATTATTCGGCTTGAATTTGAATTTGGAAGTTTTCTGCTCATGGACCTAAACACTTCGGCATTAGAGGCAAATTGCCTAAGCTCCTGGCATAAACATAAAAAAAAAGGTTTGGAATTTAAACTTCGAAGTCTAAATTTGAGTCAGTTTTAGAAAATTGTAACTACTTTTTAGTAATTTCAGTTTGAAATTAAAACTTTTAAGTCTTAAATTTAGACCGGATAGTCTTATTTACCCGGATAATTCACGAATTTTAGAAGTTTATGACTATTTTTTAACCATTCCAGTCTAAATTTAAGACTCATGCATCTTAAACTTAAACCGTAAGGTTTTAATTTGAGAATTTTTAGAAATTTGGAACTAATTTTTAGATTTTTTAGACTAAAATTTAAATTTTAATACCTTAAATTTAGACCGGATAATACTATTTAAAAGGAAAATAATTTCAAACTTTTAAAGTTTGATTTTTAGGCTCAAAAAGGTGTTTACCTATATGTAGGAAAAAAAGTCTTAAAATTAGACTCCAGTTTTTACCGTGTAGAGGGAAAGTATTGTATTCATGATGGAGACCGACTTGAGAACGGGGGCTGATATAAACTTTCTGATCAGTAGGAAATCCGTTTCAGGCAAAATTATGAGGATGTCCGTGCATTTGTCTGTCTGTCTACCGGTCTGGCCGTGTTAAGTATCTTAAACAACTCAAGAACGTGTTGACCTAGCGACTTGAAATTTTTTGAAAAAAAGTTTTATAAAAATCGTAGTTTCCTGTCAACTGTTGGAAAAGTAACGGTAGCTGTCACGAGTACCTCATACACATTTTTTTTGACAAAATACAGCTTTTTAAAATTTTTTTCGAAACCTATGCACTTTAGGGAAAAAATGAATATAATAGCCCTGTTATGAAAGTCGCGCGACTCATCGTACTGCGGCAAATCTGCCACTGCGGACTGTTTTGGTATTATGGTAGTCCGCACGACCTGCGTTTCAAGCAATTTCAAGTCCGCATCTATTTGGCTGCGGACTCACCTTTTCCGGTGCCATTTCGAGGTTATGAGAAAAAGAGATTTTCTTATCATTGATTTTCTTATAATTTTCATATCAGTGTTGTTATTATCATTAAAGAAAAAAGTGCTACACTTGGAAACATTGCTATATTTTTGAAAAATAAATAAAATCTTCGATGACTGAAACGAATCTTTCTCACATTTGACAGTTCAACGCGAACCAACGCATATGATCGCAGAGAGTCTAGTCCGCAAACGGCATGCGGACTTACATAATACCAAATCACTGCGAAAAGGACTTGACGGTCGCTGCGGACTGACGAGTTCGCACGACTTAAATAATAGGGCTATAACAAAATTTAAAGGATATAAAATTTTCTACATTTCTTGCTTCAACAGTTTTTGGTATCTCCAAGGATTCTCAAGATATTTGAAAAAAATTCGGTTTTTTGAAAATCTCTCGAAAACTATCCACTTATATGAAAAAATTAATATAACCAAATTTATCGGAAATAAAATTTTCTACATTATTTGCTTTAACGATTTATACGTATCTCTAACGGTTCTCAACATATTTTTCAAAAAATTTTTTTTTTAATTTCTCGATTTTTTGAAAATTTTTCGAAAACTATGCGTTGTTATGAAAAAATGCATATAACCAAATTCAAAGAAAATGAAATTTCCTCCATATTCTTCTTCAACGATTTTTACGTATCTTTAAAGGTTCGCACGATATTTGAATAAAAATATTACTTTTTTCATATTTTTCCGAAACTAAATATTGCAGAGGAAATTTTTATCATACCCGTATGGTGAAACCAAAGGATATATTAAATTTGCCTTACCGTTTGTAACGCCAAGATCCCGTCATCGCACACAAAAATGAATTACACCAGTGTGTTTAGAATGATAAAAATAATTAATTTCTGCATGTCCGTCTGTCTGTCTGTCTGTCCGTCCGTCTGTCTGTCTGTCTGTGGCGCGGATTCCAGGCGCACGGATTGAGCTAGAGACTTGAAATTTTGCACAGGTCCGTTTTTCGTAAATGCAAGGCTAAGTTCGTTAATGGGCAAAAATGGAAAACGATTTTTGCGAATATCTTAAAAGCGGTGCATCTTATCAAAAAAGTGAAAGAACAAAAGTTGTTTAAGATATGATTCTACATAAAACTCGCCTACATCAAAATACGATTGGAAGAAATTTAAAAAAATCTTATTGGAAAGTTTGACTTCAAAGTGGAATTTTGGTACAACTGTTTGCCGTTCACTTAAATCACCATACGGGTTTTCAATAATTGCCAGATTGGCAATTATAGCTTTTGTTATGTTTTGTGTTTAACCATTGAACCATTTCTGATTCATGATTTTCTCGACCTTCTAGCAATGAATAATCCTATTGGAATTTCTCGGCTTATAAGGTCTGCAAAAACAAAAACTAATATAACAAAAATATTATATTATTTTTGTGGATGTTTTCACATCCAATTTCCCCCCAATAGGTCAGGCATGTCTGCCCTGAAAACCCATTAGGAGCCTGTTTCTGGTATGGAAGCTGGCTGACCGTCATCAGAGCCTGCTTTACCAGCTTCCACGCAGGCTTACAGGATTTTGGTGGAGGAAAGTTTTATGTTTATCAAAACTGATGTTTTTTTAAATAATATGTATGTGGGGTGATTTTTTTTTGAATATTGCACCAGCTTTGTGCAGTTGAAATATGTTTCTCACATATTTTAAAATTTTTTTCTACAGCATTTTTGTGGCTGGAAATTCTTTTGTTTATTTAAAAAAAATCGTTAACGTTTTAAATTAAAACAGTGTGCCAATTATTTTCAACAGTCATATCTCACGTAATAATTGAATCATAAAGCAAATATTTATCATCCCACACATAACATTGTTTCTGAATTAACACATCGGATTTATCGCATTACCAAATGAAAAAAAAACTGAATTGTATCATTTTCTATCATTGCATAAGCAATGGCATAAACATAATCCGAAGCATAATAATAATCCGAAGCATAATAATAATACTCATGAATCAGAACCGGAATCTCTTTGCTGTTTGCTGCGACAATAAAAGCCGCCAATGAAATTTAAGTCGTCATGTAAGTATAATCCATTAAAACATTTTAAGTTGATCCCCAGATGTCAATCCAAAAAAAAATTTCCTACATACAATTTGTAAATTTCACCTGTGCTCCCTATTTACAAACTACGTAAATGGACTTTTTAATGTTTGCGAACTATTTTAAGCTTGGTTTTGTTTTCGTTGTCTTCAATAGACACGATTAATGAACTTGGCACCATTGGTATAATTGTTGCAAATTCGCTAAATCAACACTAAATACAGACTTTTTTGTTTGACCGCAGTTGTAAAGAGCTGTACTTAAGCAGTTTGTTGGACACTTGAAGTTATTTTATGAATGAAAAGATGATTTTTTTTGATCAAGATCAAGGTTTTTTAAGTTACTTGGAATATTTTTACATATTTTTTGTTTAGATCAATTTTTTTCTTGTAACTTTGGTTTATGTTTGACTTTGAACATTGACTTCATTTGTCTCTTAATGTTAAATAATTTTATAGAAGCGATTATCGCAAAGTTCATGGTAACGAGTGTGTTTTTCTAATTGGGTTCAGAAACAATTACCCTACCCAAATAGCATTTTAGGCAGCAAATATGATGTTTATCCCCATAGTTCGTCACCATGCAGATCACGGCGATAAGCAATTTATGTAGAAAACACGTCCTTAGTCGTGCGTATGAGACGCGCAACGACACACATAGTGGGGAACACTTTTCTGCGGTTTGCTACGTCGCAATTATAACGACAGGGACGTAATTAGTTGCCACATGCGCGAGCGTCATCTGACGGCTTTATATCACACAATTACACAAATCATCGAGCGGGTTTTCTTTCTCCCTCGAATGCTTGCTAGTAAACAGAGATGAACAAATAAAAACGTAAGCAGAAGACGAACGAGAAAAATCTAATGGCGACAAATTAATGGAAACTTTTGTGGAGTGTTATTTTATAATGGACTTTTCTTCCGGTTGCATGTCGTGATTTTAATTGCCATTAAAATTTTTCGACAATATTGGATCTGAAGTTTAAACAGATTTTAATGGGCCATCAAATTATTTTGTTTTTAATCAAAAATTTCTTTAATTTTATTTTATCGGTAAAATTTTTTTTTCTTTTGCAATGAAATTTTGATGCCAATAAAATTATGCTGTTTCAAAAATGTCTGCTATCCACTTTTTATGCAATATCCTTCAGTCATTCGCCTGAAATAAGAAATTTAATTCTCGAAACGAAATCGTTTCCATCAAATGTCAGTGAGAAATATGGCGGCTGAAGGCATCAATTTTTTTTGGTGTTTCTCAGACGGGGAGCTTTAATGAAACTTTAGTGGTAGCAGTTTCGTCACTTTTTCCATCACACGCTTCTTCAAAATTAAACTGACGTTCAGGCTCCACAGCCAATCACTATTTCGGCCCGAAAACCATCAAATGCTGCTCTATCGCCGCAGGATTTTCATGAAGCGAATGTTGCCCCAAAGATCGTGCTCGTCACTTCTTTCGCTTCTTTTACGCGGATGTGAATTATAGGTGTAAATTTTTAATCCCGATTGTGTAAATTTCTACTCTTTCAAGTCGCAAAGAACAAATCTCATGTTCCCGTACTTTTCGATGCTGTTTGGGTACTGAAAGAGTTTGTGCGTACTGTTTTCATTTAAAAAACAGTACGCAATTCGTCAAAATGATTCATTTTGATTCGTCAAAATTGAACGTATTTTTCAAAATTTTTTCCAACACGTCTGTAATATCATCTTTGTGCCCTATTATAGTGAAACCATAAATAGGGTGTATTACTGAAGGCGCGCACCACAATGCCAAGCATGTGGAGCCCTTTAATATAATACGATAAAGGTTAAGGGTGACCATATTTTTTTGTAACAAGCCGGACCAAAATGTGGCAGGGCGGGGGGGGGGGGGGGGGAGAGGTGGGGGGGCTGTAATTGCTTGCTGAATTGCTGAATCGAAACACCAACCAAGCAGGAAAAAGAAAATCTTTATTTGGTCGAAAACCACCTAAAAAGGATTAATAAATGTGCGCCACAGGCGAAATTTTTTTAAACAAAGTTCTGCGCAAAAATTTAAATGAAGAACTACACAACCCCAAAGGAAAATTAACTTAATTTTCACGCTCTTTAGATTCCATAAATAGTAATGACGGAAATTATAAAACCAGCATTGAAATCAAAAGCGCCGCAGGAGAAAATTTTGAAATAAATAAATACGCCATTTGTGAAATAACACTTACTGAAAATTCCGGGGCAAAAGTTAATTGAAAATTGATAGATAAAAAATTCCGGGACAAGAGTTTATTGAAAATTAATAAATTAAAAATTCCGGGACAAAAGTTTTGTAACTAGGGCCTTATTCTAGAACTCCGAGTTCAAGAATCGCTTTTTGTAGCACTCGGTAGAGATTTGACTCGGTACGAGTTCTAGAATAAGGCCCCTGGTACGTGTGATTTTGGAACTATCCCGACCAAACAGGAACGTATGGTCGCTCTAGCAATAATTCCATGTTTTCATTTAATTTTTTCTCAAAAGCGGTTCTATATATGTTGATGAAATTTAGTTACTTATAGTTTTCGGGAACAAAAATGCGAATTCGCCAAGTTCCATTTCCGGGAAAATTCGTAAAAGTCCTGTAAGAGTACCGCGAATATATTTTTTCCTATTTTTCTTAAGAAATATAGCATTACGTGAACGCTGATCACGAATCTCAAGTTGGAAAATTCAAAATGGAAGCTTCTGTAAGAATAACGCAACCCAATTGACCAATGTTGGAATTTTTGTACCGTGTCCAAATGTACCACGCAATTTTGCTTTATAAAGTTTATGAATATTTGTGGGAACATTTGGAATTATGGACCTTATGGCACAAAAAGGACCATTTTCACACGAAAAAATCTTGGATTTCCAGTCAAAATTTCATAAATCGTACCTTCGGTACTTGGTACAAGATGATTGGAAATCCAATTGGTTTTCCAACCAATTTGGTCAATTGGGAAATACAGTAATCCCCCGCTTTACGGACGGGATGCGTTCCACGGAAACTGTCCGTATATCGAAAATCCGTAAAACGAAACCTATTTTAGTATGGGATCGTATTAAAAATAGATAGATGCGTACCAAAAAAATCCGTAATACGAAAAAGATTAGTATAATATATTAAAATAATTATTTAACCACTAGAATAATGAGAAAACTATATAATTATAGAAAAAAAATATTTATACTACTTGAAATGGAGCATAAATCAATTGAATATGTTAAAACCAACAAAATATTATGGGACAAATCATGCCGCGGACAAAAAAACGTAGCTGTTTCTACGTAGGTTTCTGCTAGTTTCGTCAGAATTCAAATTTCATTATGGGACAGAAAGCAGATTCTGCTGCTGCTTCAGCTTCTGCCTCTGCTGCTGCCTCTGCCCAATTGGAGTTCTCGCTTAAGAATAGCAAATAGATTTTTTAAAAATACACCGCACTGCAGTTTTTTATTGCCTTTTTTTAATTCTCTTTTGTGTATACACAAAATGTGTCAGAAATTTCGGAGAAATTAGGTATGTACATTTACAATAAATACAACATAATTATGGAGGACTTTTTCTTTAAAAAAAAAAATTTTTTTTGTCCGTAATAGCGAATTTTTTTATCCGTATAGCGAATTTGTTCCTATATTAGTCATGTCCGTAACTTCGAATTTCCGTTAAACGAGCGTCCGTATAGCGGGGGATCACTGTATCCCTTTTCTAATTTTTTCTCGGGGAAAATTTATATTAGAGGGTTTTCGAAGTCGCTGATAACGAATAAGATTTTTACTTTCTTCTACGGAGTATAATAAAGTATTGTATTCATGAAAAATTTCGACCTCTTAATTTTGCCTAAAAAACATTTCCCGATCACTCCTGAGTCGATTGGAGTCATATTAAAAAAATGACTTTCTGTCTGTCAGTCTGTCAGTCTGTCAGTCTGTGTACAAGATTTCTCAAAAACTAATAGAGCTAGCGCCATGAAATTTTATAGGCATATTGGGTCCTGAAATGGGACGATCCTATCAACTTTTGGTGGAAATCCGTTAACCGGAAGTACCCAAAATGGCGGTTTTTCAAAAATCGCAATTTCGTTTTTCTCGATTTACTCCCAAACTACACGCTTTTTGGTGGCCTTAAGTATGACAAAACTTGGAGAAAATAAAATTTCCCACACTTTTGTCTTTAGCTGTAACTCGATATCTCAACTTGTTATCGAGATAAACCGTCATTTCCAAAAAAACAGTTTGCGATTATCTCGAAAACTAACGGGTTTTTGCTGACTAAATGTATGAAGTGAATTAATGAGAATGGCATTCTGCACAATTTTGTCTTTTACCGTTATCCATTATCTTTTACCGTTATTGAGATATTTTCATTAATATGTAAAAAATCATATTTTGCGAATAATTTGCAAACTAACGGTTTTTCGACAAATCAGTTAAAACAATAATTAAAGATGTTAACATTTTCTACATTTTTGCCATTTACCGTAAATTGATATCCTTTACAGTTCTCAAGTTATCTCAAATTTTGTACGTTTTTGATATTTTTGGATGAACAAATAATTTATTGGGAGGTCGTCTTAGGTTGACAACGCGACAGGGCTCTAGCGTAAATTGCACAGGGTCGTAGATTTTGTAGAAGAAAGTTTTGTGTTGACCACAACTGATATTTTTATTTTGAGATCTTACTTATAACAATTCGCATTGTTTTGTAGAAATTTTATGCGATTTCCCAAGAAAGAAAGTGTATGTGTTCGATTGTAGGTATTAAAGAAGGATGTTCCCCTGTAACTTTTGACCCCCTCAACGAAGAATATCGATCCAAATTGCGTTAGATTGCTTGCGATGGCGCGGATGTTTTTAGCCATGTTTGCAGCAGAAGATCCCCACCCCTCTGACCGTCTCACCTGCTATGTTGTAAACTAATAAACGGGATTTTATATGGTTTCCTACGTTCGATAGAGGACTCTTTGGCGAGCATATAATTCAAGAGAAAACTCTGCTCTCTTCCTTTTCTTGCTATATCTGATCCCCTTTCCTGCTATATCTGAACCCAGGGAGCGAATTTTAATGGGGTTTTCGGTATTGAACAGAGAATATTTCAAGATATGTAGTTTAAAATATGATTTTTCATAACCCTTCCATACATCAAAATCCAATTAAAATCCAAAAACTCTTTTCCATTTTTTTTTTCACAAAAAAAAATTCAGCGAAATTTTTAAAATGAATAAAAAATATAGCTATTTACTAAACAAAAGTAATTGTAAAAGAGTTTCTTCAAGTAATGATCAATAAAAACAAGCAATTGTTTAAAAATCATAAAAATTGAAATTTCTTTTGAAAATTTCTTTCTGTCTTTCGTAAAATGTGTAATTTACACATGATTTAGTATCATCCGAAAAGCATTTTGTTAGCAAAAATCACTGAACATCTTTAATGAATGGAAACGTGAATGATTGACGTTAATAAGTTCCTCGCGGCCATGCATAAACAATTTTATGATGTACACATAAAAAGATGCTGGTACGTGCATTTGCAAAAATTAAACGACAAAAAAAACGACACAGATAAATATTATGAAATGAATAAAGTTTACCTCAAATTGCATACAAAATAGACTTAATTCTGGCAAAACATCGGCATCAGGTCGGTATATGTGAACAAAGATTTACAGCTGGAAGATCTTATTTTCAGTTTAAGATTTATTACCTATGAACGGGCAGATAACTATCCGCAGAAACAGTTATTATCACATGCGATGTGGTGAGACGTAGCGAATTGACCTTAGGCGGGTATGGATACAACATAAATACAAATAAATAAAATATGATAGCTAATTAACCATAAAGACCCTTTGGCGAAGAAGTCATCAAACAAAAATTATTGATTGAAATTTCCCTACTTGGGTGAGCAAAGGACTTTCCCTTATTATTATTTTTTTTTATTATTGAAGAACTTGAAAAACTTTTCCTGATTAAAATTTTCTTTCCATCCACTTACCAATTTATGTAAATAATTTTAAATTAATTTTCATTCTACGTATGACATGAAATATCATAGGAATTGATTAATATCCTTGTTTGTTTGTGTCCTAAATGCGTATGATGAAATTTTTGTTTGTTGCACAATAAGTGGTAAGATTGCAAGTTAGACAAATTGTTTCACAACAATTGGCAACATTTTAAGCCTTCTAAGTCCATCAATTTTTGTCATATCTATGCAGTTTTGCAATCTATTCAAAATACACATTGCACTTGCACAAAAATACTCCAACTCGTGATAAAAGTTCATTTGCAAAAATATTAACACGCACCACCTGATCGACTTGCGTTAAAGATACAACTGGCAAAGTATCTTTAGCCGGTAAGGAAGGTGACTTGTTTTTCGCTGGTGAAATTGTGCAACAGTAACCGAATCTATGCACACCACTTACCATCCATAAAATGAAAAAAAAAATACGTTTTCATTTTGCCATTTTTTCCATCTATGTTGCATGCACTTGCAGCCCTCTGGCTCCCGTAAACGACCCCGCAGACAGTAACTCTAACGGATCAGCCTCCTGACCAAGATTTTCTGTTGGCTGTCTTTGGGGATTTCTTGCAAAACGAAAAAAGAAGCCAAAAATCTGGGAAACTGGAGAAATGTGCATTAAAAGCGATAGTAAACACAACCAGTTTGTTTACCTGTCCGCTTGTAAAAAGCCACGCAGCACCAAAACGAAACGAACGCTGGCAGCGGTGCAAAAGTTAAACTCCTTATGCAATTCGCTTTTATGCTGCCTGTATATGCAATTAATTCAGACTTGACTCGAATAGGTCCACTTGCAGATTCTGTTGGCCTTGACTGACCTTAATGGACCACTCGTCCATTCGCCAACAGCTGGCGCTTGCTGTGCTATCGGTGGGCAAGGGAGTTTAAGTTTTTATCGTGAAATGCCAGATTTCATCTCGGAAAATGTGGGTTTTTCATCCCGGAATTTCGAGAATTTTCCACCCAACTACACGTGATTAACTGGTTTTTGATTTAGTGCATAAAAAAATCTATTTTACGAACTGGAACAACAGCATTTCAATTTCGTTATTAGCGATACGAATTTTAATCAAAAACACACACACACACCAAAGTGAGGGTAACATGCAACAAACGATTTGTGAAATTCTATTATAAATAATTAATATTTCGATCAAAAAATTATGTAATACTCGGATTAATGATTGCCACAAACAAGAATGACCACTATCCAATTGAGTGTAGCGATTATGCCATTTTTAAAAAAAAAAACATTTTCCGTTTTCCATTTTCCATTTCCCATGTGATAACCATTTTAAGTTGTGGTTTTCATCTCTCTAACTGTTGTGTGGATATTTCAATTTCGTGTACGTATACTAGTGTCATTCGGAGGATTAAAATCAATGAAAATTTGTAGATAGGTATTTGAAATTGCACAGCAATTGTGAAAACAGATTATGTTCCAGCTTCAAAAACAAGAAATAATTTTAACCAGTTAAATTTTTTTCCAGCGAAAAGTTTTTTTTAGTGAAATACTTGTAGTGGCTCCCATAGAAAAATAATGATTTTTGAAGAATATATGCTTTTGACTGAAAATTGGAAGGCTGTCGAGAAGTTTAGACTTTTCTGGGTTTAGACTTTTCTGGGTTTAGACTTTTCTGGGTTTAGACTTTTCTGGGTGGACCTCCAAAATGGCGAGTTCCAACCCCCCCCCCCCCCCCCCCCCGCCATCGACCCTGCTTATCGTATTCCTGATTGACTTAACAATAAGGCGGTGAAATCGAAAATGGGACATTTTTATAGGCATAGTTGTGAATTTCGTTAAAATTTTATTTCGTTGCGTTATTTCGTTGCGTTATTTCGTTGCGTTATTTCGTTTTGTAACGATAAAAAACTTCTAATATTTTATGCATGTGGTAGGTAATTAGATTTTATGCAGGTGGTAGGTAACATTTCACAAAAAAAATAGTAAAAAAATAAAATGAAGCAAAAAGAAATAAACAAAAAAAAATCATTTTTTCGGTTTTCGTTATCGTAACGGAATTAAATTTCTCTAACGTTGTACCGCAATTTTGAAGAAAAAACCGGAAAATCGATATTTCCTTTCGTTATTTCGTTACGTTATGATAACGATTCTCAACCCTGCATTTTTTTCAGTCTTTTTTGGAAAAATATTTCTGATAGTATTTTGAAATGACATTAAGGTGCCGCTCCACATGAGAGTAAATGCCGGCGAGAACCTCTCGATAGCAGCTACTCGCAAATGGACACGTCTCTGAGAGTCGCTCGCAGAAACTCGCAAAAACTCACGAGCTAGTTTCTGCGAGCTGTCAAAAGTGGTTCTACTCTCTAGTCGACACGCATCCACTGAACTGTCTGAGAGTAGCTCGCCAGATACGAACGGCGTTTGAATTTCGCTAGTAGCTCTCGAGAACTCGCCAAAGCAAGAAGTCAAAAAAAATCAAGATATTGGAAAGAGAAAAATCGCCGAAATTAACTCTCAAATGGACAACCTCCTGCGAGTAACTCTCGAGAGTTTTTGAGAGTGACTCGCGTATTTACTCTCATGTGGAGCGGCACCTTTAGGGTTCAAATAAGCGAAAAATTAACCTTCAAGTGTAAAAATAGCAAATCGCTATGAATTTTTGCATCGTAAATTCTTGGAAAATTTCAAGGATCAATTACTAAAAAACGTGACGACATAGAAATATACATTGTTCAGCTCAAAATTATCTTTTAGAAAATATCTACAGTACTTTTATGTCAATAACAGATTTTTTTTAATTATTCTACTATAAAAGGCTATTTGCACAGAATAATTCGTAAAAATTTTAGTTGTTAGCCTACTTAAGTCCGAGAAATTGTGAGACTTAAATTTCATTTAAGTTGAATACAAGCTGGCTATGATTCGGTTTTCAAAATTGGGTTTTCATATGTCTATTTCATACGCAGGACAGTTTTGCCGGTAATTTTTACAAAATCATGATAAATTTTACAAAATCTGAAGCGGACTTACCATGACCAGCTTCGTTTTTTAAAAGGAAGGTCACAATCGAAAGATAACTAGCCGCTAGTCTATTAGTCTTCTTTTTTGGTCATTAATTTTTCAACTAGGATGCTCCGTTTAAAAAATGAGGCTCGTTCTAGTTTTACGATAATTCAAAAACTATTAATTTTAGAAATAGCAAGGCAACGGGTATCTTATTTTTTCATCAAAACCTACTGTTTTTGATTGACTTGCAAGCAGCATGGCAAAACTTGCCCTGCGTATGAAATAGACGCGTTTTTCTTTCTCAATGTTTGCGAAAGCGTCTCGCAATATAGAAATTCTCAAAGCGCAAAATGTTGAAAATTCCTAAAAAGGTCTTCTGTTGAATAAAAATCTCCGATTTAAAAATTTCCATGTCAAATTTATTCTTTACTTATCCCAGTTTGAACCAGCCTTTATATTCCATAATAGCAACTTTGACTCCTATATGGTAACAAAAAAGCTCAAAGTTGCTCAAAGTTACTGTTCGATTTTTCGAACAGAAATCGTAATGAGTTAAATAACAATTTAAAAACATTCGTATATTTTATTTTAGATACTTTAATCGTTTCAACTCATGTAAAATACAAAAATTAAGTGTTCTGGTTTGAAAAGAACAACACAAATTTATTCCCATTAAGTATTTTTTCCACTTTTAATTAATATTTTTATTTAATGAAAATTTGTTGTTTTTTTGATGTTTTAAATCAGTTCAATAAACGCACAATTAATAAATGTACTCGTATTAATTAAATTTTTCGCTTTTCAACAACCAAGTGTGTTACGAAACGTGCAATATACATGCTTTTCCTTGTTAAATCATTTTTATTAATAATATCAGATAATTTTTATTACAGGAATTACAACTGGTGATGTTATTTAACTATCCGAATTATAATTTTCGTTTTGTTTTAAATAAAAACAATATTTTATTTAAATGTTTAATGAAAATATAAGAAAAGCTACCATTGCCAGGGGCCAATCGTCAAATACTCTAGATGAGGGCAGACCAAATTTTTTTTTGAAAAAAATCCATTTGTATGAAAGAGGGGGAAAGGGTGGTCCGATTGGATTTTGATGTATGGAACGGTTGTGTAAAATCATATTCTAAACACATTTCATCTTCATGAATTTTTCGATACGTTGTATAGTTTTTGAGAAAGCAGGAAAAAAGTATTCCATTTGTATGGGAGAGGGGAGAACCAGAGGTCCGATTGAATTCTGATGTATGAAACGGTTATGCAAAAACATATTCTAAACAGATTTTACCTTAATAAATTTTTCAATATAACTCACCATTTTCGAGAAACTCGCAAATTTCTCGTAAAAATTTGGACTATTTTTCCCCTCACCAAACAAAGTTTCGTTTGTTTGGTGAGGGGAAAAATAGTCCAAATTTTTACGAGAAATGCCACTGTAGAAAATGTCAAGTCTCTAGCTCTTTCGAAAGCTATGGTATTCGCGCACAGACAGACAGACGGCCGGACAGACGGACGGACATGCGGAAATCAAAATCCTTCGTCATCCCTAACACCCTGGTGTAGTTCATTTTTGTGTCCAAAGAATTTTTTTTTATAGTGCCAGTCAGAGCTTAGGGAAAGACCCTTTAATGCCGAAGCACAGCTCAGGATGGTCGGAAGAACGAAAGGAGATGTCGGTTTATGTTCTCCTTGAACCTCTGCAGGCTATAGTCCGGGGAAACACATTGGTTCGCGGAATGAAGGAATTCCTAAACTTTACTGTACGAAAACGGAAAGGCTCAAAGGAGAAGTCGTCCGAAGATTGGTTCCATGTTCTACAAACGGTATACTAAATCTAATATACTCCTATATGATATATCATATAGAGTATAAAAAACACGACAGAAAAGGTAAATTCAAAAAATTCTTTCTTTTTTTTGAAAAATGCGAAAAATCTATTTTCCAGCCGCCCGTGGAATTTCAAAATTAACAAAATGAGATAAAAATATCTTTGTTTCGCAGATACACTTTTTTACTATTGTAAAAATAGGAAAATTTTCACATTTTGATTCATAAAGAAAGCTGTAAAACAGTTGTCTGTATTAACGACGTACGTAAACTGAATAAATTAACAAATCTTTTTAATAAAAGGTGGCGACTTACCGCAGTCGCAAAAATCTAAATAAAGATAAAAATCTGTACACAAAGGTCATACGCAAAGTTTATTATTTTTTTACGCATAGCCTTAGCACATCCAGTCAGTCAGTGTCATAATTTTCAATTTACATAATTGAATTTACTTACGTCTGGTATTCACCTTTTCATAAATTTCTACTTATTGTTTTTAATTACTCGTTTTATGCGATCGTTTACGTTTTTCGCAGAGCTGTTGCTGAGTTTTTTTAGTTTAGCTAATAAAATTCGTTCATTCAAAAAATACACTGCAATTCAGGTGAGGTGCAAATAAATTAAGAGTGCAATTTTGAAGTTGAAGATTAAGACATTAGTACAATTTAATAGTTGCTCGTTTCTTAGGCCCCGTTTGCACTTGCAATTTTTTCTTGAATTTTTTCGCGCTTTTTTCAGAATTTATTCCACGAATTTTATTAATCTATCGCAGAATAAATTCACTGGTCAAAAGTTGTCCAAATCTGTATTTATTCCTGCGGTTTTATATGAAAAATTCGAGCACCGGGGTTTTTCAGGAACAACCTTCTGAATTTTGTGTCGTAGTGTAAACTGTTGTGGAACATAAATTTAGTGGCGAAGAAAAAAATTCGCGGAATAAAGTGTCAGGTGTAAACGGCACCTTAGATGTGCAAATTAAAAATCAAATTTGAATACTGGAAATGTTAATTTTATTTCATGGCAGCTTTAATGTTAATTTTATTTCAGTCATCAGGCGTTTACTTCACCAAACACATCAAAACACAGATAAAAAAATTTTATGAGGATTCAGTTAAAAAAATGTTTTGTTTTGTGAAAATACTTCAAAAATAAACATTCTTGTCTTCTACACACCATTTTTTTTTATTAAATCAAATCAAGAGGAGAAAAAACCAGATTGTTCCCACATTTTGAATCTCCCTTTTTGTACTAGGTTCTAATTCTGGTTAACCCTTGACGACCACAAAGTTTTTATAACCCTTGATAATCACAAAGTCAAAACTTGCACAGAAATTTAGCTAGTATTTCCTTCTCATAGGAGATAAATTCCTTTGGAATTTTTGTCCCGCTGGTCGTCAAAGGGTGATTGATGGGCGAAGGTAAATATAAAATACTAGCTTGCATACGTGTCGTTGCCGGGTTAAAGTTTTTTGTAGAAGTTTTAGAATACCAAAAAAAACCGGAAAGAACTTAAAACTTTTGAGAAAAATCTTATCATTGCAGGATCTTCCGTTTCATACAGCGACCTCGAAAACACCCTAATGCATTTTTTTCCCGGAAAATCGGAAAAGGATATTTGTATTATCCTTACTGGACCCTTCGTCCAGTAAGGATAATACAAATATCCTTTTCCGTTTTTCCCGGAAAACACCCAAACCCTCTTTACCCCCCTTTTACCCCCCTTTTACCACTCCTTTTACCACTCTTTTACCTCCCTTTTACCCCCTTAGCGGTAAAATTTCGAGAAAAAATATTTAAATAAAATTAATTTATCTTTAAACTTTAAACTTTTATTTAAAACCCTACAGCTGTCTTTCACAAAATATCACTTAAAATCTTTATCTTTCAAAATAATTTTTTTAATAATGAAGATTGATTTATAAAAATTGTTAAAATTAACTTACATAACCTTAGGATGATTTAATATTTAAAATTGTTGTGTAACCGAAAGTCCATGGAAAAATAATGAAAGTTGAAATTCCTCCTAAAAGCAGTTCATGCCAACACAGAAAAAGAATCTGCAAACATCGTAAAGGCTGCTGACGGGCGCAAAACTTTGAAAAAAAAATGGCATGCATATGGGCGATATTAATTTTGTAGGGGAAGATGATGTTCAGTAGGCACACAAAAGATTCAAAATTTACTACGTCAGGAAATGTTTCAACAATTATTTAATAGTATTTTTTATTAGAAGAATTTCCATTTATAAATCTATCTTTTCTTAGTTTTCGAATTATGTTCATCTCTGAGGAAACTGTTTAAAAGCAAACCTAAATTATTTTCATATTCAAGGAAATAAAACTCCCCTATAAACATAAAAAAAAGCTACAATTGCCAGGAGCCAATCGTCAAATACTCTATATGAAGAAAGACAAATTCTTTAAAATTTTAAAAATTCCATTTGTATGGAAAAGGGGGGAAGGAGCAGCCGGAATGAATTTTTATGTATGGAACGATTATGTAAAATCATATTCTAAACACATTTTGTCTTAATATATTTTTCGATACCCTGCACCGTTTACGAGAAAATCGCAAAAACAAACTTCGTCATTTGTATGGGGTGGGGAAGAGTTCTCCAATTGGATTTTGATGTATGGTTGAGTTATGTGAAGTCCTATTTTGAACACTTTTTACCTTAATAAATTTTTCAATATGACTTACCGTTTTCAATAAAATTGCAAAAAACAGTTTCGTTTGTGTGTGGCAGAGTCTAAGGAATGGTCCGCTTTTGCACATTCAGGAATATAACCCTTATATTTACGACGAACGCAACTGCGTAAAATTTTAAGTTTCTAGCTCAATCCTTTCGAAAGTTATGGTGTTCACGCACACTGACACATATGGACGGACAGACACCCTAATAAACCGATGGACGGACGGACAGACGGAAAAATGGACAAACGGACAGACATATAGACAGATACACAGACAGACAGATAGACAGGAGGACGAACTCAAAATCAAAATCTTTTGTCATCCCAAACACTCTAGCTTAGTTCATTTTGGTGCCCGACAATTGGTCTAAAACTCTACGACCTATATACTAAGTCTAATATACTTCTATATGATTCTCAAATAGAGTATAAAAACAGAGCACAGCAGTCAGGCACGATATTCCGAGTGTACAGCAGATAGTCAACCAAAACACCCTCCAGTTAATACCAAGGATGCATTTTCACATGAATTCTAGTGAATCCCAGGCATTTAACCATCTCAACATCCCATCCGTTTGTTGTTCATTTTAGCAGGGAATTCCCAGCATGTGAATAAATGGCGGCGCGATGATTGGATGGGAATGGGATGAGCCACAAATTTCGTATAATACTGGGAGTGATCCTTCTGTCATCCTGCTGTTAATAAGCTTAAAAGCTTTTCGAATATTTCCGAGCGCACTTAATAAACTTCAGAATTTAATTTTGCCTAAAAGCATTCCTGTAGGTCATCCTCGCCATCATCATCAGCATTTGTCGGCTGATGATTCAAGCTTTAAAAAGGAGCATCACCGCCAGCCATCAGCGCCGTAGACAGTTTAAGGGACTAAACATAACGAGCGGCAACAAAGGATTAATAGGACTAAAAGATGAAAGCCATGAACGCCACGAAGAAGTAAAAGATAAGGGCTTGGGGGATGTAAGGTAAATGGTCGCCGTCCAGACATCCATCTCGAGTATTAAATAAATGTGACCGTTATGCTCCGATGCCATGATAAAGGCTAAACCACCATAAAAGTTCCTGAACTTAGAGAGGGATTATCGGGAAGAACAACTTTACGAGTTTAAAATCTGCAAACTGGCAAATTGCCCTCTTAGCTTTTATGGATAAATCTAACGATGGCTGAATGGATATTTTGGTATCTTCGAAAATACGATGGGGTAATTGAAAATAGATTTACAAAAATTTAGATTTTTTGTAAAAAAAAAGCGTGGAAAACTCTTTAATGGTCCAAAACTTCTACTAAATGACAAAAAAAAATCAGTTCAAACAAAATTGGGAAGTTCTTTTCCGAAAATTTAATCACAATATAAAATCACGCCAATATATTAAAAAATGTTTCTTTTACTCTTTGATGAAATGGTTGAACCGATCGATCTGAAATTTCGTACAGAAGTTCATTATAAATTCAGTATGAGAACTATCGGTCAAAAGATTATTCCCAAATTTAACACTGGCAATTTTTAGTCATTACATAAAATATGATTTTTTGTAAGGTTTCCATTATTTTTATGTTTTGAAAATTAATAAAATAGTCCATGGTGTACACAAGCCCTAAATTTTTATACAAAATACATAAATGACCCACACACCAAAATAGCATTGAAATAATGCAAAAATTTCGCTTTTTTTTCAAATCCTTGCATGCTTTTGCATCCGTGATGGTCTATGTTAGAGCTAAACTTCAGGCCAATCGGCTCGGTAGTTTCCCCGCGAAAGGGTAACATAGAGGAAGAGCTAAGTTTCGAGATCATTTTACCCCATCCCCTTACTCCCCCTACCTCTCGGGCTACTTTTTAATGAGTCTATGTTGGAGCTGGACCCCTGACGAACATCTATGCCAAATTTCAGGCCAATCGGTTTAGTAGTTTCCCCGCGAAAGAGTAACATAGCGCAAAAACTAAGTTTCGAAATCACTTTACCCCCTCCCCTTACTACCCCACCCCTCCCGCTACTTTTCCGTGTGCCTATGTTGGAACCAGAACCACCGCAGACACTCATGCTAAATTTCAAGTCAATCGGTTCAGCCGTTTTTGCGTGAAAGAGGAACAGACAGAGAGACCCCAACTCATTTTTATATATTAGTATGATATGATGATATGTATTTCACGATTAAGAATTTTTTGTGACCGCAAAATTTCTATTAAATGACAGCACTTAAGGCTTGCGTGGGTGTAAATTAAGTCGACCTCATTTACCTAAATAGGGTGACCAAGAGCATATTTTTTTTTTGCGTCAATCCGGGACAAGATGAACAACTTTTTGTGTAGAAAACAAAACTTAATTTAGACGAAAACCAAGGAAAAAAATTATAAATATGCGTTGTAGGCGAAGTTTTTTAAACAGACTGCAGCGCAGTTATTCAAATCAAGAAATACAGATTCACAGTTTCAAACGAAAATTGACTTAAATTTTCACGTTCTTTACGTTTTGTAAATAGTCAACGAAAATTTACAATGTAAAAAAATATTTAACGAAAATTGTAAAAATCGAAAGAAAGGGAAATGCGCCGCACGCCAAATTTTTTGAGATAATGCACCTTTTGTGGAAAAATTGTAAAAAAATGAGCCGCATGCAAAAAATATGCCTCAAAGCCGAAAAAGAGTACGATTTGCATATTTAGTGATCGTTTTTTCTATCGTTTGTAACTTTGCACCACAGTTTTTGAAAAATCCGGGACAAAAGTTAAGTTTCCGAGACGCCAGGAGATATACCTGATTCCGTGACTTTTCCATCAATTTCGGGACGTACCGTCAGCTTATGATTAGCCTAATTAAGCCCCAGCATTTCTGAGGTTTGAGTAATTTAAGTTGGAAATTTTGTTTATGCAAACGGCTTTAATTTGAATTTAAAAACATAACAAAAGCTGTAATTGCCAATCTGGCAATTATTGAAAACCCGTATGGTAATATTTGCATCAAAATTCGAACAATTGTATCAAAATTCCACTTTGAAGTCAAACTTTCCAATAAGATTTTTTAAAATTTATTCCAATCGGATTTTGATGTATGGGAGTTTTATGTAGAATCATATCCTAAATAACTTTTGTTCTTGGACTTTTTTGATAAGATGCATAGTTTTTGAGATATTCGCAAAAATCGTTTTCGTTCGTATGGGGGGTACCCCCCTAATGGTCCATTTTTGCCCATTAACGAACTTAGCCTCGCATTTTACGAAAAACGGATCCACACAAAATTTCAAGTCTCTAGCCCAATATGTGCGCCCGCAATCCGCGCCACAGACAGACAGACGGACGGACGGACGGACATGCGAAAATTAATTATTTTTATCATTCTAAACACACTGGTGTAATTTATTTTTGTGTGTGATGACGGGATCTTGGCGTTACAAACGGCAAGGCAAATTTAATATATCCTTTGATTTCACCATACGGGTATAAAAAATCAGCACTTTATATGGGGAGGTTTTACCTTTAAATCTTGATTTTCCTTAATTTAATTTTAAATATATAATTATG
Organism: Chrysopilus asiliformis; assembly: GCA_964034945.1. Classification (NCBI taxonomy): domain Eukaryota; kingdom Metazoa; phylum Arthropoda; class Insecta; order Diptera; family Rhagionidae; genus Chrysopilus; species Chrysopilus asiliformis. The sequence continues at coordinate 90,531,585 of OZ035962.1, read as the reverse complement.
GGTGTCTTTAAACTTCGTATTGCAATATTGTCAAACAAATAAGAAATGCCTCTTAAAATTTCTAAATTTTATAGCATAAATAAATTTCAGCCTATCAAATTAGTGTTCTTTTCGATGTGCGAATAAAATATTTCACAGGAATATGTCAATAAAAAGTCAACAGTTTTATTATAATTCTAAAGAGAATGAATTCAGGTAAATTTATATGTCGTTTTTCACTGCTTTCGATAAAACAAAAAGCCATATAAATTCCCACAAAATTTACATATGTACTTCGCTTATCTAACATCAATAAAATGAAGAAGAGTCGCATAACTTTTGGCAATAAACCTCTTAATTTTTAGTTAAAATTTATGGGAGTTTTCAGCTTCCACAATAATTATGGTGCCTTAAAGCCTTAAAAAGGATATGTGAAACGATAGAAAATAACAAACCGCAAAATAGGGACATTCGATGCAGGAGCATTGTTTCAGTGCGGTACTAAAAGTTGTTGTTAATTAGAAGAAGTGTTTCGCCGCATTATCATCGCTTCCAGCAAATTATAACTCCTTACAAGACAGACAGACAGACACACATCCATGCAGACACCAAAGCGAATGGTTTGCTTGGTGTTAAGCGTTAAACGGAACAGATCAAGGAAATACAGAGGCAGGAAAAAGGGAAACCTTTAGTCAGGGAAAACTTTCGAATGGAACTTTTCTTTGTCGGAAAACGGCAAGTAAACATACTGGGAAAGTACCACAACTTTTCTATTTCTTAGCCAAAGACACACTGGGGATAGTTTGTATCGTTGCGATGGCAAAGTTTTACATTTTTACCAACTTCTCCCCCCGCCCCATACGATTCTTGTTGTCCCTTTTAAGTCAACTTAAATGATATATAAAGTGCGTACAACTTCAACGAGTAAAGTTTTCCGTTTAAACTCACTGTTGATAGTGAACGAGGGTATGCTACTTTTACTTACTAGACTTTGTATTTTAAGGACATAATTAATAATAGCCCATTCTTTGTTGATACAAGAAACTTAAATAATGGCTCCCATCATCCGTCTGACTAAAAAAAACCAGCGAAGAAAATTCAATTATAGTGAGATTACATCATGGTGCAAAACAAAAAAGTTCAAACTCCAAAATTAAAAATAAAATAAAGTGCAGATTGTAAGACCATCTCATTTTATTATTCTATCTTCTTCTGTTTTCCTGTTTGTCTCCGCTTTTTTTTGTCCTACCGCAATCAAATTTGCTTACGTTTAATGACCATTTCCGTAGCAAAGTTGTCTTAAATCTAAAAAAGGACCACTTTGTCATCCCGTACTTAACATGAAAATAAAACTTAAAACTTAAACCGGGTCCAGTGACAAAAAAACAACGTAAACCGCAACAAGGAAAAAACCAAAGCAAGGACATGGCCCGGTATTTAAGGAAATATGTATGCTGCAAGCTTAACAGTTTGTATGATGAGAAATGCACACAAATCGACATACATATATGAAATAAAAGGAATGAAAAAAATAAAATAAAATAAAATAAAATGTGGACACGACAGCATCAAGATAAATAGCGTAGAAAGGCAGCAGTGTGGCAAAAGAGGTCAGAGGATGGATGTCTGTGAAAAAACCTGGCATACGTTTTCCAAATTCCACTACACTGTCCCGCATTCGTTGAACAAAATTGTAATTTGATTTAATTAAAAGGATTCCCATCTCGTGTTCCTCATCAAAATGGCCACTACCGGCAGACAGCAACGACGATGGAAAAACTCCCGAGAAATACCACTGGGAAAAACGTTGGGAAATCGGGCCAGGATACAAAGAGGATCTGAGAAATTCAATGTGTTTGTCCTTTGCCAGCATTCGTTGTTGTCATCTCAATTTATTATATTCCCTCTCCCGACTCTTCTAATGGTTTCTTTTCATTTTCATTTCACCTATTTTTTCACAACTCCACCTAATATCCCCCCTTAATTCTGTTTTTCCTGTGCAATCTGCACCACTTTATGCTAATTAAACTGTACCAAAGAACATAATGACTGAGACACAAACAATGGGGGAATTTTCAAAAAGCAATAAATACTCCAACTATGCAAATTTCATTTGAATGACCAAAGCTGAGAAATTCACTAGGAAAAAAAATGGTTTGGTTTTGAATGTTTATTTAAGAATTGAATAATTGATGTTTACAAACGTGTATTAATTAGTAGAAAACAACAGAAAGTTTTCAAAGTAAATTCACGATTTTGACTTTTAAATACGACTGAAATGCTATTAAATTTCTGATTTACGACTGAAATGCTATAAAATTTCTGAAAATATTATTATCAATAATTAGTTTTGTCATCTGTAAATTCTTTTTCAGTATTTTTTTAAAATACAGTAGAATCCCGATAATTCGTACCCCGATAATTCGTATATCCTGCTAATTCGTATGAATTTGCTGGTCCCTTGAAATACGAATTATCGGGATTCTACTGTAATTTGAAATTTTACCGCACACAAGAGGTCGCAAACCCGTCGAGGCGACTAGAAATTCAAAAAAATGGTTCTGCTATTCCCTCCCAAGTAAACAAAAAGTAACCAAAAACGACCTCCTCTCTAGTAACACTTTTTCGGGATTTTTTGTAAGGGGGTTGGTACACTTCCGTAGCGTCCTGTTTCGCCACATAACTATGACAAATTTATCTTCTTAATTTGAGACTAATTTGCTTCTTAATTTTGAGACTACTGGCGTTTTTTCGTTAAAATAATTTGAATATTTGTTATGAATTTGAAACTTGTATGTCGCTCCAGTCCACCCCGGCAGTTTAGGGTTAAAGAAAATTTCGACACCTTTGTGGTAAAAATTTTCTGTCGTCAAAACAAGAACAATTTCAACAAACCGTGTTTACTTTCCTGTGCTATATAGGGAAAGTATTGTATTCATGGCGGAGAGCGACTCGGGGGCAGATAGATAAACACAAAATCCATTACAGGGAAAATTATTAGAATGTCTGTGCATTTGGCTGTCGTTCTGTCGATCCGTCTGTTTGTCGGTCTGTTGGTCAGTCGGTCTGTCAGTCTATCGATCTGTCATTCTATCGGTCTGTCAATCTGTCAGTCTATCGGTCTGTCATTCTATCGGTCTGTCAATCTGGCGGTCTGTCGGTTTGTCAGTCTCTCGGTTGGTCGGTCTGTCGGTCTGTCGGTCTGTCGATCTGTCAATTTGTCTTTCTGTCTGTCGGTCTATCGATCTGTAGGTCTGTCGATTTGTTTGTCTGTCTCCCAGTTTGTCGGTCTGCCGGTCTGTCGGTCTGTCAGTCTGTCAATCTGTTGGTTCTTTTGGTCTGTCGATTTCTCAGTCTGTCGATTTGTCGGTTTCTCAATTTGTCTGTCTGTCGGTCTATCTGAAATAACTCGATACCGAGTTGAGGTAGCGACTTGAAATTTTCTGTAAATGAGTTTTACGAAAATCGTAGTTTTCTATCAACTTTTGGAGAAGTAACGTTGGCTAAAACGGGTAACTCCCATACATTTTATTTAAATACAAATTTCTCGAAAACTAAGAGCTTTTGGGAAAAAAGTAATATAACAAAATTTAAAGGATATGAAATTTACTAAATTTTTTGCTTCAGCGGTTTTTACTTACCTCTAACGGTTCTCAAGATATTTGAAAAAATTATGTTTTTCGAAAATATCTAGGAAACTATGCGCTTTTGAGAAAAAATTCATTTAACCAAATTCAAAGAATTTTTTTTAGTATCTCGAGAACCGGTAAATATACGTAAAAACCTTTAATGGGAAAAATACATTTTCTGAATTTTTCCCATTAAAGGTTTTTACGTGTCTTTAACGGTTCTCGAGATATTTTAAAAAAAATCTCGTTTTTGCATTTTTCTTTTCGAAACCAAATATCGCACAGGAAAATTTTGTTTTGATCAAAACTGATATTTTTAGCGTGTGGCTGCACCGGAATATTTGGGGCACAGGAAGTAACTATCACTAAATAACAGAAGCTTCTAGTGGCAGATACGTGCCACACGCTAAAATGTGTGGTACGGCCGTACGGGTATTTATTCCCATTTTTGAAAAATGTCACAATTTAGAAAGAAAAATTATGTTTCGAAAACCCTGAATTTAAAAAGATCCACCATTTTATCAACCAAAGCTCAAAAATAAAGACTTTTAATTGAAGAAATCACCTGACTGTCAACCCTAATGACACCCGGTGTTTTTGTGTCTGTAATATTTTCTCGCTATTCGTGTATTTTTTCGCTCCGGTGTTATCAAACACAAAAATCTCAAAATTTACATGTTGGGACTGAAAAAAATTTCATGACTCAGCCAGAGGGACAAAAAAGTCATCCTATGTCCAAACCGCCCTCATCACAATCGCACCTGCTATCCGTTTGGCGGATATACCGCGAGACCGGGAATCGGTCAAAATGCAAATATTGTTTTATCTCATTCACATACTGGTATACGGTAACCACTGAAGCATACAAATTAATTAGATGAATGTGACGTCAATGGTTTAATTGCCTGGCCATTGTGTAAACCAAAAAGTGGTAAGTCGGGACAATAGCTGGAGGTATGTTTGCATCTCTATATGTTGAACAATTCATGGCGCCGATCTGAGCGCCATACCACCCCATATTCACTCCTTGTAGTCTCGTATGAAAACACACAGGACTCATCTCTAAACGACGATATGTCAACTTGTCTCTGAAACCGTCCTTCAACCGATCGTGAGGCCACACTATTTATATCCTCACTGACCCAGCATGGCAACAAAACAGGACAACACAGTGTCCAGCAGTGGGTCCAGAAGCTACCAGAGACATCGTGCAAATTTACACATGGATAACATTTTGGTAAACAAAATTCATAAAGCCGTGAAACATACACACAAAATATCTAACATAAATTCACATCACTCTATTCTATTGTATGATGAGCCACAAATATCTCATATGGGCAGGAGCGGTAGTTGATATGATTTTCCTTTGTTTGCTCGCATTTATGTTTACGTTTATGTTATGTGCACAACATACATATATGGTTATCATCATCTGACGGAAGCGTCTCTTCCTCACCTTCCCTCGTGCGAAGGATTTATGCCACCCTGAAGCATAACATTCAAGCAAATAAACAAACAAACATGACCCTGGCCTTGCGTATAACCTAAAAGCCAATTAGACAACAAAACTGGACACTAGCCTAAAGTATATGTCGTCAAATCGGATTATTCATCTTACGGTGTTCAGATACGATGCAGAGATGGTACAATTGATATTAGCCTGACAATAGTGAAAAAAACTCTGAGTAGATTTATTTTTTCACAAATTTATCAATTATTTTAAAAGTAGGTATTAAACTTAAGAAAAGCTACAATCGCCAGGAACTAATCGTCAAATACTTTATATGATGACAAACAAAAAGTTTATTTAAAAAAACCTTTTGTATAAGGAAACGAGTGGTACGATTGGATTTTGTTGTATGGATAAGTTATGTAAAATCATATCCGAAACACATTAGGTCTTTATAAATTTTTCGATACGATGCACAGTTTTCGAGAAAACAGGAAAAAAGTTTTCAATTTGTATTGAAAAAAGAGAAGAAGGGATCAGATTGGATTTTGGTGTATGGATGAGTTATGTAAAATCATATTCTAAACACATTTTACCTTTATAAAGTTTTCAATATGACTCACCGTTATCGAGAAAATTTCAAAAAACTGCTTTGTTTGAATGGAGGAGAGGGGAAGGAATGGTTCAATTTTGGCCGTTCAAGAAATTTTTGCGAGAAACGTAACTATACAAAATTTCAAGTCTCTAGCTCAATCCTTTCGAAAGTTATAATGTTCACGGACGGACAGACGGAAAGGCGAACAGACAGACGGAAAGGTGGACGGACAGACGGAAAAGCGAACAGACAGACGGTCGGCAATGCGGAAATCAAAATCTTTTGTCATCCATAACACCCTGGAGTAGTACATTTTTGTGTCCGATGATTGGTTCGAAATCTAATATACTTCTATATGATATATCATATAAACTAAAAAATGGTTTTCCTTTGATCAAATAAAAAAAATAGAACCGACTTTAAAAAAAAGTGTCAAAAATAGAAAAAAAATAATTAAAAAAAACTAAAACGCCTAAAGGTGAAATATCATTTTTTAAATTTACAATAGTGTCAAATTTAAGTACCAGCAAAATTTTAATTGTTATTAAAATCTAGCGTAATAGGTATTCTTATATTTGTAAATATAAAGTCACAACAATTTCAGCTCGATATCTCAAGCGATGCAGAATCTAGCGGGAGAGGGGATTTGAGAGGGTGGGTCAACAGGAGGGAAGTATGTAAAATTTCCTTCCTGGCATTGTACTGAACACAGCACATAAAACTTCAGCTCGATATCTCAAGCGATGTAGAATCTAGCAGGGGAGGGGGTATGAAAGCATAGCGCCATGGGAGGGGAACTTACGACGGTACAAAACCAGGAACTTTCTCCACTACTTTCTCTTTTAAATGACCAAAATCCCTCAACCCAGTAAAATGTTATGCGTGAGCATACATAAAAAAACACAGGAGTCGAATTGAGAACCTTATCATTTTTGGAAGTCGATTAGAAAATAAAATGAATGTATAATAAAAAAAAAGACTCAAGTTAGAACTCAAATTTTCCTGAATTGCGTATTGGATTTATCTTCCAAGTAATCAATTAGAATCCTTTTAACTTCTCAATCACTTCTGAAATCCAACTTCAAATAACATCTTTCCGATTTCTCAAAGTAACTGCAATGAGTTCCAATCTCTAAAACTGCCAAGAAAAAACCGGCAGCTAATTGCAATCAGAAAAACACTTCATGTCAATTTGAAGTGCTCTCAAAAACAGAACTTTAAAATTAACTTAAAATTGATGATGCTCCTGAAAATAATTTCCATTTCCCAAATACGAATATTTTATTTAATTTTCTCAATAATTTGGGTCATCCACGATTTAAAAGATGACCAGCCACGATTTATGCGTTACGATCGGCGATGGTGCACGACTTTGATGTCGTCCGTTGGTACTTACGTGTGAAATTCGTGTTGAAAGTAAAAGTAGTTTCAATTTTCGCATTTTATTAGGCTTATGATTTTACGATCATGTCAAAAAACCTGAATTTATATTAAATCCAACCGCCTTAATTGCGACTCTCCATTTTTCATACCTTTTCTCACCTCATCGCAAAACACATGGAGCAGAAAAAAAACTAAACGCCGTTTTTCTTATTATTTTTTTTTTTTTAATTTTCGTTTTGATTTTACATGTTTTGTCATTTGGAGGGATATCTTTAACCTTGCGGGGTTATTGCCAATTTGCAACTATTCAACGTTGAATGGGTGACGGTTGATTCTACTAATTTCGGCTTACCACAAATAATGCCAGTACAGGTGAATACAGGTAGGTGAGGCAATCGTAACAATCTTTCCATATTGAAGTTGGGGCGATTTTTCGGTTATTTTCCTGGTTACATTCTCTTCAAGTGCTACCCAAATACAAACAATTTTTAATCTCACGTTGTATCGAAGGAAGTAACTAAATATCATTGTATCTGTTATAATTTTATGTAAGAAAATACAATCGTATTTACCTTAAAGCCGGTTGATATGATTCTTTTTTTTTAATTTTATTTCGACTCATTTTTTGTTTTTAATTTGGTGAAATCGAAAGTTTTCGTTCCGTAGTCAATGAACGAGTACTTTTTGGTGATCTCTTTACATCCGCATCTGATGTTGGTGATGATGGTAATTTTTTGTTTTTTACCTGTACGATGATTTAATTGGTCTTTTCAAAGGCCGTTTTCCAAACTAAACATTGATGAACATAAGTATTTTGCTATAAACTAACCTAACTATAATCACATGATTTATGAATTGGTTAGAAAATTTTGAATCACCTGTTAAAGTGTTGAAGAGCATAAATAAAATATTGGCATATCATAATCAGCAAAGTAATTGAGAAGTCCCTGACCTCACGATTACGATTACAAAACATTGGTCCATCCGGTTTATTATGTTATAATTTATGAGAGAATTAAAACCGATACTTTTCGAAAAGAGGTGTTTCCCAAAAAAGAAATATTTTTTGCTTATTAGTAGAATGTAAGACGAATATGATAAATCGATTTATGTGCCATGGTCAAAATTATCTATGATTCATTATCGAAAATTATTTTGAACAGCCTCGGCAAACCGCAATCTATGACAAAAATCCTACATCTTAAAGATGTTGAGAGATTTTACCCAAGGATTAGTATTTTGTGTAATTCAAAACCAGATTTTACAAATGATCCATATCCCAATATTTCTGAAAATTTTCGGAAAATTGGGACGTGGACAATGTCTTTAAAAAAAATAAGGAATTTTTTAAATAAAAAGGCTTCGGTTTTGAAGAACATATTTAATATATGAAAACATAACAAAAGCTATAATTGCCAATCTGGCTTTTTCAGAGATATTCGCAAAAAACGTTTTCGTTCGTATGTGGGGTACCCCCCTAATGGTCCAATTTTGTCCATGGACGAACTTGGCCTCGGATTTTACGAAAAACGGATTTGCGCAAAATTTCAAGTCTCTAGCTCAATCCGTGCGCCCGCAATCCGCGCCACAGACAGACGGACAGACAGACAGACAGACAGACAGAGAGACAGACGGACAGACGGACGGACGGACAGACAGACGGACAGACAGACGGACGGATAGACGGACAGACGGACAGACGGACAGACGGACAGACGGACAGACGGACAGACGGACGGACGGACATCGTAATAATTTTTGTGCTACATATTACCAGTTAAACAGATTTTGAATGTAAAGATAAACATAACAAAAGCTATAATTGCCAATCTGGCAATCATTGGAGACCCGTATGGTGATATTCGTATCAAAATTCGAACAGTTGTACCAAAATTCCACTTTGAAGTCAAACTTTCCCATAAGATTTTTTAAAATTTATTCCAATCGGATTTTGATGTATGGGAGTTTTATGTAGAATTATATCCTAAATAACTTTTGTTCTTGCACTTTTTTGATAAGATGCACCGTTTTTGAGATATTCACAAAAACCGTTTTCTAATGGTCCATTTTTGCCCATTAACGAACTTAGCCTCGCATTTTACGAAAAACGGATCTGCGCAAAATTTCAAGTCTCTAGCTCAATCCGTGCGCCCGCAATCCGCGCCACAGACGGACGGGCGGACAGACGGACAGACGGACGGACGGACGGACGGACGGACGGACGGACGGACAGACGGACGGACGGACGGACGGGCGGACATGCAAAAATTAATTATTTTTATCATTCTAAACACACTGGTGTAATTCATTTTTATGTGTGATGACGGGATCTTGGCGTTACAAACGGTAAGGCAAAGTTAATATACCCTTTGGTTTTACCATACGGGTATAAAAATACAAATTCTGATTTAGTGATAAACATGGATTATAAAATTAGTGATAACTTTATATACTTTTCATTAGTGGCTTCCGAAATACAATATGGTGGAATACATAAAATTTTGGAACTAAAATAAACAATTTTGTTCGATTAATCTTAGTTTGGTTTAGTTTGTTTAGGGGGGTTGGTGCCTTTCCGACTCCCCTGTCACTGCGACCACGATTAATCTTAAGTGTTATAAGTTTTTCTTGTCGAAATCTTATCAAAAATAAAACTTTTCGAAATCTTGTCAAAAAAAAAGGAAGACACAAAGAATTTTCCCCTCTCCCGTTTCATTCAAATTACTATCATGGTCGATAAAATGTAATAATGTGGTTCTGATTGAAGAAAATCATTGATGAAAACGACTTAACTTAGTTACAGCCATATAAAAGTGTATCAAAAATAACAACCACCACATAAAGTTGGTTATTTAGTTTATTGTGTGTTCAAATGTGGAAATGTTGTCCAACTTCATCCCCCTGGAGAATCGCACGTCTAAATCAAATCAATTCGATTGGGTTTTATGAGGCTGTTTGAAGCTAACGATACGACCATAAAACATTTTATTTGATCTGTTTAGTAGTCGCCAAATGGGAAAAGATAATGAAATTTAAAGACGTTAAATTCATTTTAATTCACGAAAACAATTTAACAATTTTATTTGTTAAATTACAAAAAAAAACTGAACGCAATGGGGAGTTTTAGACTCCGAAACGAATATTTGTTAAATTAGTCGAACATCATTTGTTATCGATCACAGTAACATTTAGATACAATGTTATAATAGAATATGTTTGTTATGTAATAATTAAATGTTGCAAATATTTTAATGGCATCAATCCTGTCCCTGAGGCATATTGACTCATTGCAAATACCAAACGTTTGCATCTTCTTACTATTCCATACAAATTGCAGATGGTGTATGTTGCACAACTGTAATCAAGAATTGCGCTTTTAAAACTCAATAATCCAGTTTATCTTCATTTTATCTGCGATACTTTCACTCAAAGATGTTACATTTTTCAGGTACGTTTAAAAAAACACAAGCCTTTTTGAAGAACATCAATTCATATCGAGCTGCTAAATATTGGGGAATGGGGGCAAAATAGGAAATATAGGAAAATAGTATAGAATTGAGGGTCCAATACGGATAATAAAAAAAAAACAAAAAAAAAATCTAAAATAAGCTTTTATTTACTGCACTGCATATCAGAAATAAAAGCGAGATAAATATTTCATTTTTTTATGCTCTTTTTATCTTTTTTAGTTATTTGGTATTTTATTAATATTACCTAAAATCCAGCCTAAAATCCAGTTTCTCTCAACACTTATATATAGTTGTTAGTGTTGGAATTTATATCCTTTCTTTTGGGATATCCTTACAGACTTCTTAACACGTTGGCTACCATGTGAGTCACCGGTGTACACACACTATTGTCATTACCGTCAGTTTCTCAAGTTCCATGGTTGAGTGCAGTCGCTCGTGCGGTACAAAGGGTTTTTTTTTGTCCGTTATATTTTATTCGATTCGTTCGTTTTTGTCTGTATTGATCTTGTGTTCACTGGTACAGAAATGATTTTTGCGTTTTTTCCCAGTGTGTACTAGCGGAGTAAGCGTTTTTTTGGCTGGTAGCCAACGTGTTAATGCCAGATTCGAATTCGGCGACCCCAAAAACTCCAAGATGAGATTTTTTTCGGGAAAATTTTAGGTAAAGGATAATTACGTTATGCTTACAGGACCTTGTGTCATCCGTACAAGCTTCTTAACATTAAAATCGGACTCAGCGACCCCAAAAACCCCCAAATGATTTTTTTTCCGGGAAATTTGAGGAAAGTATAATCACGTTATCCTTACAGTACCTACTCTTATCCCTACAAGGATGAAGTAGAGAAAATATTGTATTGTCATCAGACTTACGTATATATCAAATCAATCGGATGAGTGGAAGTGGGTCAAAATTAAATTGCAAGATTTGACCCCGACAGACAGACTGATAGACAAATACGAAGGCAAGCTAAATAAAAAATGAATTAGAATGTACCACTCTACACACACCAAAGACAAAACTGGTTGCAGTTTGGATCACATAATGGTGTCTGAATGAAGTTATATGTCTGTGTGTCTGATTTCCAAGGAGGGTTTAATTTTTCCAATTTTTGAACGTTATTTATCTTTTAAAACATAACAAAAGCTATAATTGCCAATCTGGCAATTATTGAAAACCAGTATGGTGATATGGCATTGTTCGAGGTTTAAGTGAACAGCGAACAGTTGTACCAAAATTCCACTTTGAAGTCAAACTTTCCAATAAGATTTTTTAAAATTTGTTCCAATCGGATTTTGTTGTATGGGAATATCATGTCGTAAATAACTTTTGTTCTTGCCCTTTTTTGATAAGATGCACCGTTTTTGAGATATTTACAAAAAACATTTTCGTTCGTTTCGTTGTACAGGGGTAAAGTTGCTTATAAAAGTTGCTAAGGGTCCATTTTTCCCCATTAACGAACTTTGCCTCGCATTTTACGAACTGTGAAAAATTTCAAGTCTCTAGCTCAATCCGTGCGCTCGCAATCTGCGTCACACACGGACAAACGGACAGACGGACGGACGGACATGCTAAATTCAACTTTTTTTTATCATTCTAAACACCCTGGTGTAATTCATTTTTGTGTGTGATAACGGGATCTTGGCGTTACAAACGGTAAGTCAAATTTAATATACCCTTTGGTTTCGCCATACGGGTATAAAAAACGTAACGCTGTGCAAAATTTTAAGTTTTTACCTCAATCTAAAAATTTTTCCGGTGGGTTTTAAATACATTTAATTATAATATGCAATTTTTTGATTAAATCTTACAGAAAACAAAATTGTAAGATCTGTCTGCATCTATGTCGGAATATTTATTCCAGCTTCCGGTGAAAACGGCTTACCAAATTTCGATAAAATTTTGTACAGGGGTAAAGTTGCTTATAAAAGCTAAAGTTATCTATCCGATCCAATAAAATATCGGATATTTCATATTCGTCTCTCCCCGCTACAAAAGTACCCCTCGTCCGCTGGATTTTGAACCTATCAACCAATTAGGATACGGTTTTCTATGTTGGATAAAGAATCTTGCAGACAAGCATATGTAATCACTTCTTCCTCTGTCCATCAACCTCAGCTTCTCTCGTAAGCAAATTTTCATCTAAATCTACCCAGCCGGACCCTTATAACCTGCTTCTCTGCTATCTCCTGAACTGCTGAAGCGATTATCAGCGGAGGTCCTGCAAGGATATTGCCAAAAATCTTTTTTTTTCTACAGAAAATTGGAAATACTTTTTCTACAGAGAATTAATGGAATTTTAGGTTACTTCTCACGAAATGAATGTCAAAATTTCGAATTTTTTAAAACCTTTTATTTAGCTCGCTATCTTGTTTGTCTGTCTGTCTGTCAGGGTCAAATCTTGTAATCAAATTTTGACCCACTTCCACTCATCCGATTCACTTGAAATTTTGCACGCAGACGTAAGTCCGATGACAATACAATATTTTCACTACTTCGTCCTTGTAAGGATAACGGAAGGTCCTGTAAGAATAACATGATTATCCTTTTCCTCTAATTTTCCGGAAAAAAATCTCACCTGGGGGCTTTTTGGATCACTGAATCCGATTCTGATCTTAACAAGTCTATAAGGATAACGGAAGGTCCTGTAAGGATAACGTGATCATCCTTTTCCTCAAATTTTCTGGCAAGAATCTCATCTGTGTGAAGAATCTCATAAAAGCGAGATAAATCATAAAAATAAAATAAAACAAATATTTATCTCGCTTTTATTTGTGATTCTCTCTCGCTCTCTCTCTCTCTCTCTCTCTCTCTCTCTCTCTCTCTCTCTCTCTTTCGGCGCTACAACCGGTTTCCGGTCTTGGCCTGCCGCAATGTCTCTCGCCAGAGGTTCCGGTCGCGTGCCGATGTCCTCCAATTGTGATACACAGCACCCAACAAATTGTTTTTTCCTTTTTAGTGCATTTTTTAGTAGGGGAAGCCGGGGCTAGTATTAACAAAATTTGGAAACTGGGTCATATTTTTTTAACAAGTAATATTTTTGATATTGTGTTTATATCTAGACATACTGTAGGTCTTCAGGTATCATAAGAAATACAAAAAAGTTTTAACCAGGTAGTCACTATATGAAAAAAATCATTTTTATGAAAAAATGTCATCTGTTAAAACTAACCCCGGTCACGGGGCTAGTTTTAACAACGATGAGGTAAGTATTAACAAAGGTTTAAACATGGAAATAATTAAAAGAAAAGAATTTTTTTTCACAAAAATTATAAAATAAACAAAATAAATATCCTTTTAAATTGAAATATATTTATTATCACAAAAACTAATAAAATGAACCAAATAAATATCCTTTTCAAGGAACATAAATTGAAAAAAAAATTAAGTCGTTTTAAAAAACAAAAACAACTATTATTATCTAAAAAAAGGTCTCAGGGAAGCTTTTTTGTACATAATTTGTATCTATAAAAACATAGTATGAGAATTCTTACTCTATGTCTATGACATTATATTGTTAATTCTTGCCCCATGGCTTTGTTAATTTTAGCCCCGACACTACTTTTTTTGAATTATTAACCACACACAAAAATATAGTTAAGGATTGTAATAAAACCAAAGGATATTATTAATTATAGCTTCATTAACTTACATTATCGGCAAAGTTATATTCAATAATATAAAAAACTAAGACAGAAATCAAAATATTGCAAACCATAAAAAGTTCGTTTACCACCTAAAATTCGGTCTCTGTGCTTAACCCTCACTGGCAATGAACTGTTTATAACTGATGAGTCACGATATGATTGACCTTATCGAGTGATGGACAAAAACCAAATTTCGAGATTCTGGCTCGTATATTTTGGCGGGAATAGGCTTGTTAATACTTACCCCTGTTAATTCTAGCCCCGGGTTCCCTTACATTTTTTTTAAATAAAAGCTTTTTTTTAAAAAAATATTTTTTTTTAATTTTTTTTTCTTGCAAGGATAACGCTATATATCTTACATACAAAAAAGAGTTTGAAAAATCCTAAAAATGGGTGATTTATTGCGCAGTGAGCTAAAAATAATAAAAAAAAACAAGAAATTTTCTTGAAATAATTTAACCAAATCGGAAATTGCGTACCGAATAAATCTAAGAAATCTTTTATCAGTACCTTTTGGACATAAAAAATGAGCATATGCTTATTCCATATTCTTCTCTGGTTCCATAATAGAAGAAAAAATTATTAGAAGACAGTAGAAGACAAAATTTTAATCTACTATCGTATTGTTAGGTGGATTAATTTAAATTTTAGTTTTTTGATTAGCATTTTCAAAATCGAAAAAATTGGAACAAATTTCTTTCGATTTTAAAATCATTTTTTGACTTAAACATCTGAACCGCTGATTGTTTTGACTTTGGAATTCCATATCAAATGGCTCGATAACCGGATTACTGCATATTTAAATATGTTTGAAAAAATACATATATATTTGTCCAAAGAAAACTTTTTTTATCTTAACGCTCATGAATGTATGATGGCACCCGCTTAAATTTCAGTTTAACAAATATGCATACAAATGTTTAATTAGTTGGAAACATTGTCACAGTGCAACATGCATTTTTGTCAACATCTTGGACACATATTATTTTTCTTGTATGGCTTTATGCAATACAATGACCTGCAAGGTAATAATTGTCAAACTTGTATCACAGATTTTTCATCATGTTTGCTCTTAAAATTTTTTTTCCATAATTTTGGTCACGGACACAAAAAATATTTTCAAAATTATGACACAAATGTCTACCTTTAAAGAAATTTTGGCTTTCCCAACAGCTTCACACACTCGGAAATAAACTCATTTGGGAAAACTATTAATTATGTTAGCTCTAAATGTTAGTAATAACTTCATTATCTGGAATAATTAAAACAAATGAATATATTAGAAAATTTCGCATCCTGTACTATTAAACGCAATGTTAAACACAATTACACACTTATTGAGGAACATGAGTTGCGTGGCAACAAAACCTAACAATTTTAATAGCATATCGCAGCATAATGTTTTACAAACTTATTTATGTTTAGTCAGAGTTGTAAAACTATTACTGTTTCTATTACCGCAGATATAAATACGTGTGTGGGATTATACCTTAAACATATAGTTTAACTGACGTTTACCAGTCGGTTAACAATAGATTACGTAAAATAGTCTTGTGCGAAGTGAAGCATATGTTGGGCAGGTATCACGATCGCTATTTGGACGATGCTATTCAAGCGGTTGAAAATTAGATACCTTCTTCGGAGAAATAGTCAAGTCGAGTTAAGTGAAATCGGAACTGTCTTAAGCGATGCCCACAAAATGACATGTTGGCGGAACGTGCCTGGAATCGCCGCCGGATATTCGGGGTATCCTGAATGGAAAAAATGAACTGCAGAGTGTTAGTAAAATCTACCCAGCAGGACAGTTCCGGGTGAAAAATGTTCCACTTCATAAACAGAGAACAACCTCGGGATATCCTTTCTCCAGACAGAAAAACATTAAAATCTCTCTTCTCATTTTCGAAATGAATTGTGAATAGCAGCATACGATGACCGTCACCTATTATAATATTATGTTTTTTTTCCGAAAATCTCCCTCTGTTTTAAGGTTTATTTGCTGATGGTTTTTGGCTTGGAAAACTCTTCTTTGGATTTTCAAAGCGAAACTGGACTGAATTAGCATAAAATCTGTTTTTGTATGCAAATCTTTGTCTATGCGCTGTACTGGAATTACAACAAGTGCTCATAAGATATAAGAAGATAAGATTTGCACCAACCCCCTTCTCTTTAGACTCACCCCCTTTAATCCTCATTGGTGGCTAAAACACAACGACAATGTAGACAACACAAAAAATTACAATAATTCGGATAAAGCGAGGAAAATGTGTTTGGACTTAATAAGTTGGCCTTTTGTCTGCTTAAATGAAAATCTTAGCCAAGCTTCACAGTATGATATTTTCGTATTTTTCATGGCGAACGAGTATTAAACCATAGAATTACTTTATCTACTTGGATAAAGCAATATTGCCCATTTTGTTGGTTGGGATAATTTTGGAGATGGCTCGACTTTGTCTGATGGATCGATAAAATCTGTAACAATGCCTAAGTGAATATTTTTGTGATTGTTGCAGAGGTTTACTGAGCATAAATTTTAATTGTGTAAAATTTAGCAGTTACCTAAAAAAAAATTCGATTGTCTAACATTAGTTAATTCGCATTTTATAAGTTAATCTGGAGGTCTGCAGTAGGAGGCGTTCAACGTAATTAGAGTAGCTCGATTACATTTTAATTTCTATTTGGTTTCTTCGATGATTCAATAAGCAATTTGTGAGGAAATTTAGTCGATAATGTTATGTAATTTAATTCACTTTTTTGGTTTTAAAATTTATGTGTTGCAAGAACCGTGAAAATTTCTCTAGACTTGTTTGAAGCTATAACCCGAAAACTAACCTTTAGCTGCCCGCAACCATGAATTTCGTGATGTTTCTCACAATAAGTTTTCTTAAAAATGCATTTGAAAACAAATTGTAGGAAAAGCGTTGGAGTTGTCACTTTAATTTACCTTATATTTATGGAAAATTGTTCAGTAGAAAGAATTTTACTACGAATTTTTGGAAATTTCCATCATCTTTGGAAAGTTTTCCAAAAGTTTTTTCCCAATATATTTTCTGTGATTCCCGAGAAAATTTCATTGCTTTTTAATATAAAAATCGTGTATCTTCGATGAACAGTTTCTTTGATTTGAATTTTCGAAAAAAAAAACTGATTTTTAGAAAGCTCGGAAAAATTGAGAATAGCAGAGAGCTATGAATTTTCAGCTTTCAAGCTTTGACAATGGAACCATAAACGATACCACTTTTGTGTCTTTAGATGAGTTACGGGTAATGAAATTTTACTTCTAACAAAAAAAAAATCATTAACACGTTCGTGACATTTGCATTTTCAACTTTTTTTTACATTTGGACATCGTGTACCACGGGTGGTACACTATCGATTTGTTTTCTGTCGGTTGTGCGCCATCGGTGGTACACGGTGCGTGTTTTTATATTACTTCCACAAAAAACTACCTCACTATTTACTCGAGCGGTTTTAAAAAACTGTACATGTACCACCAGTGGTACACGATGTCACGAACGTGTTAAAATCTGTATTTTGGTAAAGGGTTTTTCGAGAAATTTTCCGGACTTTTTCGACGCCGAGGAAAGTTTTATAGGAAAATTCTTTTCGCCATATTTTTCAAAGCTTTGGACAATTTTATTGTATTTGGCATACAGATTATGTATCCCCAACCAACTGTTCGGAAGATACGATTGTTTTGGATACAATTGAGTTTCAAGGAAATCAATTCATTTACACTTTTTCTCAGAGATTCTAACTAAAAGTTTTTTAAGTGTGGTTCGGTTTTGTTTCAATGGTGAATTGGATTTCTGGTTTTGAGTTTAGTTTTTAAAATTTCAATAATTTGGTTTTGGTTCTGGTTTTGGTTTATTCAATTTTTAATGGTTTAGTGATTTTGGATCTTGAGCCCCATTCAGACTAACGATTGCGACTGCGATTATGATCACGATTACGATTGAGCTTCCTCGACCAATGAGATCAAAGCTTTCATGTCTCTATCGTTGAAAGCTTTGATCTCATTGGACGAGAAGCCTCAATCGTAATAGTAATCGTAATCGTAATCGTAATCGTAATCGTAATCGTAATCGTAATCGTAATCGTAATCGTAATCGTAATCGTAATCGTAATCGTAATCGTAATCGTAATCGTAATCGTAATCGTAATCGTAATCGTAATCGTAATCGTAATCGTAATCGTAATCGCAATTGTAGCCGCAATCGTAATCGCAATCGTAATCGTAATCGTAATCGTAATCGTAATCGTAATCGTAATCGCAATCGTAATCGCAATCGTAATCGCAATCGTAATCGTAATCGTAATCGTAATCGTAATCGTAATCGTAATCGTAATCGAAATCGTAATCGTAATCGTAATCGTAATCGTAATCGTAATCGTAATCGTAATCGTAATCGTAATCGTAATCGTAATCGTAATCGTAATCGTAATCGTAATCGTAATCGTAATCGTAATCGTAATCGTAATCGTAATCGTAATCGTAATCGTAATCGTAATCGTAATCGTAATCGTAATCGTAATCGTAATCGTAATCGTAATCGTAATCGTAATCGTAATCGTAATCGTAATCGTAATCGTAATCGTAATCGTAATCGTAATCGTAATCGTAATCGTAATCGTAATCGTAATCATAATCGTAATCGTAATCGTAATCGTAATCGTAATCGTAATCGTAATCGTAATCGTAATCGTAATCGTAATCGTAATCGCAATCGCAATCGGAATCGTAATCGTTAGTCTGAATTGGGGCGAATTTGGGTGCCCCTGTTAGGTAATTTGGCATCGCTAATTTTAAATTTAGCAGTAGTTCGACTGTAACAGATCCAGTTTTTTCTATAGTGGGAGGATTACTTATCATTACCCGGAAAAAATGTATTTCAGGGTATTTATGGGAATTTTCCATCACAATCTAGAGCCAATGCGATACCAATTTATCTAAACAAGGCTTTAACATTGAGTCCAGCAAAATAATTGTAGTATCGGCCTGTGTGATCTAGCAAAAGTTATAATATGATCTTTATCTGAAGACAATTTCGCAAAAGTTTAAATTTGTCCTATAAGATGTAAAACTATCATAAACGGAATTGGCCTGTAAAGTGAATAAAATAATTTTTGGTGAAATTTAAATTAATTTGAATTAATTGTTATTCATGCAATTAACGTTTTTCTCAATCAGCCTTATTCCCGTAGCCGGCGGGACGTGTATACGCCACGCAAATTTTTTCTCGATCGAATGAAATTTTCTTATTCTAGTAGACGTAGAAACGCAGTTTTATTCAGCCCCGCGCTGAATTTTTTGACAATTAGCTGATTTGATACTGCATCCAGTTCGTTTTTCCTGCCCTTCAAAACTTATATTTAGTTAAAATTCATTGAATGTATAAATAAAATTCACATTTTTATTCAAACTTTCTATTTAATTGATTGGTCCCGCAACGATTTACTCGCGGGAAATAAATGTATGGAAATGTCAAAATATTCGCGGGTGCGTTTAGCGTGATACCAAAAGTAAAACGTTTTCAGCACCACGGCACACGCCGGGACAATTGCGTTTAGCAGAATGCAAATTTTCTGCGGGAAACGCCAAATCCCGCGGCGTACAGGTCCCGCCGGCTACGGGAATAAGGGTGAATATAAATTGATTAAAACTACTATAATTCACTGCACAATTTTTAACGAAGTAAAAACCTTAAATGGATACTTACAAACTTTAACATTGATAATTTCTGCAAATAAAAATTCCGTCTGGTTGAGAATTAAATCCTATTTAAAGTTAATAAGACGTCATTAACAATCTTTTCGAAGCATGTCATCTGATGGTAAAACTTTCGCTGAAAAAAGTGTCATCAGACCAACTACGTCCAAAGTCGTATTTTGATTAATAGTCCCTAAAAGTTAATCGTTTCTCCAAACTAATGGAATCAGCGTTTTATTCCACTTTCTTGACTATAGTATTTTATAGTGTGTTATAAAATATGCTGCTAGTCGCGTACTATGTATCACACTCCATTGTTTGAACTCAAAAGAAAATATTATAAAATACATATGAATGCATTTGGATGACACAACATAAAGAATGCAACATATAACATCGATGTCCATAAACTGATTCATTATAAAGTTGCGAAATTATTGTTATTTATATTTAATACATTTAAAGTTTTAAGCAATAGGTTGTGTGTTGTGATGGCTGCTCTCGTTATTCGAACAAAGCATTGTTTTCGAGAGAGAGAGAGAGGGAAAAGCATCAAGAAAACCATTAATTTGACTTAAATTCGTATTTCATATAAACAAGTAATATAGTAATAATAATAATAACATATTTCTATAGGGAAACAAAGGTAACCTAATTTAGGTGCGCGCACACACACATACACACACACACACAATGTGTATCTATGGTTGGCCCACCACAATTTAATGTTTACGGACCATGATATTATGTACGTTGGATCCATTCGTAATTTATTCTTACGTAAGAGAATTATAATTCCCAGAATGTTAACCAAAAGTCAAGCAGGTAAAATGCTCGTACAACAAAATATGAACAGTCAATTTAGCAGAAGACCATAACAATAAGATATACACGTGCTTAATGCCCTTGATACTATTAGATATGTTTTATATTTGTACATTAAAAGGCTTTAGGTACGACCAATCTTAAGACCATCAGCAAACATACTCGTATAAGTATGTTATATAGTGAGGAGCCGATTTATCTCGGGACGATACCTACATGAATATCTCAGGAAGTTATTCAAGCAACAACTGATTTGTGACGACCGTTAGGATAAAATCTCAGGTATCCCACCTTATACATATTTATCAGTAATCCCACCCACTCCACCCCCCAAAAAAAGATCTACTTGGTATTGCTTCGACAAAAAACCCTCTTTTGCATATCGCCTTAAGACATACGCCTCTCCTTCAGGACGAAGGATATCTTACTTTTACCTCTTGACTTGTTTATGTTTATATTTGCACAAAAATAAAATCCATACCGTCGACGAAGCACATTTAATTCTCAACCCTGAACCCAAATCAAATCCAGCTGAGCAGGAGAGATGGTAGGGCATGAACGGCCTCTGGATAGGTATAATCGCCCGGATCCTGATGAAGTTGAGCACCAAGTGTGAACTCTGCGATTTATAGACTTGTCTTCATCGCCTGATTCCACCCAAAATGAATACTCTATCCATTCAAGTACATATTTCTCGAATTTTCCATTTATATTCTACACTTATAGACACTCTTCGTATAGATAATGATCCTGGATTTATGTCCTAGTGATCCCAGTGTTTTCAAAGTTTCCTTCAATATTGAACGTCAGAGGTAAGGAATTTTTAATAATGGCGCATTGTTGCGTTTCAAGCACCAATTTGAACTTGAATCAAAAGTGTGAACGTGTCAACGATTTCTGCTTTGAACTTTAAACTTGAACTTAAATAATTAATTTCAACATTAGTTATTTATGATAAAAAGGAAAATTTCTGTATTTCATTGAAAGTTTTACCAACAAGTTTGTTCTAAAAGTGGATAATTTTAAAAAGGTATGCGATATCGATTTTATCCCATTAAAACTTTTTCATCGTTTAATAACTTTTGACGATGACAAAAGGAAAAGTACTTCATGTGAATTCGAAATAAGACAATTATGTTCAATTAGGCACGATGAACGTTTTTTTTTTTTATTAAACTGAGGAAAAATGAAATTACAGCTATTACACACTCACAGCTATTACACACAGCGAAATTTGGCGATGTGAACTCGATTTCATCCGATTTTTTTTTAATTTTAAGGGTATGGTAGCTTTTTCTTTAAATTTAAAGGGTATGGCAGCTTTACTTTTATATTTATACAAAATATAGAATTTAAACATTTTGCATCCATAAATTTTGCATCTATAAATTTTTCAATACGACACGCTGTTTTCGAGAATATCAAAGAAATATTGAACTTGTATGGGACAGGGGAGAATGAGTGGTTAAACTGGATTTCAATGTATAAAAAAGTTATGTAAAATTATATTCTAAACACATTTCATCTTTATAAATTTTTCGATACGATAAATAGTTTTCGAGAAAACAGAAAAAAATAATTCCATTTATATGGAAGAGGGGGATACCAGCTGTCCGATTGGATTTTGCTGTATAGACGAGTTATATAAAATCCTATTTTAAACACATTTTGCCTTTATAAATTTTTCAGTATGACTTACCGTTTTCGAGAAAATTGCAAAAAACTGTTTCGTTTGTATGGGGGAGGGGGAAGGAATAGTCCAATTTTTCCCATTCTAGAGTCTAGAGATTTGCGAGAAACGTAACTATGCGAAATTTCAAGTGTCTAGCTTAATCTGTTCGAAAGTTATGGTGTTGGACGGACGGACAGACCGACGGACATGCGGAAATCAAAATCTGTTGTCATCCCTAACATCCTGGTCATCCCTAACATGTTTGTGTCCCATGATTGGTTCGAAGCGTTACAAACGGTATATTAAATCTAATATACTCATAAAGAGTATAAAAATTATATCACATAGAGTATAAAAATTAAAACGCTTTAAATAAATTGGAAAATATGTTTTTATTTGTAATTATCTCCACTTATATTCCGTAGAAAAAAGCTTTTTTCGCTAAATTTAATAGCCATGTCTAATAACTGTATAAAATTGCAGATTTGATGAGAAATACTAATCCTTAATGAGGAAAATCATTTAAATAACGTTTGAAATTGTCTGTTGCAAATTGAAATTAATTGCATAGCTAATGGTATCTAATAACAAATAAAACAAAAGTACCTACTTGTAATCGGCTTTTTATCTAATTTAATCAGGAAAATATTTAAAAAGTTTTTTTTTTCATATTTCGGGCCACTTTTTATATTCTATCACATATTAGGAGTATATTAGATTTAGTATACCATTTGTAACGCATCGAACCAATCATCGGATACAAAAATGAACTACACCAAGGTATTGTGGATGACAACAGATTTTGGTTTCCATATGTCAGTCCGTATGTCCGTCTGTCTATCTATCTCTCTGTTCATCTGTCTGACTATCTGTCCCTTCGTCTGTTCGTACGTACATCCATATGTCCGTCCGTCTTGCGGTGAATACTATTGCTTCCGAAAGGATTGAGCTAGAGACCTGAAATTTGGTAAAGATGAGTTTCTCGTAAAAAGAAAGACTAAGTTCTTGAATGGACAAAATCGAACTATTTCTTCCGTACTGAAAAATTTATAGAGTTAAAATATGTTTAACAAATGATATTACATAATTTATCTATACACTAACACCCAGTGGAACCACTCCTTCCCCCTTGCCGCAAACAAATTGAATACTTTTGTTTCTATTTTCTAGAAAACAGTATTGAAAAATTTATAAAGGTGTTATAATATGATTTTACAAAGGATCACCGCTGCCAATAAGGCGCTCTATGCGGTGCTTCCCGTATTGAAGTCTAAAAATGTCCACAAAAACGACAAGCAACGCATCTACAAAATATTAATTCATCCTGTACTGATATATGGATGCGAAACGTGGACGCTAACGCAGTCCCTAGAAAGACTTCTCGACAATTTCCAGAGAAAGGTCCTCCGAAAAATATATGGACCGGTGAAAGAAGCAGACTCGTAGCGACTCCGCTACAATCATGAATTACACCAGCTATTCGACGACCCGCCAGTGTCGACCCCAATCAAGCTCCGTAAACTCCAATGGGTTGGCCATGTCGAAAGAATGCACAACGGCAGAATACCGAAACAGGTGCTAAGGGGCAGAGCTTAAGGAAACCGGCCGAAAGGAAAACCGTGAAAACGTTGGGAGGACTCAATCGCCGCAGACTGCAGAACAGTCCTAAATTTCGCCAACTGGAGGTCGAAGGCGTTCGACCGAGACAACTGGAGGGGGTGCATCAGGAAGGCCAAGGCTCGCTTCGGACTATAGGGCCATCGGACAATATGATTTTACATAACCGTTCCATACATCAAAATCCAATTGAACCGATCCTTCCCACCTACAAATGGATTTTTTCCATAAAATGTTTGTCTGTCCTCATACGGAGTATTTGACGATTGTCGCTTTTCTTTTGTTCAAATTTCAAATTTCATGGCTATTTTTTATAGACATTATACATTTTTTGTAGATATTATACATGCGAACACATCAAGCGACCACCATTGAAAAACTTTATTACGACTATGTGGAAATACTATAAAATTTATTTATTTAATTTGTTATCTAACATAAATTGCATTCTTCACAAAGCCAATTGCAATAAAAATAAAAATCTTATAACTTGCAAACAAGGCGTAACGAACCAATTTTATTATTATTTGGCGATTCCGCAAAAAAATTTTTTTTTGTCAGTTTAGAGTCATTGGCTCTAAATTACAGCCTTTTGATAATCCATTGAAGCGATTTTCCAATCCGTTGCCACTACATAAAATGATACCATTTTCAATCAAAGAAAAATCATAATTCGTTTCGGTTATTATCGATTTTACAGGTAGAAACGGAGGTGTGCCAAAATAAAGCGAAACATTGCCATCCACCGCCCACCGCCCATGGTTTAGCGCCAAAAGACATTTTTTTTTTGTTACGTGAAAACGACGCCCGTTGGACCATAAATTTTTGGGTTTCTTTCTTTTGTTAACCATTTCGGATTGATGCACGTAAATCTTAACAGTCATAGACCACAAAAACAGATGAATGTGCCAAAATCTTTAGCTCTTATGGTGATGCGATGCGGAAACTCCTTGAGCATAGAAAGTCAATAAATCGTTCGATAATCATTGGCAAAATTATCAAACATACACTAACTAAATATAGCAAACAATGTTGACGCTCGCTTGGCAGGGTTCATTATCACGGCGATGAATTTTCTTGGGAGAAGAAATTTTTCTACACTAGAAGATGTTTGATTGAAGTTCAAACACTAGTCAAATGTTGAATTATGGTTGATTAGTTTTTTTTTTTTTTGTACTTTTAAGCAAATGGACCACCAGCATTTTTTTTTAGTTTTTGCACTCTATGTGATTGAAAAATAGAATGGATTGTTTGTATCCGTGATTAGATTGATGTGTTTTGTTCGTCTGGTTGTTCGTTGAAGAAACTTTGGAACAACCTGTCATTTATTCCGTTTACAAGCACCAAAAATGTATACAAAAAAATTAAGGCCGATTCTAAACTCTTGAT
Source organism: Chrysopilus asiliformis (assembly GCA_964034945.1). NCBI lineage: Eukaryota > Metazoa > Arthropoda > Insecta > Diptera > Rhagionidae > Chrysopilus > Chrysopilus asiliformis. The sequence goes on along the minus strand of OZ035962.1, from coordinate 90,506,221 downwards.
CCAATTACTTTAATTATTTAAAATATTCTGATTTTTAAAAGCTTTTATTTATTTTAGGTCACGAATAGACATAATTTGAGATTTTTATCATAGCTTGCCATTAAAATGACACTGCCCAAGATATTAAAAAGATCTAACAAATGCTGACTCCATGGGACATTTCTATGGCAGGCCATGAAAACCGTCGCAATTTATGTCTAATCGAGACGAGGTTTTAGATTGCTTTTTTGTCTGTTTGTTTGCTTGTTTCTTTGTCTGTTAGGGTCAAATCTTGTACTCTAATTTTGGTCCACTTCCACTCACCCGATTGAGTTGAGATTTTCCCCAAACACGTAACTTCAGAGATAATAAAATATTTTCAGTACTTCGTTCATGTAAAGATAACAGAAGGTCCTGCCAGGATATGGCTAAAATTTTGCGGGAAGAAATCTCATCTCAGGGTTTTTGAATTCCATGGTGACTTCAAGAAGTCTGTAAGGACAACGGAAGGCCTTATGAGGATAATGTTATTATCCTTTTCCTGAAACTTTCCGGAAAAAAACCTCCCTGGGTGTTATTCGAGTCACCGAATCCGATTTTGGGGTCCATAATTTTATATCCAAAGATTAAAAATTATAAAAAAATAGTTAAAAAAAAACATAAATTTTATTCAAAAAGATGTACATGTAAGAAAAAAATATGTTTTTATGCGTATCACAAATAAAAGCAAGATAGAATCATTAAAAGTAAAGGCTATATTTCGGATGATGCTTCTATATTCCTTTTATTTTTTAGTCATACTTAGTGCCGTTTGCACCAACAAAACTTAGCAACTTATGTACAACTTAAAAAATTTAAGTCGAAGAATTTCTACGGTTTAAGTATAGGCTAACCACAACTTAATTTTTTAAGAATAATACGCGCAAACGGGCCTTAGTGACCAAAAAAGATAAAATAAAACTAAAAAACAAATAAAAAATAAATTTAAAAAAAATCCTTGTCTTAAAAAAATGTACTAAAAAGAAAAATATGATTTTTAGGTGCTATGGATTAGAAATAAAAGCGAGATAAAAGCATAAAAAATATAGTAAATATCGGGTCTTTCAATAAGGACATAACAATTTTGTATTTAAATAGAACACAGAATAATTGAGATATCGGCCTAAAATTTATTCCAGGTGTGGCGGACATGTTACATTTAAGTATGAAATTCGATGTCGTTCGCCACCGCGAGCACGTTTGCTGATTGATTCTTTGGGGCCAATTTTCCACCACTCTTCCACACATATCGGCCGGAACGTTGGCAATTTCGCGTTCGATATTGTTCCTGAGCTCCTCTTACATTGTTGGCTTGTTGGCATAAACCAACGACTTAACATAACCCCATAAAAAGAAATCCAACGGCGTTAAATCGCATGAGCGAGGTGGCCATTCGACCGGACCATTTCTCGAGATAACACGATTATCGAACTTCTCCTTCAACAGATCAATTGTTTGACCAGCTGTATAGCATGTAAACCTAAAAAAAAATTAAAAATTAAAAAATTAAACCTTGACTGACGTTTTAGCATTGCCAGATCATAAAAAAAGTTTTAGGGTGCGTTTTTATTAAAATACAAAATTGTTATGACCTTGTTGAAAGACCCTTTATTTATCTCGATTTTATGTCTGATAAACAACCCCCAAAAATTCATTTTTTTATATTTGATACATTTTTGTAAGCGAAAGCTTTTTTACGAATAAAAATATTTTCTGGAAATTCGTTTAGTAATTTTTTCAACTTTAATTTTTCAAAAATGAGTGTAATTTTTTTTTTTGCACAACAATTAACACCGTGTGAACCTATCCAAAAAATTTCAACAGAAAAACATTGATCTTCTGCATCGGCGGTTTACCCTTTTTTTTTGGAACTACAACAAAAACGATTGTCTCCGCTCAAAAAATCACCTCCAGATAAAAAGATCCATTTAAAGTGATTAAAGTAATTTTGCTGAGTGGGAAAAAAAACTGTCGCTGGAAAAGAAATTTCCCATCTGTCTAGCTTGAAGTTAATTGCTCCACCAAGTGCCCCATGAGGCCCCCCTCGTGACGTTTAACTCCACCTGGTTGTGGTGTGGTATCTTCAGAAAGTGCTCTCCACGAGCAATTGGCATTTACCGATTACGTATACGACGGGTATATTTCATCCAGTTTACTCATAGTTTCATCCAATGGACAGCAATGATTTAAAAAAAAAACACGAAAAAATAACTCGATCAACGCCGGACACCGTTGGTCACTATTTATGTTGTTTTTAATATGCTATTACCTACCTATCTGTATAATATGTATGATAATATACTGCAAACAAAGCAGGTAACTTCTTACCCAATCCGACCAGGAGAATGCTTTCGATTTTATTTCAAGATTTTGCTGCTCACGTCATTTATCTCCAAAGCGACGGTTCGGCTTTGGTTTTGTTTTTGGCCAAAGACATTTCGGATGGACATTTATTTAACCTGGCCAAATACATGTGCCGCTGCTGTGTGAGGTGACCAATTGGGCAGATCAACTGAATCTCTACCAGTTTATGGTTAAATATTACCTTCCTCTGCTTCTTTTACTGTTACTGCGGCTGCTGATGTTGCTGCTGCGTTTTCTTTTGATCCAAAAGATGTAATGTACATTATTTTGCAGGTGAAGTGAGTTGCCCCATGCGTTTCAGGTATAAAAAGATGGTGTCGGCATGGAGATGGCATCATTTCTTTGTGGTCACATAGCAGAGCACATAGTTTAGTGATCTTCAACATCTATCGCGGTTAATTCGATCAAGCTAGGATCCTCGAGTTCAACATAAAGGAAAAATCTTATCGTACAATTCGTTATGAACAAATTCGGAACGGTAAGTAGTTTCACATCAAAATCAAGTGGATTAACAAGAAAGTGTTTTTAATAACAAAACCGGAATACATAATCAACACTACGCTGCTGTGAGGATTACAATCGCTAGTGATGCGAATTTTTAATAAAAAAATCAAAAAAAAAATAACTATTTTTAAGTGAAATGAAAGTGCATCTGATTCCGCCGTTGAAAAAGTGAAATTTTATGATTATGCGAATTTTGTGGATAATTACGATTTATAAACACCTGCTGATTGATAAAAGTAAAAGCAGAATTTCGGTTACAACAGGGGGCATTTTAATATTTTCAATCGAAAGATCTCAAAGTGTAAATGTGAAAAAATCAAAAAAAAGTTCTAAATTAAAACCATCAAAGTCATAGAACTTAAAATATCTTTAAAAAAAACAACCTTTGCAGTGCGAAGTTTTTTTCAAGTAAAAATTTCAGAATCACAATGCTTAAAAGTATAAATTTTGAACAACTGTAATGTTTAAATAATCGCCAGCTCAGAATTTTTTTGTCTTATAAGCCATATAAGTTTAATGACTACAGGACAAAACCCTATAAGGACTTTTTAATAAATAACATACCTACCAGAAAATAACACGCGCTTGTAGTGGCAGATACGTGCCAGTTCCCTAAACCGAAACTATCAAGAAGCCTTTAAAAATTACCAACAAGATTTTTTTTTTTGGGAAAAGTTAAAAAAAGTATTTTAAACTCTGCAAAAACGTAAAATATCTAGATCCGAACAAACCAATTAAATAGCTTCCCAATTTAAATAAAAAATCAAAATTTCGAAAAAAAAATCAAAACTTTGAAAAAAATCGAAATTTTCAAAAAAAATTGAAAAAAATTAATTATTTCAAAATTTTGAAATTTCATGCATGCCAATTCATTCCATTTTTTTTTTGTTTGTTAGAATTAAATATGTTTGAAAATTAAATATGCTTCTTCAATTTACTAATTTTTCTTTTATGTTTAAATTTTCCATAATTGTTTTTAAATTGTACTGCCATTTTTTTTCCTAAAATTTCTTTCCACTTTTTTTTAAAACATCGATTACTTATAGAAATTTCTGAAATCAAGTATTTGGAATAAACAAAATTCACTTTTCAATATATTTTTTTAAATCATTTTTAATAAATTTTTACTCACAATTCAATTATTTTTCCACAGTTTCTTGTGCTGGGCCTGGCAACACTAGCAGCTGCCGAACCCCCAGTAGGATACGGATATAGACGACCATCATTTGGCGGGGGTCACGGAGGTGGTGGATTCATTGGCGGTGGCGGAATTTCAATCGGAGGAGGTCATGGATTTAGCGGAGGCGGTGGTGGCCACGGCTTCAGCAGCGGCGGGGGAGGTGGCCTAATTGACGGTGGATATTCGACCATTGGCGGAGGTGGAATTGGAGGGGGCGGCTATTCCTATGAAGGAGGCCACGGTGGAGGCATCGGAATCGGAGGCGGTGGTTTCGGAGGTGGTGGTTTCGGAGGTGGTGGTTTCGGAGGTGGTGGCTTCGGAGGTGGCCACGGAGGATTCGGAGGAGGCGGTGGTGGTGGCTACCATGCAGTCAGCAGCGGATACCAAACATCAGAAGGTCGCTATGTTGACCCGATCCTTCTGCAGAAGGTGAAGGAAATTCTCTTGGACCAGGAAAATCAAGTAGGAGGAGGTGGTTTCGGAGGTCACGGAGGACATGGCGGCGGCGGCGGTCATGGAGGACTCTCGACCAGCTACGGAGTGCCATCTTTGACTTACGGCGTGCCAGGATACGGTGGTCGCGTTGTCGGAATCGAATTGGGTCACATCAATCAAGGAATTCAAGTAGCACAATTCCATCAAACTGAACACGCCCACATTCCATCAGGATCTTATGGAGTCCCATCAATCCCGTCAGGATCGTACGGTGTTCCGTCCATTCCATCTGGTTCCTATGGAGTTCCGCACTAATTGTCCAAATGATGTACATTATGTCCTGTTGTAATTTATATTTCCTCCTCCCTTCATACTCTAAACTTTGTACTGCGACTGCGACTGTTATTCGTGACTTTCTCATCCAACCTCTTGTAAATGTAAATAAGAATTTAGTTTGTAAAAATGTATGCTTTTATGTGTGTGTCGTCACGTTTTTTTTTGTAAATAAAAAACTTTTTTTTAATTTTGTTACAAAAAAACTTATGTTTATTTTCTATTTACAAACTTAACTACTTTTCATTGCTGTTAAAAACTATTTCGTTCTATAACTTTTTCTTACTATTGTAATTTGTAAAAATATAGGGTGTATTTGTTGTGGGGCACTTGAATTCCTTGAATAATGGCTTAAGGCCCAAAGTCTTTTGTCCAACTCTCTCCATCATATTGTTCCAGAGACCGTTAGCAGAAATTGCGTGTCCTTTTTGACTAAAGTGAACACAATCGATGGCCATCATTGTCATGTCGGCCTTCGGTTGTCCTAAAAAGACGGACGCTTCTGCGAAATACGGCTGATAGACAACGGTGAAATTGTTCGTATGAAGTTCTGGCATAAAGCTAACCCTTTCCATTATCCTAACGAATGTCCTTTCCCTTTGTCTGTATAGGGCACGATTCGCTGAATAAGCAGGGCCAAAGAAACACGAACACTCAATGGGCTGAATGAAATTACATAGAAATGGCTTCTGGGTCTTCTCAATTGAAAGTGATAAACTTATCAGTGGTGATGGGACCAAATTCACAATTGTCCTGGAAATAATATAAAAATGGGGAGAAAATGAATACCTACTTTTAATTCATTATTTTAATTCTTTAGGGTATTTTTGTATCAATTTCAAACGGATAATGACACTCGGTAATCTATTTTAATAGCAAAATACCTTTTTTTGGGCTATAAGGAAAATCGTTTTAACACTGATTAAATTTTAGATTAGGATATTATAGTCTGCACAAAGATTCTATTGTGGTAAAGAGTTTTTTTCAAATTTCTTTCCCGAAATCCCGGAATTTTTTAATAATTTTTTTTTGTTTAGGAAGATCTGATGTTTTTTTTTTCAAGACAACAGCACCGACTTTTTTCAAGTTTCAGAAAAAAAATTGTGCTTTTACCAGACAACATAAGGGACCAGCTTTTCAAAGGAACTCCGACAACGTAAGCGAACAGCTTTTGATAATCTCCGCATAAATCATTATTGAACATTTCAGCGAAAATAAATATCAAAATGTCCGTCTGTCCGTCCGTCCGTCTGTGGCGCGGATTGCGGGCGCATGGATTGAGCTAGAGACTTGAAAACGCATATTCGTTTTTCGTAAAATGCGAGGCTAGGTTCGTTAATGGGCAAAAATGGACCATTAGAGGGGGTACCTCCCCACCCATACGAACGAAAGCGTTTTTTGCGAATATCTCAAAAATGGTGAATCTTATCAAAAAAGTTATTTAGGATATGATTCCACATAAAACTCCCATACATCAAAATCCGATTGGAATAAATTTTAAAAAATCCTATTGAAAAATTGGACTTCCAAGTGGAATTTTGATGCAACTGTTCGCCGTTCACTTAACCCTCATACTGTCCTTAAGAAAAATAACGTATGATGTCTTCGTGGGTCAAGAATGACCCATTATGACCCATTTATGACCCATGAAGACTACAGTGCTCTTCAATGGATTAAAATATGAACAAATAGATTATTGTTTTCGGTATTCAAAAGAAATTTGTCCACAGAGCCTACACCATACAAACATTGTTCATGTAGTTGAGAAGATACTTTTAATTAAAATCGAATTTGGGTCAGAAATGACCCGAGGACAGTATGAGGGTTAAATCACCATACGGGTTTTCAATAATTGCCAGATTGGAAATTATAGCTTTTGTTATGTTTATTAATTAATATTGCAAAACCAAATTTAATAAATTTATATGGACTTATACCAAAAATAACGGTTCATTTAATGAAAAATCGTCATGGCATTTTTTTAAAAGGCGTTGCGACACATAGACTGGCCGAAATCAGTCCGCCAAACTTATCAAATTGTATGTTTTTTATGTTTGTTGAGTCAAATTTAATTTTCCCGGTCGACCTCCGTCATCCGAGGACCTACAGTCTGTGATGAAAAAATATTGTATATGATAGCAGAATTTAGAAATATGAAATCTTCTTTACAAATACCAATAGATGCAATACACAATTTCTTGGTTTTTCGTTTACCTGCGGCACATTTATTATTATTTTCACCAGCAAGCTTTTGTAATTTGAAATCTAAATTCTTTCAAAATATTCAGAACAACCACAAAATTTTTTTTTGTTATTGGTCGGCTAGTAAAAAGATAAGAAAAGCTACAACTGCCAACCCACAATCGTCAAATACTCTACATGACGACACACAAAAAAAGTTGTTGTGTGATTTCAAAATAAAATAAAAATTGCTCCGCCGGCAATATTTTTAAAAACAAATATACTATTGAAAAGAATTTAATAGAATTTAATAAAATTATCCGTTATTTAAAAAAAGCGCTAGGCGTAGTAATTCCTGAGAAAATTGCGCCGCAGTCGAAAATTTTTGGGTTTCGAAGTTAAATTTTCAGTGATTAGCAGATCATAAACATATTTCTGTGACAAAAATTTAGTTTCCGGGACGCGTAGGCAATATGTGTAAACCCGGTACCATCTCGGCCATTCCGGGACCAATGGTGACCCTTCTATTAAGTCATCATATAAACACATCAAATATTAACAAATTTTTTATTAGCAGATAAGCCCTAAGTTTTCGTAGTAAACATTTTCTGTGGCCAATAACAAAAAATTAATTAAAAGCTCAACACTTGAACATTTAAACGCATTGATAAACTTAGATCGTATTTGTTTTTAATATTTTATTGTAAATAGAAAATTTACTTATGATTAAAACACAAAAAAAAATTTGATTCAGAACAAATACATTAAATGAACAATATTATATAAAAACTCGTACAGGTATAAATACGTATGTTGCATGCCAATAATGGATTCGAATAATGAAATTGATGTTAATTCCATTCGAATTTTATTTAATTATCGTCAATAAACCCGAGTGGAGTATATCAGGTGAGCGGCAATTTATTTAAAAGCATAATAATAAAACATGTAGCATTAATTTAAATCACAGGTTTACCAATTTAACGTGAAAAATAAAAATCGAAACGCAAAAAAAAATCACTTTTACCTTTTTTAATTAAATCTTAATTTATTTTGTATACTTTGATTAAAGATCGGAAAAACAGAGGTGAAGTTAGAGAAACTATTTCCACCATTAGTTGGGCAATTATGTAATAAAGCACCGACTATCAATCCAGGCGGTCTATGTGTCCACATTCGCACGCACATATTAAACTGGGGTAATTTATTTTGGTTAGTTATCAGGATATCGCTAATTAGCCACCAGCGACAATAACTTAAACTATCTGCCCTTTGCTCCCTCAATTACCCCAGGATACTGAAAATGTGTGATAAAATTGGTAATAGTGGCGATGTGACAAACTTTGGGTCAATGGGCCCCAAATGGCGGTGATTTCGTTTGGCTTCTGCCTGCGGACGTGCAAAATAGACCCATCAATCGCGTAGATAGTCATGGCCATAAATCCAGATCGCATCACATGTGAAAGGTGGCATAAGTTGGGTGGGCAATTGTGTACATATTATTATACAGGGTGTTCGCATTACGCCTCACTTTGATGATGCTCTGCTCTGCTTACGGAAATTCCATATCCAGTTTCATTCCATTTCAACAACTTTGATTTTATTTTGCAATTTTTTTGTTCATCAACGAATTGCATAAGCATAACAAATGCACGCAGTGAATCATTAATGCACATTTCCATTCAATATGTAAACGTAAATTGATGTCATTTTATGCGAAGCGAAGGTAATTGCCCTCGATTACAAAAGGAATGGATAAAACGTCTTCGGACGACCGTCGATCGTTGAATTTCATGTCTAACAAATTTTACACTCCTCGTATATGCGAAACGAAGTAGAAAGTTGTCAAACGCAACAAAATCTCATAAACTTAAATTTTTTGACATTGCTTTCAATACGAAAAGTTTTGTTTTTTACGATCTATGAATGCATTTCAATTTCCGCAATTTTACAGTGGGAAATAACCAAATTGCTTCTTTGCATATGTGAAGAAAAAATCCCAAAAGTCTACGTTTTTTGAAAATAAACATTTACGTATAACGTGTGACATTTGCTTTTAACAACTACCGCATAAAACGTTTAATTTTTTGATTGATTGCTTATGTTGTTAGACCCCTTTTGATTATATTTGAATGTTTGTGCTTTCAGTATTGTAAAACTTTTAGCTACCCGAGACCAGAAGTCATATTGGTTATTATTATCTGATGACCTTTTCGGTTACCTTTTGTATTACAAACCGACATTTGACATTGTTCTTCAATGAAATCGTCTTATATGGGATTTGGATAGCCAAAATGAAGGATAAATACAGCCATTTTTTATAAATAAGGAAATTGAATATCCATTTAGCGACATATTGAATTACAAGTCTCCTCATTGTTTTGATTTTTTTCAAAGTAATTAAAAATCTGTGATTTTTTCAAAAGCAATTAAAAATCTATTTAATTGAGCTGTCCATAAAATACGTCATGCTAATTTTTTATTTCTCCAACACACTCCCTCTCCCCACCACCCTCTTTCATCACACTTTTTCGCGAAAATACGGAAAAAATTCAGAAAAGAAGAGAGGTTTACAGGCAAGGTGTAAGATCAATCTTAGCAGGTGAAAACTTTTCTTGTGAGATTATCTACCCAATTACGAAAACCGCCTCAGAATTGCTACAATGGTTCCGAATATAGCAGGAGAGGGGTGTATAGCAAAGGGAGCCGTATATTTCAGTAGACGAAAATTTACTCTAGGTGCGAACGCACACGCTTCTTCTCGTCGCGGCGACTTTTAGTCCTCAAAGTCCGGTATTACACTTGGCTTATTTAAGCCGGCAACTTTTGGGCTTAATAAGCCAATGTGCTTACATTTGTGGCCAATCCTGTTTGCATATCCTACACAAGTTTACATGGGTGTGTGTGAACTCAAACCATTGAAATTGCTGCTGCTCATATACTTCCCAAGATCTTTACCTGCTGACGGTCAGAACGAAAATGATTTCTGCCTACTACTTTTCCCAAACCGGTTCACACGCTTTGCATGTATGCAGATTGTCGATAAGCCATGATTTCGAGTGGCGACTTTTCCCTCCTCAGTCGTTTCTCCAGAAAATCGGCTTAAGTAAGACCGAAAGTTGCCGTGTGTAATACCGCTCAAAATGCCTTTCCGACGTACACGCTTCTTCACTTTTTAGTAGGAAAAACTTGTGTACAACAAGCGATCGCTCATGTGTGTGTGGTTCTCATATACGTGTTGTATTTCCAGCTCATTCCTTTATTAGCTAGCACCGAGGCAACATCAATTGCCAAAATAGAAACTGCCAACAATAGAAGAATAAGGACTGGTAATTTGTTATTTACCTACCCACCTGAAAAATAAAACTACCTGTAATTGGTTTTTCACTATTTGCATTCAATTTTTGTTCATTTGGGGTATGTTTACGAGTCGGTAGCTAAGCACCGGCTGACACAATGAAATTACGCATACATGCATGCTGACGTGCTACACGAGCGACTTCGTTTGTGTGCGTAAAAGATAAAGTGAAGAACACTTTTCGAGTGGCGACTTTTCCCCTCTTGCCGCACTCGTTTCTTTCCAACAATTTGGTGAGGCTGCGGCATGCTGATGACCGAAAGTTGCTCCGTGTACGTCCTCGCTAGGAGAAAATTTACCCAATTACGCAAACCGCGTCAAGATTGCTGTAACTGTGAAGGAAATTGCTGAAGAAGGGTTCACAGTCAAGATGAGGGGTCGATTTTAGTGGACGAAAATTTTTCTTGGGGGACGATATAACCAACGGCGATACTGCGTAAAAATTGCTTTGATGGTTCAGAAGATGGAATGCGAGGGGGTAAGAAGTAGGGAGAACACTGGTTTGTTGCATAGCCTGAATCACGGACAATAATTATACTCTATAAAATTTGGATTCGAATTTCAAAATATTTTGGGCCCACAAGAGGAATCCAAAAGTTCTGTAAATTATAAGCATTTTTTGCATTTTAATTCGGTTAATGTTCTATAAAAACTGTAAAACAAACTACAATTAAATCATATAACTGGTTTATGGTAATGATAACAAAACCATCGAAAAGTTCTCATTTTGCTTTTGTTTCCCGATAAAATGCAATGCATATGAATTTGCCACCAAATAATACCAAATTTATGCATAAACAATGCTGAATAGTTGGCTTACATGTCAGCAAACTTCAATATACAAGCGAACAGCTCTTTATTCATGTTTCTTCTAATCCACAATTTCATCCTTCCGCTTTTCACCTGCAGCCCGTGCAAAGTTTAGCTGCACAAAAAGTTATCTCTAAAACTCAACTCAAAACTTAATCAGAAATTTCTAATAAGACGTCAAAAACGAGAAGATATAAGAAGAACTTTAAATATCTGGATGAATTTTAGGATTTGCATGTATATATAAATTTTCCTTGAATGCAACACAGAATAAACCTCATCTCACCTGGGCATATTGTCACGCAAATATCGCAAAGTTTTGATAAGATACTGCTCCTGTCTTTCGTTCAGCCACTGGGTTGCATTTGTCTGATAGCAGATGTCAGAACAGAAATCATTTCCGCCAATCATTAAGGTGAGCAGCTTCCAGTGATTCTTCATGTCCACTCTGGAAAATGAGAAAAAAAATTAAACTGAATTCTAGAAGGATTCAAAAGACAAGCTATTTTAAAGTTTGACAGTTTAATATATATATTCAAAAACTGTAATCATCTTCTAAACTTGTATCTGAAAATGAAAAGTTGATTATTCCAAACGTCCATTGATTACATGTAAACCAGGAGAGATGACAGGCAAAACATTCCATAAAGCTTAGAAGATAAGACGGGCAGTGCCTGGTGGTCTTCCTCGAAACTCAGGTAATCTACGAAAAGCCATCTGCTAGTTTAAAACTGGTCATGTTGCAAAGTACACACCTTAATCGTGGCACAAGTCTTCGCGACGAGTCTAATCGAGGAACAAAAAGATACACGAAGCAATTAATTACGGAAAGTGAAAGTACAGCACGCATCTTTATTTGGGGCCTCCGCAATCGGGCTACAAAGTGTGCCTTTGGTATCCGTTTTTAGTGCATCGGTTGTTGTTTGGGTGTAGATCTAACAGTCTTAACACAATGTGGGCGGACAAACGGAAATTAGTTTTAAAGGTTTTTAAATGAAGTTATCAAAAGAACAATCAAGATTCGTGGAATTTTTCATAAAGTGAAAGAAAATCTAATGTGAGTAGTAAAAAATTTTCTTATATATACTAAAATTGTCATTCCTCGAATACTGACCCGTGTAACATCCAGAGTGACGAGTTCTTTGCTATTTATATTCAATGATGATGTGGCTGAGAGGGAGGCAGGGTGGCACGCTGGACGTATAGGGCTTAGCTCGCCGGATGGGGAGGGGTTCTTGCCAGCTCTCAACCACCACTCGTGTTACAAATAAAATCGTGCCAGTTCAAAACGACTTCTTCATCTTCAATTAATAAAAAAAAGGAAGGGGAAAAGGATTATAACCCGTGAAACACCATTACCTGTTCCATTACCTTCTGGTTATATATATCTGCCCCTCACTCGGGCTTTAGCAAAGCATATTCAAATAAAATAAATTATAAAACAAACGCTGACTATATTTAAATAAAAGAAAAGCATTTAATCGTAATAATAAGTTACCAACAAATTTATTAAAGGCATTATGCGCCTAAAAGACCGAAAACTATAATCAAAAGCAAATATAAAAAAAAACCATGCCAAAATCAAACTCATTTAAAATAAATAAAAACCAAGCATCAACATATCCTTAAATTAAACCAAGTATGTAATAACACTAATTTAAATATGAATAAATACCAAAAATAACTGATCAAATCCAGTCAATAAATAGAATCAAAAATAAATTGCAAACCAATTAAGTCCACATAAATTATATGCAAATTTTCCTAAATAGGTGCGCTTCGGAATAGAAAAGGGAAATTCTTTGAGCTCAGAGAAGTTTCTATGGGGGTTCGTAGCATAAAAATTAAATAACAGAGAGAAAAAAAATCGATCGCTAATTTTGTGGAATTAATTGCCTTTAGAAAAGTTTAAAATCTAACAATGATTCTATTAAATTAATTTAAAAAGAACTAGCGGAAAAAAAACAATAATTAAATGAACCGATGACGCAGAATCGTTTTATTGATGATGATGACTCGTTGTCTTTCTGCTTTGCTTTTTACGTGGCTTTGTTCCCCGCCACCGCTAATCAACGGCCAGTAGATGAATTAAAGCAACCCGAAATAACTGGTTCGGAGTTGAATTCAAAATTTCTATGTGACGAATATTTATGCTACGTTTAGCTCGTTTACAAAGTTTTTTTGCTCAAGTGCAATCAGGATTCGACCTCCCTTTTTATGCTTTCTTCTTGTTCGACGAAAAATCCAAATAGTATCGCTGGGAAATGCCTGCGCATAACTATTGGCTTCCAAAGCGTATGCGTAATTTATCGATGAGATTTGTTTAAACAATTTTAATACGCAGAAATAAAATACGTGGATATAAGTTATGTGGATTCAAAAAAAAAACGTAGGTATCAAATACGTGGAAAAAAACGTTGTAGGGAAAGACCGGATTACCCTCTGGTTTGGCAAAAAGAAATTTCACAATACTTGCGATTATTTGCGTTTAACTCCTGAGGAATCAAAAGAAATTCCTGCTCGCTAATTTGCCCAATTTCCAGACAGGATAAAGTCGGTGACATCCAATCCGGCTGTTAAAGATTTTAATTAATTACACTCCACTTTACTTAATATTTAAACAAAACCTACTCTTTCCCTATTATTAACACTACACTAATAAAATAAACTCAACTTTTGAATTCGACTGATCTAGTCGAGTGTACTTTCTACCAGCAACTAAATGATTTGCAAAATTTGAAATTTTCAAATTCTACACTGAATCTGCCTAACGACTAACACGACCCCTTTTAACATATGGTATAAAGTCAGTGGCCAATTTGATCCCTTCAGGATATTCGCGTACCTATGGCAACGCTGCTTCTGTCAAAGTGATCGACGTCATAAAAGGTAGGATATTGTTTTGTTTATTATTCATTTCAGCTAATTTTCCTATATTTTCCAGGTATACATGATCATGCTAGATCCACCGGGGAGTCTCACGAGCTGAGTATCGCCAGGATGATCCGAAGAAACCGGCATCGAAGAAAAGGTAAACATTTCTTTTCACCGATCGAATTTCATTTTTCTTTTTTACAGCCTTTCTGTGGTAGGTTTTCAGATAACTCGGACAACTGGACGATATCGGAGCAAGGATTCAGACGGCTAGACGGACGAGGATCAACCGATCAGAAATACTGGACAAACGGACCCGCGATGGACTTCTGGATGAAGATCCGTATCTCCTTTTCTGAGTATATTTTTTTCTATTAACTTTCTTTTAATTTCCTATTTTCATTTTCAGGCGGATGCTACACCCGGCACCCCAGTAACAAACTTTCTGTTCCAAATTATGCAATTTAGGCCCGTTTGCGCGGAATATTTTTAAAAAAGTAATTTTGTTTAGCGTGCTTAAACCGTAGAAATTCTGGGACTTAAATATTTTAAGTTGCACATAAATAAAAAGTTTCGGTTGTGCAAACAGCTTTTAGTGGTTTAGTTTATTAAACGCTAGAAAAAAAACTACCATCAAATATGAAAAACATAATCTACTTCGACTTAGGGTTGCTGTAAATTATATTTTTTGTGGAGCAATAAAGAGAAGGGCACCACAAAACTCTTAAGATCCATGCGGCCTATTGTCCACCTAGGCCGCATGGATCTTAAGGGTTTTGTGGTGCACTTCTCTTTATAACAAGTTCAGATAAATTTATTTATAGTGCACGAAGAACTCGAATATTTAAGTTTGTTTTCGCTTTGAACTAGGGACCTCTTGATTTAAATCGTTGCACAGCATTCTGTTTAAAAAAATCGCCTGCGGCGTATACTTCCCAGTTGTTTTCCTCGGATTTGATTTCTTAGTTTTCGTCTCAGTTTTGTTTTATTTTCTATATGAAATTTGTCTTGTGGTTCATCAATTTCAGCCCACCTTCCTCCCTCCTGCACTTCTGCAGGGGAATCTTTAGGTGTTTTGATTAGCAAAAAGACTAACAGAGAACCAAGCCCGCAGCACGGGGAGGCGGGGTAGGGGCTACAGTTCTTATTCATAAATATGTGTATGACAAGGTACCCGTGTACTTTCAAAATGAAAAAAAAAGTTTCTAGGTAGGCTAGAGGCCTTAAACTCATTGAAAACTCCTCAAATTTGGTAAATTTACTAATTTCAAAGGTTTTGGGTTTTTATCATCATAGGGGGTTGAGGTACACACCTGTTTTGAAAAAAATGCCTTTAAAATGTGACAAGGTACCCGTGTGTACCTTCATATGAAATAGTAACAATACCGGTTACTAGATGTATAGACCCGTAGATAACATACATATATGTAAACACCTATTATATGAAGTTGCACGGGTACGTTTTCACCCTGACCAAGGTGCTTGGGTCGTCACACACATAAGGGTTAAATAAACCGAATGAAACTTGCTTTCCCAGCATGTTTCTGGACATTTGATTGTTGGAATTTCTCAATTTATGCAAAGGGCTTAAATTACACCCTGTGCGTAAATCTGTATATACTTTTTTCGATTTTTTTTATATCTCCAAGTGTTTTATATATTTAGCTACTTGTAAACATTTTCTATAAGCCGTAAAACCGGTGAAATTCTACCACGTTTAGTATTTCTAATAAATTCAATGGGGCTGCCCATACCCGGTTTTACACCTTAAGGTAAATGCCGAGATAACGCTTTCCAGCGATTGCTTATCAATAGTGCGAAATCCTGTAACGCTTCTGCAGGTAAATCGAAATTTATGACCCCACCTCGTACTCACCTTCTGTCCAGTTTCATTCGTTTCATCAGCTTCTCGGCGTTGTAGGGCATATCACTGGTCGTCGCAATATTCTCAGCCACATTGAATTGGGCCTCCTGGTGGACATTGTATGCATCACTAAGCGAATACCTGCAATAGAGGAGATGAAAATACCGGTTAATTTCATTTTGCAGCAGCGAAATAACAAAGCCCGAATCTCAACTCCACGTGCATTGTTCCGGTGCAGAGGGAATTTTCACTTGTGAAACTCTCTACCTGGCCAGGTATGAATTGTGTGCCTATTGTGCACTGATTGCTGAGGATAAATTTCCAGCCAGGAGGAAGCAAATGCCAAAACGTATAAAACACACACGTACTCCTATATAGCTACCTGGAAAATGTTGGCTTTATTGTTACCGGAGATTCCTCCATTCACCGCCATGCGTTGGTCCCCAAGCGCAAAAAAAAAATCGCCAAAGCCTATGGACAAACCAGAAATTGCGATCGTTGGCTTGTTTTCAAATTTATTTTTTTTTTTTTGGGATTTATGTAACCTCAGATAACTGGTTACTCATTTTGACCGTTATTTATGTTCTGGTGAGAAAAGTGAAATTTTTTTGCCATATGAAAATGATATATGGTCAATATATTGGTCTGAATCCCATATGAGAGTATCATCATGAATATCCCAGCATATTTCCATTAACCCAGCGGAAACAACGTCGTTTTAATTGTTCGACTTCACTTTGATTTTTTTTTTGACTTAAAACAAATGCTATATAATTTTAGGTACTATTGCTAGTAAAGTTATGACCACTTCGTTAATTATTATGTCATGGTCATGTGTCACTCAAGTAAGATTACTGACGTTTTATTAATTTTTGTGTGTGATATTATGTTTCATTTTATTACGGGATTTTATTTGATTTTAAAGTGAAAATGAAAATTGGTTTTATGATGAAACGAATAAAAAGACGATCGAATTATGCCTGTAGGTAATTCAAAAACGCTGAATATCAGAGAAAATTTGAAAATTGAAATTAAATTGAATTTAATTGAAATATTTCGAAAGTTCTTTCAAGTGGAATTTGAGAAAAAAAAACTTGTTTTCTTGTTGGTATAGAGCAGTGTTTCCAACGCTTTTAAGCTCGCGGTACAATTTTGAAAGGAAGAAAAAATGGCGGGGAAATATGTAGGTATTTTCGGTTTCATAGCTTTTAAATGAATACAATAATAAATGTAGGCGGATGGGTATTCAGAAGAGTAATTGCAAGGGGAATTACCGATCGTTCCGCATAAAGATATGCTAAAATCATCCTAATTAAAGTTAACTGATTTTTTTTTGAATGCACAACAATATTTATATAATAAAAAAATATTACCAAATAAGTAAATTAATATTGAAATTATTGCACTAGAAATAGAATTTAACGCGAGGAAAATTGAAATTGAATAAACAAAATCAAGTGTGTTTAAAAAAGTGTTGTTAAATTGAAAACAAAAGTGTTGTTTAATTTATTTTTCTAGATTTTGGTATATTTATGATTAGTATTTGTAAATTACCCCAGAGTAAAAGAAATTTTCGTTGTGGTGCAAAATTTTAATTATAAACGAAGAGGAAATTATCAGCAATTGAAAAATGTATGCTTCACATCCCAAAAAAATGTGATACAGAATGAGTGATTTCCATCTGACAAAATCTCTTTCATTTGTATGAAACTTTTTTAACCCTTTCAGACCTGAATTATTTCTGGCGGTGAAATAATTTTTTTGTTGTGAGATTCTTATGTTAGAGATCAAAAACAGCTTAAATTTCATTTTTTTTTTTAATTTTTTAACATTACTTGTTTGCCGACAAAATATGAAATATTTCTGACAAAAAAGTCAGATAATTGGTTTTTACGGAGTTACGTAATTAACAAAAGGCTCATTCAAGGATTTAAACAGTAATTTCAACGTCGAATAGCTGTAAAGACTAGTTTCAGGAATTGTCCCACTTAAGGTAAAATTTTTTTTAAGGTAAACCCGTTTTAAGGTTGACCGTTTGTTGGCAAACTGTACTGATTGTGTCGCCTGTTGACCGTTTGTTGGCAAACTGTACTGATGGACTTTAACGGTCGCAGCAATTTCAACACAGGATTCCAAGTTTCGGATAATTTTAGGCTGTCGTCTCTATTAAACGTTGGCCTGCGTTTAATTTCAATTGCTTCTCGAACTAAACGTGGATAATATCGTTTTTCTGTGGCCACGATACGTGCTTGGTCAAAACGTATCCAGTGATTTTGACTATTAACCATGGTATGTTCAGCAATAGCCGATGACTCCTTCTTGTTGTTTTTTATGGCTGAGAGGTGTTCCTGCAACCGCACCGAAATGTTCCGTTTAGTTTGTCCTATGTAGAAACTGCCACAACTGCAAGGTACCTCATAGACACCGCAAGGGTATACGATCTTTGGAAGATCTAAGGTACCCTTTGATTTTTGTAGGTGGTATTTGAATTGTTTTGATGTCTTGTGCTTTGAGTACCTTGCTGATCCTGTCTGACACCCCACGCAAGTATGGAAGGAAATTGGTACCCTCAAAACTCGTTAACCGAGCCTCTAAACTTACCAGATTGCGGGCAGAAAATTTCCTGGAATTAAATTCCTGTAGGTTGAGGGGGAGGGGGGGGGGGGTTGTAGGGGAAGGGTTGTTAAGACTTATCTTCTATGACATTGTACTTGTTGAGAAGTGACGGAAGTCATCACACGCTCTGGAGTAACGAATAAAACAAAAGCATCTGGTCTTTGCGAATATTATGTATGGACCAAAGACCGTATATTAAAAGACTGGCAAAGGTATATAAATTTAGGGCACCACATTTCGACAGCCGTCGCTATCGGGGACGCTGCTCGACATTACCACTTCCGATAAAAAATTGACGAGACTCGCGAAATCTTTGTGTTATATTATTAAATATCACTTGTGTTCAACACAAAACTTTCTTCTGCAATATTTAATTTCGGAAAAAATATGCAAAAAAAATATTTTTTCAAATACCTCGAAAACCGTTAGACACACGTAAAACCCGTTAAGAGAAAAAATGTAGAAAATTTTATATCTTTTAAATTTTGTTATACTCATTTTTCTTAAAAGGCGCATAGTTTTCGAGAAATTTTCAAAATATTGTATTTTTTCAAAAAAAGAAAAAAAAAGAATTGTATGGGAGGTACCCATCATAGTTACCGTTACTTTTCCAAAAATTGATAGAAAACTATGGTTTTGTAAAACTTATCTACGAAAAATTCCAAGTCGCTACGCGGCAAAAAAAACCCTGGAGTACTTTTCAATCCAAGAATTATATTGACGAAAAAACATGTGTTAAATACTCCACAAGCCCTATAAAAACACAAAGATTATTTAAAATTCCAATGCTTAATCCGCTATTAATTCACAGCTAATGCAAAGCATCTGGGAAAAAAATAATATTCTTATATACAAACCATGGCATAAAAAACGATTTCATTCATATGGAATTCACAAGGCTTTCAAGCACTTTACTGGTTTAAGTTTCACACAACAAACCGCTAGGCGCCACACAAAAAACTCAAAGATTATAAAAATAGCTCAAAAAAGCTACCACGTGATTAATTTGAAGCAGCGATAACAACAACAACATCAAACACACAAATTGCCAAGCACAACAAGCTTCGTTCGTGTGTTATTTTATAATCTTGCTACTTGCTATATCATTAGTCATCAATGAAACTTCACTTGGAATTGGAATGTGATTTTTTTTTAAAGAACATTTTCGCCGTCGATTATAATTCACACAGAAACAGCAAAATCGTCGTATAAATACCTCGGTCAGTGCTAGTGGAGGGCAAGACTATACTTCACAGGATCATTTCTGTAGTAAGTCTTCATTGACTTTTGGGTAAAACCGAAAGAATTTGCGCCCATGATGACGAGGTATATCGTCCTTCCTTTAGCGTGAGGTGTGACTGTTGTTCCTGGTTAATCCTGGAATATCAGTCGTCGATGACCGCTGTTAAAAGGTTGGACGACTTCCGAGTGGTCGCACCCAATAAAATTGTGATATAAAAGAAATCTTGCTGTCTCGGTGAGGCTGGAAGATATTCTTCCACAATGAGTGGTCAGAAGAATTTCCAGCAAAATATTTAGACTGAACCAGTTTCTAACTTATTTGTTTACCGTGAATGTAGAGTTAGTAAAAATGTTGCTACTTTTTCGGTCAAGGTTAATTCAAATCTGTTTTTAACTGACTTCGGAAAAGATGTAGTTTATTTTTGTACAATATTTGACGTGGATGTATGCTTGTGCGCGATTTTCTCGTAAACGGTTAGAGATATCGAGTAGAAAGTTTTTTGGGTTGTGTTCAGCATAGCACCGGAAAGGACCTCTTACATATCTGTCCCTATAGCGCCGCCCCGAAAAACCCACTCTTCTGCTAGATTCCACATCGTTACAGATATCGAGTTGGACTTTTTTGTGTTGTGTTCAGTACAACATCCGGAAGAACCTTTCACATATCTTCCCCCTGCGGCCTTATCCCCTCGAACCCCTTGCTCTGCTAGATTTTACATCATTATAGATATCGAGTTGGACTTTTTTGTGTTGTGTTCAGTACAACATCCGGAAGAACCTTTCACCATAGATTAGAGAGTTACTATAGATGAGAAGAAAACGCATTTTCCCATATACTTACGTAGAGTAAATAGCTGCGCTAGTGGAATATTTTCTGATGATATCGGAACTCCTTTTCACTCCTTCACGTTCAATTGGAATGCACAATTGACTCATACGACACAAACACAAACATATCCGGGGCCAGCGCTTTGTTTACATTCGTCGATGGGAATCATTCGTAGGCGCACAGGTTTTCCATTTTACTATTATTAATGTTTTTATAGCACGCAAAATGTCCGCGAAAAACTATGTGCAATGTATTGCAGGGAATGCTCGGCGGACAGCAAAAAAAAAATCCCAAAATAAAGTTTTTTACACCATTTCTCACACAAAAGCAATTCATGTCTTTACGAAGCAAATGAAACAGATGCAAAGTACTCTTCTTCAGGAAAAAAAATTCTTCCTCGTTTCTTATCTATAGTAACTCTCTAATCTATGCTTTCACATATCTTTCCCCTGCGGCCCTATCCTCTCAAACCCCTTCCTCTGCTGAATTGTATATCGTTAGTGATATCGAGTTGAATCTTTTTGTGTTGTGTCCAGCTTAATTACAAGTAAGACTATAGAAAACCCCCTTTCGAGCTATCCACTTAAGCTAGAATTTGCCGTTTTTCTTAACCACCGATTATAGTATGCCATTTGGTTGATTGGTTGGTTTAGGAGGGAGGTTTAACTAGAAACCCCACAAACGTAGGTCTCAAATTGGGCCGATGTCCCTCGATGGAGCAGATTGAGCTCAATCCCGATTATTCAGCCATCCCGACAGTGCTATGTATTTCCGAATCAACTCCCAGCGCTGAGTTCCTGCTTTAATTTGCTAATTTAATCTCATGCAAGTATTTTTGATGTGGATTTTAGTTTTGTTTGGCTCTGAAATTTTCTCTCAGAGAGAAACCTTACGTACAAATAATACATATATCATAGTTCAAACAGCAAAACTACCTGCAAAATTCTAATTAAGCTGGCTTTCCAGTCTCGCAGTTTAATAGACCGTCATAAAAATTATTAACGTTCTCTGAAGTATGTATTTTATATCGATAGATTATTTATTTTACTCCGAAAGGTTGTTTCACATTGCCAGGTAACAAATTTAAATATAATTTTTTCATAACACATGCATCGAAAATATGCCTTTCGATGCCTCCGTAGCGGGTCGAAAGTTGCGTTTTCGGCCCTAGGGGCGAAAGTGCGATTAGCAGGCCGAAACTGTGTTTTCGCGACGTTTTTGAATGAAACTGAACGAGTGAAGTTAGCTATACGAGCGCAGTGTGATTTACAATAGTTGCGCATTGTCGATTTCCATTTTTTGTTATGTTGATTTTTCATTTCAGTGGGGAGAAAAACTGAAACAGCTGATCAGCACTTTTGCATTTCACATTGTATTTT
The DNA here is from genome assembly GCA_964034945.1 of Chrysopilus asiliformis. NCBI lineage: Eukaryota > Metazoa > Arthropoda > Insecta > Diptera > Rhagionidae > Chrysopilus > Chrysopilus asiliformis. Next base: position 90,484,234 of record OZ035962.1, on the reverse strand, counting down.
GCGTGTGATTTAGTTGAGCATTACCGATTTCCATTTTTTGTTATGTTGATTTTTTATTTCAAAGGAAAGAAATTTAAAAATTAAAATCTGTTTTGACCAACATTTCTTAGTAATAAAACGAATTTATAGAATAAAGTTGTTTTGTTTCTTTTAAAATTTACTTCTGTTGAAGTCAGGGGGCTTCGCCCCCCGAACCCCCTGACCGGGGCTCCGCCCCTGGACCCCGTATATGGGGCTTCTCCCCCCAAACCCCCGTTTGCATTACTCTGCAATACGAAAAGCGCGTTTAAATGGCATCTCAAGTCATATTTTCAATGAATTTGTTATGAAAAATTGTATACGCAACTCGGAGCGAGTCAACGATTTCACTCGTGTGATATCTGCCCTCGTTTCGCTCGTGCAGCTAACTTCACACTCTTGAAATCGTTGACTTTCGCCCCTTGTTGCGTAATATACTATTGATACCCAGGTATTCATATTTATTATACCGAGTGTTACCATACGTACCGGATTAGTTATATTCTTAACCCTTTGCACTCGGTTGGCGCCATTTGCTATCAGTGCACTAACTCCGTTGGCGCCGCTATGGCGCCACTGATTATTCTGAGCAAAATCCTAAAATAGTTACAAAGTGTAGTTTTTTTCTGTGACGATTTTTACGTATCTTCGAAGGTTTTCGAGATATTTGGAAAATTATGTAGTATTTTTCACATGTTTTCTCCGAAACTAAATATTGCAAAGGGAAGTTTTGTGTTGATAACAAACTGATATTGTTTTTTATTAATATATCAATAATGTCAGTGTACATAAGTCACTCTTTTTACTCCAAAACCCACTATTTCGCTTTCAAAGTCTGGTAATCGTACACATAACTATAAATGTATTCCTCTAAGTAAAATATGTTTTTTGATTACTAAAATTGTTTCGGTTTTTGACCAAATCAAAGTTTATTGGTAAATTTACAAAACCGATAAATTCATCCCCTTTCAGATAGGATAAATAACTCTATTAACTTCCCTAAACTTTTATCCGAAAAGTGTTAATTTGAAACCAGAAATTTGCTTAAGCGAAAAAGTATTCTCTCACTTATTTTAGTTAAGTAAATGTGGTGGCTTTTGATATAATCTTAGTGTCTTGTATAGCAAATGGCAATTCATTAGAATTTAATCACGATTCCACCGCTCCGAATAGATCAAAAAGTTAACCTATAAAGCATAGAAATCTACAATAAGCCAACCATAGTTAAGCTTCTATAATTAAATGTATCAACTAACCTCATCGCATCGAAACGATCTCTAAGTTTGGGCGAATCTTCTATAGTATCTATTCATTCGATTTATTTCAGACTATCATGTAAAAGTGGAAGTGCGGATGGTGAATCCTGAACTTGATATAGTTGGAATTTAATTAAAATCAATTTGACACCAATCATACGTATCAGAACTGCCAAGATCTGGTTATCTGATATCGTTGTCCACAAACATTCATCATCATATGTACGCAATGCATAGTGAAACCGACTTCCAATTTCGAAAGTCACACAGCAACAAACTTTCAAGATGAGAATTTCCAAAAGATTAATGTGTCAACATAAATACAGACTAAACATAACATAGTCCGGGATGGCCTCAAGTACACTTTCATATTGAGATTTTGTCTATACCTAAGGATACCTAAGGCTGGGTACCATGTCACGGATAAAGTGACAAAATTGATGGGATGTAGATATGATTAATTCCCTCTGATACCGAAATGATCCTTTTATGCAAATAACTTTCACAACTTACCCAAACAGTTTCGGATTGAACTCTTTCAGGATATTGGGAAGTGTCAGATGTGTCCGCCAATTACCTTGACCGCCGATACACCACGCTAGGCCACGATTCTCGACCAGCAATTCCCACAGTTGCCTGGAATTAGCTGATGTGGCGCTCGTTAATGAATCTCCCATAGCAGCTATAATATCGATGTCACCTAAACATTGTATGAGCGAATATACATGAATATCGACGATTAGATTAGATCAGAATAGCGTAAATATAGTAGAACCAAAATATAGCACAGGATGACATTCAGGACTCATGATGGCCGTAATTTTTGATTAATTATATAGCCCTGGAATCGTTCGCTTCCGTTCACCAAATGTGTAAATGTTTGTGTATCTATAGATCTACATTTATCAAGGTAGATATTTCATAAGTAGGCACTATCAGGAGCGATATTCTACACGAATCAATGAAAACATTCTCATTCACATTATCCTCAGTGATATCCAGCTAACCATGGGGGATGGTTTATAGTTTAATTTGGTAGAGTGTATGTACGGCCACCACCATTCCACTATCAACCATCAGTGAACGTCCTGTTCGAATCCTGGCTAACCTGGCTGAATTGAAAAGCAAACACCTTACCTGGACGTAATTGATGGACACTAGTTGGTATTGTCCTACTGCGATATCCTTTTGTGCTGCACGGAAATGGAACATTATCGGGTATCCTTTTCTGTAGTGAATCTCCTTGCTCACGCTGTCCAGTCCCGCTGATTAATCTGCAAAATTAATTGGTTTTTAGTCCCGTCAATTTAGTGGGATATTCCTGATTTAACTACCTAGGTGGATACCGGAATGTCCGGTAACTTTAGTAAAGTTTTAGAGGACAGTCGAGAAATAATTATTTGGGGAATTCTTTGATATCTTATAAAAGATTCTGGTTTGAATTTGAAAAGCTAATAATTTTTTGGTGTTGCGTATCAGAAATAAATAAATATTTATTTTATTTCATTTTTTATACTTTTGTCTCGCTTTTATTTCTGATACAAAGCGCCCAAAAAATTATTTTTTCCTTTTAGTGCACTTTTTCTAAATAAAAGCTTTTCTTTAATTTTTTTTTAATTTGATATTTCTCTAGTCATTTTGTGTTTGATTAGTATTACAAGAAATCCGAAATGAAAAGGATAATCAGGTTATCCTAACAGGACCTTCCATTATCCTTACCGACTTCTTAACATCAAAATCGGATTCAGTCACCCCAAAAACCCCCAAATGGGATCTTTCCTGGAAAATTTGTGACGGACACCTCATGGTGCCGGAGCTTATTTCCAAAACCCGCCAGACCACATGCCCTTTTTCGCCGGCTTTAGCTCAGGGTTGGGGGGGTTTTTAATTGTGGCAAAAGTTTCGGAAAAACACAAAAAAAATTTATATGTAGGGCCAAACAAACACCTTCTGCACTCTCCCATACCGTACTCATCTTCAATCAGATCAAAATCTGCAATGTCCTCTCATCACACCACCTGCATCGCCCTCATTATCCCCCTCACGCTTAAATTAAGCTAAAATAAGCATATCTTTATGAATCTGATTTCCCAAAAATCCTGAAAAAAAAAATCATAAGGACAACTCAAAAAAAAACAAAAAAAATCAAAAAAAAACAAAAGAAATTTTAGGAATTTTCTCTTTTAACAATTTATTTCACAATTCCTTTCTTTTCTTTAAAAAAAAAAAACCCTATCTAAACCTTCTTAATTCCTAAAAAAAATAATTTGGCCACAAAAAAAAAAATACTTGAAATTTTCCTAAATTTTCTTGTGCTTCTTGGTGCTCCGCTTTTCTGATGCTCCGTTGAAATGCGCAGTTTTAATTTTTCTTGATTTTCTGGTACTCCGCTTTCTTGGTGCTCCGAAGATCCTTCGCGATTAAATATGTCTTCAAAATTTTAAATGTGTTGAATAAAATTAAACAACGATTTGGTCTGGTAAAACTGCAATCAATTAAACTCCTTTTTTTTCGCTGAATATTTTCCTCTTCTATTCTTTCCTTCTTGAAATTATTCGTAGTTTTTTTTTTTTTTTTTTTAAATCTTGTTCGATTAAAATATTGTAATTTTCACAATTCAAGTTCTATTCAAGTTATTTTAAAGTTAACTATCATCACAATTCACAATTCTTATTAAATTTCACAATTCTTATTTTTTTTTTTAAATTAATTTAAAAGAAAATTCATAAAATTATTCACAAAAAAAAAAATTAATTAATCAGGCTAATTTTGCCAGTCACCAACCAAACTCTTCAAAGACTAAAATCGAACTCTCGAACATTCCTTTTTTCTCGACTTTTTTCAAAAAAAAACAAAATCCCTCGGCCAATCAGAAATTTTTCATCAAATCAATTTACCCGAAAATCAAATTTTTAGAAATAAAAGTCCTGTCAAAATTCTTATGAGAAATCCCTTCTAATATAAAATTTCAAAAGCATACTGATCTATGATTGACTTTTTTTATAGCCAGTAGAAAAATTTAAATTTATTCAAACATTTTTTTTTTAAACTCATATATAAATTAGTGCACGCTACAAATTTGAGAAAAAAGATAATTACGTTATGCTTACAGGATTTTCCGTTATCCTTACAGATTTCTTGATGCCCAAATCGGATTCAGCGACCCCTAAAACCCCCAGATAAGATTTTTTTTTTTTTGGAAAATTTGAGAAGGCTAATCACGTTATCCTTACAGGACCTTCCCTTACCCTTACAAGGATGAAGTAGTGAAAATATTGTATTGTCATAGGCAAAATTTAAAGTCAATCTAATGGGTGGAAGTGGGTCAAAATTGTAAAAATTCAAAAAAAAAGATAAAAATTATATTTCCTATTAATTTTTTAACAAAAATTCTTTACCAGATGAAAAATAAATTAGCCTTAAATATCCTAATCCTCGACGGTTCTTGTTTAACCCCCCATTCCCTTAAGCAATAATTTTCCTATCTAAAGTGTGCTGATATGCCAATGTATCGATATCTCATTTAGCTTAAGTTCCGAAATTGCAGATCATTCACACTATATGGGATTTAAAACAAGGACTTGAGCATCAAAGTATCTCTATCTATGAACAAATGTTGTATATACTTGTATGTTGGTCCTAGATAAGTTCACAGAGGACGACCCAGGATCTCTTTCATCTACAATTAGTTGATGGTATTTGTGTTGGATATTTGGATTTTCGATGTGCCACTTAATGTGACAGAACCGGAGAAGGTAATTGATTTATTCAGCTGGCAGGAAGGTAGGTGGCAGGCAGCCTGACTGGGATATTTCTCCGTTAATTCAATTTCCAATTTTCGATTGTGTTGTCCTTTCATGTTGACCTTATATATAGCTTCTGTTCTGTCTGTTTCCAGACTTACTTAAAATAATTTCCACAGAATTAAAGTCAGGAATATTTGGAATTTAGTTTTTTTTTGAGTAAAATTTTAAATGGTATAAGTTTTGATTAAGGGAGAACACCATAGTGATGGCTGAAAAATATGCGTTTTTGAGTTTTTTTTTTCTTTCTGAAACACACACATACCTATGCTAGAAAGATCTTTAATGACATGCTGAAATTTCCATGTTTTGAACTATATTCCAAAAAAAATATTATGAAGTTCCTTCATTTTGGTTAATTTAAGGGGGCGCTGTAAGACGTTTAACCCTAGACCCGTGTACTGGGCACTGACTGCCCAGAACGATTTTTTGGGGTTATATTTTCCCATTATATTTTTTACTTGTTTAACGAATTAACCACATTTTTATGATTTTTAAACAAACAAGCCATACATTTATTATTAGAATTAGATCTGAGTGCTTAAGTACACAATATATGGAAGTTTTATAGTACACGGGTCTAAGGTTAAGTGAAAACATTAATGCCTGGTCTTCCGATTTATTCCGTCCTCTGGCTCCGAAAAAAAAATGTGTAAACGTAGTTTTGCTGTATCTTAGTAAAGTTTCAATTAAGCAGAGCCGATTTAAAAATAATATTTTTTTGGAAAACTACAGTACTCTGTAAAATAAATAGAAAATTTCGTGAAAAAAGGCGTTCATTTGGTGTTAAAACAAACTACCAAGGGGCTGTTAATAAAATAGGTCGCACATCTTAATGGAGGACGGTTTGTGGAGGGGGCGGGTCTATGGAGGGTCTGCGGGGACAATATTGCTAAACTCCATATACAAAACAGTGAAAAAACGTGACGAAGGGAGGAGGGGAAAGTTTGAAAAAGCGAAAATTAGCATAACGTACTTTATGGGGCTGTCCATATTGAGACTGGAAAGTGGATATTCAAAATTTCAAAACGCCTGAGTAATAACTTTTTTTGTTATGATTGCATTTTAGAAGAAAATCGCGATTTTCGAAGGATTTCAAAGGACTGTAATTCTGAAACTTCTTCAAAAAAAATCTAAAATTTTGCATTTTTAACAAGCTTTGAGTGTACATTAGGTGAACAATATTGAGAAGAAATCCATACCAAACTGGCGTTCAAAAAGAAAAAAGAACTCATACAAGCTTGAATCCTGGACGCTCCGGATAAGTCGCCGGTACAACGATTAAACTTACGGTCAACCAACCCTTAGTGTCAGTATCGAACACGTTGACATAAAACATCAAAAAAGTCATTTAATGTTCAGACAATAAATTTTAAAGTTTTGAAATTACAAAATATCACTTAAAGTTGCCAGTTGTTTATACAGAAAGCTTCAATAATCTCCTTTAAATAAGAATAGAGCCAAGTCAATTTCCATGCATGCGAATATAAGTCGCTAAAGAAATAAAGGAGAATTTCTAAGCGAGAATTCTGTCAGTTGCAGCTAGTAATAAATTTCCTTTCAAGAACAAATACTCTAAAATTAATTAAATGTAAATTATCAACTCTAATTTGCAACTATAAGATACCCCCTCTCGCCCTCCATACCATTCGTCTATAAAATAGCTCTCACATGTCTTCATTCAGTTGCAAAATTGAAAATGGAATGAGTAACATTACACTGACATATCAACGATATTATGGTGTGATGATGGTAAAATAGTAATTTCAGCCAAAATCATTCGAATTCAGATATTTTGTAGGGTAATTACCATCCTTAGTAGCACCCACTCACTTTCATAGCGGGCCACAAAGTTTCATGTTGGGCATACCGTTTAACATGAACATGAATGTAGTTTAAATCTCTCTGTCTCTCTCTTAATATGTCATTAGTAGCATGTTCTCGAACACTATTACCATAATCACTTGCTGTCTACAGACGGTATTAGCCAATCCCCTAAAATTGTTTCCCATTACAAAAGCCACCTACACGCCGAATTCTGTAAATATCCCTACAACAACCTATATGTTTATCCATTTATCCTGTACAGGTTTTGTAACTTTGTAAGCAAGTGCAATGTTTCAAATAAAACACCCTTGCCAGACTAGACTATATAGGCTTAAATAAACACAACATACAAAATCGAGAATAGATCCCTTAACACTTAACTATGTTTCACTATAATGCTGTGGATTGAAAATTCCAACCTTTAGCATTGATTATGATGAATTTTCGTATTGTACTCAGGAAATTCATTCTTACCTGATGTACATCTCACGAACGCCCCGGTAAACCATTCGAATGGGGAACGATGCATCAAGGCGACTTGTCACAATGTTATCCTCGTACTCATGTGTCCTTGTCAAATTACGAAGAATATTTCCACGTGTTCGGTTAATCACATTATCTGAACGTTGACAAACTATCATCTGGCCACATATAAATATCATCAGGATTAACAGGATTTGTGTTTGTTTCATGTTTCTTCCCTTCTACTGAAAATAAAATGAAATACAATAAAATAAAATAAAAAAAAATAAAATAAAATAAAATAAAAAATAGAATAAAAAAAAATAAAATAAGACTAAAATATAAAAGGATTTTTTTTTAACTGTACTAAAAAGAAAAAAAAATTCTTATGCGATGTGTATCAGAAATAAATGCGAGATACATTTTTTTTCCGGTACACAACGCCCAAAAAATTATTACATGGGCCTGTCCATTAAAGAAGTTACACTTTCGGTATGACAAAAGATTTTCTTTTGTCAATTCGTCCGTCTGTCTGTCTCTCTGTCTGTCCGTGAACACCATAACTTTCGAAAGGATTGAGCTAGAGGCTTGCAATTTTTTACAGTTGTGTTTCTCGTAAATATCAAACCATAATTTTGTTAATTTCTTTCCCCTTTTCCAAAGTTTTTAAATTCCCGAACTAGAAAGCTAGAACTAAAACTAACGCGCGATAACAAAATTTCATAGAAATCGGTTGAGTGGTTATTGAGTAATCGCTGTCACCGATTTTTGAAACGCTATTTTGAGACACCAGGCGAGGGGTATCGAGGGGAGGAAAAAGTCAGGTTTGTAGTGAAAAAATCGAAAGCCCTTAGCCCCCTTAGTAATACTGTAAAGTTTCATTAAGATCGGACTACCCAGTTGGAAGATACCAGGCGAAGGGTATCGAGGGGAGGAAAAAGTAGTGAAAAAATCGAAAGCCCTTAGCTCCCTTAGTAATACTGTAAAGTTGCATTAAGATCGGATCACCCAATTCGAAGATACCAGGCGAGGGGTATCGAGGGGAATTTTCTCAGAGAAGAGACCTATCTAGATCGATTCCTTGTCCCCGAAAATCCCTAACCCCCAAGTTTCGTGAAAATCGTTAGGCGGGTTTTCGAGATCGTTTGTGCAGACATACAGACAGACAGACATTCCTCGTATTATATTATAGGATAGGATAGGATTTGATGATTCCCCTCTGGCAATAATTGTAATTATTTTTATGTTTTTTTATGCCCCTACACATATGTAATGTCATCGGACTTAAGTATGTAAGTATGCCAAGCTTTAAGTCAATCGGATATGCTGAAGTGGATGAAATATAGATTACAACATTAGAACCGAACTAACAAGTGAACCAAAAAACACCTAAAACCAGCTTAAGCGACACACAAGTAAACTTGAGAAGTAATACTGAAAATAAATTTTATGATGGGTTAAGCGTTGTATTTATTACATATTTTCCCTTAATTTCATATTAATGTTATGTTACCAGAGCAATTGTATTACGAAGAGGTAAAAAAAATTCAAATATACAAAAATGAGAAAAACTTTTTTAATAAATATTCAAGAACAATAAAAACTTTTTTAACAATAAACATATTTAAGGAAAATATTGCAAAGAAAGTCAAAATAAGTTGAAAAGAAACATTTTATTTTTATGAAAATTCTCCTTATCGAGATCATATTCCAAGCATAAGGAAAACATATTATTATTTTTTTTCTTTACAAGACACTTGAAGAAGTTGATTATGACTTCAGATGCTTCTTAGTACAACTGAGCAAAGAATTTTAACTACTTATGCGTTCATCACAATAGCACAAATATATGCAACTGTCTGTCTATTTGTGCAAGTGGATATCTGTAGATGTTTTATGTTTTGCATTTAACATTTTCCATTGTTATTTTCGAAATATGAACTAAAGTTATATTTGCTTTCCAGTCCACTTGTAATCCAGCGACCGTAGTTTCCTTCGCTCATTTCCATCATCATCAACATCCGACTCCGGAAACTTTTCTCGGAACAACTTGATCATTGTCTCCTTTTGCTCCTCGGGGCATCATCGCGGAATGATGATGGAGGATGGTTTCCTTTTTCAATGTTGCATTATTATGGAGTATTATGAGCGTCACTTTGGAGCCTCCATCATGCCAACCGCAATAATACAAAATGAGACTATCACACCATTTCATTGTCTCGAGTTTCTGCAATTGTCAGCGATAAGAACACTGGAAAGCCATTCCGTAATTTGGTAGCAATTAAAATTATTGCACTCTTCTGTTCTGCTAATTTTGTATCTCACTTCATCATAATTGTGTACATGAGTCGAATAATGTCAAAATTGCAATACCAAGTAATTATTTAACCATTTAAGATACATTAAAGCTTTGTGATGAAGAAATTTTTAGCTTAATATACAAAAAGACAATTTTTGTTAATTTAACAAAACTTTATGTCGTCAATTGTCCATAAAATTTAGACTTTTCAGACCCCCTCTTCCCCATCATGACTCTTTTTTTTAGGTTTTCTCATTGCAGTATTGTATCGTCATCAGAATACCGAAGAACCTCACTTTCCACTCTCCCAGCAAAGTGTGACTTTTTGTCTTATACTCAGTAAAGCTAAATAAAGAAAAATCACCCCTCTCATCGTCCTTTCCCCTTTTTTGCTATTTCCTGAACCCTCGAGGAAATTTTCATCCGGTTTTAACCAAGTGGCAATAGTCCTTTGACAATATTTTTTAATATCCCCCCCACCCCGTCCACTACGCCCTGTTTTTTTTTTTTTATACTTCTCCCCTTCAATATTTTGCAAAAAAGAGGAGAACAGGAGTGGTCCAACTGGATTTTGATGTACAAATAAGTTATATAGAATCATATTATAAATACATTTTGTCAATATAAATCACCGTTTTCGAGAAAATTACAAAATACTGTTTCGATTGTATGGGGGAACGGGGCAGAATGGTCCGAATTTGCCCGTTCAAGAAGTTGGCCTTGGCATCTGAGAGACATGAAATTTCAAGTCTCTAGCTCAATCCTTTCGAAAGTTATTGGGTTCACACACGGACAAACATACAGACAGACACATGGACGGACATGCGGAAATCAGAATTTTTTGTTAAAAAGGACACCCTGGTGTAATTCATTTTTGTGTCCGATGATACGATATATCGAAAAGAGTAAAAAAAATCTATATTGTCTAAACAAAGACCTCGGCTAACCTAATAATAACATAAATTATCATCTAAACATCACTTTTGTCCAAAACATTGAATTTTCTGCCCAAAAACTACCATAATCGGTTTACGTGTGACTAGACCACAGAACAGAGAAACCATTTTACTGCAAATTACCGCAAACATAATTGGGTAATTAATAAAAATTGTCCTGAAATTACACTCACTTTAGTATTTTACCATTTTATAGCAATGCATTACTGTCAGCCATGTCAATTACGTACAATATTGACAAACATTTATCTTTATGTACTCGGCTAAAAAAAATCCTTATGCATTTCAATGGTTTAATAGTAAAAACACCAGCAACTCGATAAAAATATATGCTCTTTAATGCATATATGTACGACTCTATTGACCACATATTGCTCTACGTATCAAGTGATACAATAGGATCCTGCATTCCGACACACGATCCCACGGGACAAAAGGGTTAGTTGTCATTGTATGAAAATGATGGAAATAACCTGGTCTAACGACCGCGTCTGATCAAAGCGATGACCAGCAGCAGCAGCAGTAGTAACAATTTTCCAGGCATCTCCAATCAACTCCAACCCTTGTCCGTAGATGACGGTGAATCCCGACGCCGACCGTAGCCATATGTCAATTTGCTCAGGGATCACACAAGGATAATGACGAATTCGTTACCGATGGCAAAAAAAAAGCCGGTTGCAGATTTGATTTGAGGGCAATTGCGATTCATTTCAATTTTGGAAATTTTTAATGGCATGGACGTGTCGTTTGGTTGGCCATTTTAAAATGAACCGACCTGCATGGAAAATGCGTATAGCATTTTAATATTCCTACCCTTTTCCCGTTCATCCAGACAGTGGCTTTTGTATACTGCCGTACAAAAATGGCAAAAAGTGAGTGTGGTTCGGCGTTCTATATCCATTTGGAAGATCAAAAATTACATAATCAGATGATTACCCTACCAACACACACCCGAAAATCATAGTAAAAGAAGCATTAAATCAATTGATTCAATGGCATTTGTTTGATGGTTTTTTAAAAAAAAAACCCGCCGCCACGTCGAAATTCCTTTGCTAGCAGTGTTTCCATTTAATGTATAATTCCCTTAAAAGTCTTCACCATCAACCGCCATCTACCAATTGTCGTATTTGTGTAATTAATTTGAATCGTTCATCGTAATGTATCATTGTTCGATGGCGCTCACACCTTCTGCATATTTAATTGAAAACCTGATTCAATTTCGGACTGATATAATGGGAAAACCAACGTGTTCTTTCATTCCCCCACAATCACGCCCACGTAGCAAGGGATGTTAAGTTAGGACAACAGAAATTTTATTGCCTAATTAAAAGTTTTACCTGTTACGTTCGATTCGGTCAATCCGTAAAAATCACTTGTACAAAAGTAAAATTCATTGGGTGGCTGAAAGTTCGTACTGGACATTGGTCAATCACTGCATCAATCTACCTATTAATACAATAGGAAGATGAGCAAGTACAGTATTCAATTAGCCGCTTAGAAATTGCCACAACTGATAATCAGGTTTAAATAGAACATTCTGGTATTTAAAATAAAAACCCGCTAGTCATTTGATAGCAAATGATCCAGATTTTTTAATAAGTCCAGTTGCAGTTTCGATTTAGAGAAGAAAACTCGGCAGATTTTCAAAGTGCCGAAAACTAAACGAAACCAAATTTTGGAAGTTCGTATTAAAATAAGAAAATAAACCCGAGAAGTTTTGCTGGAATTAATAAAGTAAATAAATTATAAGCACGTAATAAAATTAACCGGGTATTATAAAAAAGGATAAAACGAATAAGGAAACTGCAACACAATTTGTGAACGTTTTACTCAGCTTAACACGTGGTAAGAAAAACCGAGTCATAATGGGAACTTAATTATTGATTTAAATTATCCTTAAATAGGTCCCGTTTATAATTCTTTTTGAGGGGCCACGTGTATTTTAATATTCAACAAATTAAAGAAAAAGAATATTCTCTACTGATCGGGAGAGTCACTCCTTGGATCTACGACTTGCGAAAATTCCTGAAACTCGCAGAAGAAAATTTATACAGCTCCGTAGCAAAAGGGCTTTGACTGGTTAAGTCAGAAAGGTTGCTGTATTGACACCTTGGCATAAAAGTCTGATCTTGGAGCATAGGTTTACCAATCAAATTTCTTAAACCACGTGGCTGAGGATACATTCTTTCGAGGCCGTTAGAACAGGACCATTTATCAACCGGGAACGAATCGACCCTAATTTTAGTAGTGCACGGATAGTTCAATTTATAATTTTTCCTTTCATTTGCATGTTCATAAATTTAAGCTTGTTTTGTATTTTGTGAAAATTTCACCTTTCATTGATCGCGAAAAGAAAAAGAGAGTTTAGAGGAAAGCAAGATTAATTCATCGAGGGACAGTGCACTGGACGCTCGAGCTATCTCATCAACTCAAATCGCAGTAAGTTAATTTTGTTTAATTTTCAAAAAAAAAGGAAGAAAGGTGAAATTCAAAAAAAGGATTTTGGTAAAAGATTAGATATCACAATTATGTGCTTTTTTTGAGAATTTGAGATCTATTCAAATAATATTTAAAAGTTGTATTAAGTTCGCTTTGTAGGTTTATATTTATATTAGATTTTTTTTTTTATCTTTATTTATGCTTTTGTGTTACTCCTAAGATCGCATGCAAATTTTTCAAGATTATATATTTAATTAAAGTGTCGCGACATGAAACTTAGTGTCTTCATCATTCCATTTAAATAAGAGTAAACAACATAATGATTTGCTAAAAACGTTTTTTTTGTCGGCTGTAGTGGAAGTCCCTGATCATACGTAATGTGACTTTAAACCCCCGTTTTCCCTGATTTTGGTTCCGCTTCGCCCTTAACGGGCATATTAGGCACGTCGATCTATTGTTCGTGATTTGGACTGGACAACCCCACAACCCTTTCGTGCTGTCTGAGCTAGAGGCAAGACGTGCCGTCCAGACCGGATCACAAGCCTGTTTGCTCCCCCCTTTCTTGACGAATAAGAGGAAACAAGCTTCGTAACAATATGGCGCCCAACGGGAAGTTGAGGCTGGAACAGAACACAGAACATGTGTCTCTGTGACTGAAGCCTCCACGACTCATATTTCGTATTATTAGCTCATTATAACCCAAACCTTTGAGAAAGGTGCTTTTCGGTAAAATTTCCGCGAATTTATTATACATAAGATCCTCATTTCAAATTCCCTTATTTGTATTTCCTTTCCATTTTCCTTTTAGTCAAGTTTTATTGGGTCGACTAACAAATCCGTACTTGCAGATATCGTAGTAGGATTATATCCTAACTATGTCGCGAGAAGGATGGCTAGGTGTGATTTTCTTTAAATATCACCTTGAATTGCAAGCTATCACTACAATTAAATGATACATAAGTCAAATAATTGTCGCAATTACAATAAGTCAAAGTCAAACGATCCTTTAAGCTGTACGGCAGATTACGCGCTATGATAATACAAAATATCATTCCGCGTCGCTTGTAGCTTAGGCGAACTTAAAATTAAAATCACAGCATGTAAACCCAAATAATATAAAAACTAATATAAAAATTCGCCAAATCGCATTTGTTTCCAACTACACCTGTAACTGTATGAAATTGCCACATGTCATGCTTTGTAGGCAGTAACATGTCGCGGTTACGTCAAATTTACCGAAAACCCAATTTTTAGATATTTTACCGGTTTATAATTATTGTGTTTGTCCCTTTACCCAGTCATGATTACGTATTGTTCGGGGATCACTACGAACAGCTGACATTCATATATGTAATTTTATTTTCGAAATCATTAGTTAAATTTATGAAAGGAATATTCCTGTCCCATTTAGCGTTGCCTTCGTGTTTCTGAAAAGTCTGTATTTACTATTTCGTCTACATTTCCCAGTTTATTTGAGTATAGAAATTTCCTTTTTATAAATTCTTTTTCCATATTCTCTTGAATGAGAGATCCTTTTATCATTAGCTTATTAATATAGTGGGTATAAGTACTGACGCACTGTTTAGCGTTTATTAGTTAGAAAAGAAAACCGAGCTCATAAGTAACTGTGTTTAATTTCAAAATTTATTGTTCCAACATGTCCACCCAAATAGAAATTGATCCAAAGCATTTGGAGAAAGAGGAACTACTGTATGAATTAACAATCAGAGGAATTCCCAATAATGACCAAGCGGTAAAAGTAATAGCTGAACAGTGGAAACTGCCAGGGGCAGGGTTAGGGTTAGCAGATATTCGATATCCTTATATCCGAAATATTGAATACGAAAAAAATTTTCTAGAGGCCCGTGTATTAGAGATTCAAAAAGAAATTTCGGTTGGAGTTAGGCAGGCAAACGAAGTCTTATTGCACAAAAGTGCTACCCGATTAGGACACATCGATGGTAGATTGAAACTTTTTGGATTGACCTACCCGGATGTTCAAGACTTTGTCAACAATATGAGATCTTGCACAGCAAATGATCTGAAAAAAATCCAAACTGTTTTTGAAGGTAGTATGGCAAGGAAACCAACTAATCAGGAAAATCCAATCAATCTCAATGTAGAGGCCTCTTCAGAACCAAACAATGAACCTTCACCTAGCAGCGCACAAACTAGTGCAGCTAGAATGAATTCCCCAGAAACTCTAGGAAGATCTCAGGAAAGTTCTTCTTTCACTCTCCCTAATTTGTCCAACGAAAATATTATTCAGCAATTATCAAATACCAATGTGAATTTGCAAGAGATGGCAAAGTTGATAGCTAATATGTTACAAAGTCTCTCTCAAGAGATGGTTGATTTGAATAATAAAGTCTCGAATCTCAGTAATACTGGTCCACAACCATCGGCTCAACCTGGTCCATCGGTTGCACCCAATTTGTTGCCGTTTTGGTCCAATCAAACTCTTCAGCCGACTAGTAAGCCAGCAATTGCTAACTTCGAAAATCAATTCACTGAACCTCGTAATCGCGATCCCTTTTTGAGCAACAACTTGAACTTTGAGAACCGGCCACCACCCATGACCCACACGTCACGACCAATGGCCTTGGGAAATGGTCAAAGGACAAGAACCAAGAGCCCAATAACCAGGTGGAACATCCATTTCGATGCCGGATTCAAGAGTATCTCAGTAAACGAGTTTGTCTTTCGCCTAGAAGCCCTGACAATGGCAGAGTCAGTAGATATTGAATACGTTTGTGCCAACTTCTACAGGTTGCTATCCGGTAAAGCAAACGATTGGTTCTGGGTTTATCTGCGTCGAAACCCCCATTTTACCTGGCCACAACTTAAAGCGGCTCTCTTAGGAGAGTTCAGAGACCATAAGACGGATAATGAGATTCGTTTTAGTATATTAAAACGTAAACAAATCCGAGGTGAATCGTTTTTCGATTACAGCCAAGCAATATTTGCTCTAAACAACCAAATGCAGTTACCCATGGAAGAATCAGAACTAGTTAGCGTATTGAAACAAAATTTGGAGCCACGTACCCTCCAAATGATCCTCTATCAGCCTGCCACAACAGTAGGACAACTTCGTGATTTGTGCTACCAGGCTGAACGATATTTCAAAAATCTCCCTTTGTTGCAGCGGTTCTCTCCGCAGCAGCCTTTGAACACGAAAATGGTGAATGAGATTTTTGAAGAGAATTTCCCTCAACCAACTAATACTGAAACACAAACCGAAGAACTTGCAGCCATGAACCCAAATTTTGTAGGGAATAGAGAATCACTGATAAAGTGTTGGAACTGCAAAAAGGCAGGACACACTTATCATGAGTGCGAATCCGAACAATGGCAGAAGTTCTGCTTTGGTTGTGGTTCACCTGGAATCACTAAACCACGCTGTTCAAAGTGTACTCCGGGAAATGCGATAGCGAACGGGACTGCGTCCGGGAAACCACGTTCGTCAACAACCTCGCAGCCGGACAAAAACTAAAACAACAACCTGATAATTCTCTTAGCTCCTCCATTTGCCAAACTAATGATTCTTGTAGCTCAGTAGCAGCACCATATACGATTCTAACCCGACCTGTGGACTCCAATAGTAGTTCACCTCAGCGGAAACAAAATATACTTACCTTTGAAGAACGTCTAGAAAATTATAATAAAATAAAAGAGAAAATATTCAACCAGGATGACCAGGATTATATCTTTGAGACCCCATTTTCGACCCCTAAAGCTCGTACTCGTCGCCTACGAAATTTTTGGAAGCGCAAACGAGCTTTGCGCACTAACCTTGCGACTTGTGCACTTAGCACCGGTGACGACTTACGACTATACGCAACTGTAACAATATCTGGAGAGCTTATCAAAGGCTTACTCGATACTGGCGCGACAGTGAGTTGCCTAGGTAGAAATGCTGTAGAACGATTAAAAAATTTGGGACTCCGTTGGTCAAAGCTATATACATCTATTAGCATGGCTGATGGAAAAAAACAGGCAGTGTTAGGGTATTTATACGTGGATGTCAACTTTCAAGGGGTAACGAAGAAAATTACTTTATACGTTGTTCCAGGTCTGTGTCAAGACCTTTATTTGGGCATCGATTTTTGGAGAGCATTTGGCCTCGCACCCTTTTCTATTAATGAGTTGTCTGACATCATCCCCAGAGACAAGACCCCAACCAAACAACATACCTTGAGTGGAGAACAGTGGAAACAGCTGGAAAACGTCAAACTTTTATTTCCTGACTTTTCCAAGGAAGGACTAGGAAAAACCACCCTCCTAGAACATGTTATTGACGTCGGCGATGCCGTGCCAATTAAACAAAAACATTATCCGGTATCCCCACCTGTTCTTCAATTAATGTACAACGAATTAGACCGCATGTTAAAAATGGGAGTGATAGAAGAGAGTAGCAGCCCATGGAACTCTCCAGTTGTGCTTGTGCGCAAGCCTGGGAAAATACGCCTATGTTTAGACTCGAGAAAAGTCAACGCAGTTACTAAAGGGGACGCATACCCGCTTTCCAAAATTGACGCCGAACTGAGTCAACTTGGTGAAGCCCGTTTTATATCTAGTATTGATCTCAAGGATGCCTTTTGGCAAATTCCTTTGGCGAAAGATTCTAGAGATAAAACGGCCTTCACCGTACCGGGGAGACCACTGTATCAATTTACAGTAACCCCGTTTGGCCTCTGTAACGCCGCTCAATCCATGTCCCGACTAGTTGACAAAGTCGTAGCTAAAATCCCTGGAAATCTACGAATGTTTATCCGGAAGTACTTAGACGATTTTCTTGTTGCTACACCCGACTTTTCCACCCACCTTAAAGCTTTATCTGCCTTAGCATTTGCCTTGCGTGATGCTGGTCTAACGATAAATCTAGATAAATGCAAGTTTATGATGACAGACGTGAAATTTTTAGGATTTGTTGTTGGTCACGGATGTCTCCGCACAGACCCGGAGAAAGTATCCGCAATACAAAAGTTTCCCACCCCTAAAAAGATCAAAGAGGTGCGCAGTTTCTTGGGACTTACCGGTTGGTATCGTCGGTTTATTGATAATTATGCTACATTATCCACCCCGATCACGGAATTGTTGAAAAAAAAGGGAAAGTTTGAATGGACTTCGGAAGCACAAACAGCTTTTGAAAAGTTAAAAGAAAAAATGACTCAAGCACCGGTTCTCATCCATCCCAACTTCAGTAAACCCTTTTACATTCAAACAGACGCTAGTAAGTCCGGAATCGGTGGCGTACTCTTCCAATACGATGAAGAAGGCCACGAACACCCACTCTTCTTCATTTCAAAAAAACTTAACACGGCCCAAAGAAATTACACCGTGACCGAGTTAGAGTGTCTCGCTGTGGTTGAATCAGTTCGAAAGTTTCGACAATATGTAGAAGGTTATCGATTTACTATAATAACCGATCATTCAAGTCTCAAATGGCTGATGCAGCATAGGGACTTAAGTGGTCGGCTTGCACGATGGAGTTTAGAACTACAACGATATACTTTCGATATTCACCACAGAAAAGGATCTTTCAACGTCGTACCTGACGCTCTATCTCGAGTACACGATGTAAACTCAGTGGAAGAAATCTCCGATGAGGAAATTGAAATCGACCTGAACTCTTCTTCTTTTAGATCCGGTGACTATGAGGAACTGAAACACACAATCCAGGAAAATGCTAACGACCTACCAGACCTGTGCATAGTAGACGATTTAGTTTATAAACGCGTCAAATTTCGAGAGGGATCAATAGAAGAAGAAGAAAGTCTTTGGAGGCTCTATATACCTTCAGAGTTGAGACAAAACCTCATATACAAGGCGCATTGCCCTCCAAAAGCCTCACACGGTGGTATGGCAAAAACGTTAGACAGAATACGCCGGAAATTCTATTGGCCAAGAATGTCGCTCGATATACGTAAATTTGTAGCAGAGTGCGACGTGTGTAAAGAAGTAAAAGCTCCTAACTTTATTCTTCGTCCACCCATGGGTGCGCAAATTTCTATAAATAGACCGTGGCAAAGAATTTATATAGATCTTTTAGGCCCTTACCCCCGAAGCAGATCTGGAAATGTATCACTCCTAGTAGTTGTAGATCACTTTTCAAGATTCCCCTTATTCAAACCACTAAGAAAAGCAACTGCCAGTGTCATAATTACCTTTCTTGAAGAGGTTTTTTCAATTTTTGGAACCCCTGAGAGTATGTTCTCGGACAATGGTGCTCAATTTACCTCGAAGGACATGCAGACGTTCTTAAAGAGTCAGGGAGTAAAACATGAGTTCACTGCTGTATATGCCCCCCAGTCAAACAAATCCGAAAGGGTGAACCGCACGTTGTTAGCCGCTATAAGAGCTTACGTAGGTGAAAACCAGAAAAATTGGGATGTCAATTTGAATCAAATTGGGACAGCGTTGAGGAGTGCGTTACACACCGCCACAGGGACATCACCATATTATGTGCTTTTTGGCCAACATATGGTTAGCCATGCATCGTCTTATGAGCTATTAAAGAGATTAAAAAAATTAGGTGAAACAGACACACTTATAGTTCCGACAGAAGATCGCTTAACCTTAATTCGAGAACGCGTTCAAAAGAACTTGGAAAAGGCACATCGTCAGGGGGAGAAAGTATATAATACACGTTCCAGGCCTGTCAATTATGTCGTTGGTCAAGAACTTTATCGCCGGAATTTTGCACAAAGCAATTTTTCCGAGGGATTCAACGCAAAACTGGCCAAGAAATTTATTAAGTGCCGTGTAACAAGAAAAATAGGTAACTCTTTATATGAGGTCGAAAATTTACAAGGAAAACGTATTGGGATATATCATGCCATGCACTTAAGACCAGCTTAGGTAGCACCTGTTTACCCTAACTATACGTAAAAATTATCCACAAAACGCGTTATGCCCGGCTTTATCGTGAGACTATCTCAGGGATGGACGTGCCCCACGTTCAAAAAACAACCCCATTGAAAACTACCTCATCAACTTGCAATTTCGTATGCGTCATTCGAATACTTCTTCTTCGCAACGAAATAGTGTTGTTACGTTCGATTCGGTCAATCCGTAAAAATCACTTGTACAAAAGTAAAATTCATTGGGTGGCTGAAAGTTCGTACTGGACATTGGTCAATCACTGCATCAATCTACCTATTAATACAATAGGAAGATGAGCAAGTACAGTATTCAATTAGCCGCTTAGAAATTGCCACAACTGATAATCAGGTTTAAATAGAACATTCTGGTATTTAAAATAAAAACCCGCTAGTCATTTGATAGCAAATGATCCAGATTTTTTAATAAGTCCAGTTGCAGTTTCGATTTAGAGAAGAAAACTCGGCAGATTTTCAAAGTGCCGAAAACTAAACGAAACCAAATTTTGGAAGTTCGTATTAAAATAAGAAAATAAACCCGAGAAGTTTTGCTGGAATTAATAAAGTAAATAAATTATAAGCACGTAATAAAATTAACCGGGTATTATAAAAAAGGATAAAACGAATAAGGAAACTGCAACACAATTTGTGAACGTTTTACTCAGCTTAACACGTGGTAAGAAAAACCGAGTCATAATGGGAACTTAATTATTGATTTAAATTATCCTTAAATAGGTCCCGTTTATAATTCTTTTTGAGGGGCCACGTGTATTTTAATATTCAACAAATTAAAGAAAAAGAATATTCTCTACTGATCGGGAGAGTCACTCCTTGGATCTACGACTTGCGAAAATTCCTGAAACTCGCAGAAGAAAATTTATACAGCTCCGTAGCAAAAGGGCTTTGACTGGTTAAGTCAGAAAGGTTGCTGTATTGACACCTTGGCATAAAAGTCTGATCTTGGAGCATAGGTTTACCAATCAAATTTCTTAAACCACGTGGCTGAGGATACATTCTTTCGAGGCCGTTAGAACAGGACCATTTATCAACCGGGAACGAATCGACCCTAATTTTAGTAGTGCACGGATAGTTCAATTTATAATTTTTCCTTT
This sequence comes from Chrysopilus asiliformis, assembly GCA_964034945.1. Lineage (NCBI taxonomy): Eukaryota > Metazoa > Arthropoda > Insecta > Diptera > Rhagionidae > Chrysopilus > Chrysopilus asiliformis. Next base: position 90,463,181 of record OZ035962.1, on the reverse strand, counting down.
CATTTGCATGTTCATAAATTTAAGCTTGTTTTGTATTTTGTGAAAATTTCACCTTTCATTGATCGCGAAAAGAAAAAGAGAGTTTAGAGGAAAGCAAGATTAATTCATCGAGGGACAGTGCACTGGACGCTCGAGCTATCTCATCAACTCAAATCGCAGTAAGTTAATTTTGTTTAATTTTCAAAAAAAAAGGAAGAAAGGTGAAATTCAAAAAAAGGATTTTGGTAAAAGATTAGATATCACAATTATGTGCTTTTTTTGAGAATTTGAGATCTATTCAAATAATATTTAAAAGTTGTATTAAGTTCGCTTTGTAGGTTTATATTTATATTAGATTTTTTTTTTTATCTTTATTTATGCTTTTGTGTTACTCCTAAGATCGCATGCAAATTTTTCAAGATTATATATTTAATTAAAGTGTCGCGACATGAAACTTAGTGTCTTCATCATTCCATTTAAATAAGAGTAAACAACATAATGATTTGCTAAAAACGTTTTTTTTGTCGGCTGTAGTGGAAGTCCCTGATCATACGTAATGTGACTTTAAACCCCCGTTTTCCCTGATTTTGGTTCCGCTTCGCCCTTAACGGGCATATTAGGCACGTCGATCTATTGTTCGTGATTTGGACTGGACAACCCCACAACCCTTTCGTGCTGTCTGAGCTAGAGGCAAGACGTGCCGTCCAGACCGGATCACAAGCCTGTTTGCTCCCCCCTTTCTTGACGAATAAGAGGAAACAAGCTTCGTAACATACCATCGAATTGGAAGAATGGTAGGAAATCGAAATCGACTAAATGCCACCACCTTGATTGCTAAGCGAAGCGCACAGAAACCTTAAATTAGATTTTAGATAAATTTAGACATTGTTTTAATAGTCTGCATCGTTCCCCCATTCCAGGGTGATTGGTTTTTCTGCTCGAATTTTTTGGTAGATGGATTTTATTCAGAACTTTCATGACAATTTATTTATAAGGAAACGATTTTTTTCACCTATCAAGATTTCGATGTCCGCATGTCCGTCTGTCTGTCCGTCCGTCTGTCTGTCCGTCTGTCTGTCCGTCTGTCTGTCCGTCTGTCTGTCCGTCTGTCTGTCCGTCTGTCTGTCCATCTGTCTGTCCGTCTGTCTGTCCGTCTGTCTGTCCGTCTGTCTGTCCGTCTGTCTGTCCGTCTGTCTGTCCGTCTGTCTGTCCGTCTGTCTGTCCGTCTGTCTGTCCGTCTGTGTGTCCGTCTGACTGTCCGTCTGTCTGTCCGTCTGTCTGTCCGTCTGTCTGTCCGTCTGTCTGTCCGTCAGTCTGTCCGTCTGTCTGTCCGTCTGTCTGTCCGTCTGTCTGTCCGTCTGTCTGTCTGGTCGTCTGTCTGTCCGTCTGTTTTGTCCATTGAAATAATTCAATTAATTGTATAATTTTTTTCTTTGTCAATTTATAGTCCTTCTGGAGGAATTTCTTCATCTCCATCTTACTACATTTTACCAAATCTGAGTCATTTCTTATTGATTTTTTTACGTTTTCCCTCAAAACTCAACCGAAATCACAAATCTATATATATCAGCGTTTCTCAACCTTTCAGTATTCGCGGCCCAATGTTCAATCAAAATTGTCATCGCGCCCCCCCCCTTGCATACAATAAAATGTATACAATAATAACGTAATTTGAGTATTTTGGCGCTAAACCTACACTACTACCCTAATTTTAAACACAAATTACCAAGAAAACAGTAATTTATTGACATTTGGCAACACCGATCCTCAGCGTTGACAAAACAAGAATCCGGTGCCTTTTTATTGCTCTTGCGTCATTTTTGCGGTTTCGCGAGAAGTTGTTTTAACCCTGAAATCACAATGAACGCGAAACCGACGCGAAACTGGCGCAGAAACTGTCACTTAAAAGTTTGGTTCCCACAAATTGTTTGAAGTGAGCACAGTGAACGTATAGAACGCATCTACAACGTAACCGCAACGCAAAAGTTTGCAAACTTCTAACTTTGCCGCAGAATTCTGCGTTGACAGTTCATAAAGTGAGGTTGGAAAAATGTCGTTCGAGGAAAAATTGATAGCCTTAGTGCAAATAACAAAGATAAAGACCAACAAAGCAAATTATCGCTTCAAAATTATCCATTTTTGTAATTTTTCCAAGTTTATACCACTTTATATTATGTCACTTGTACTACTTCACGAGCTGCCATTGTGCTCTGCCGCTAGAATTTTGCACTGCGTGACAGTTCAGAGCGTTGTAGTTGCGTTGGTTTCGCGCTGGTTTCGCGTTCATTGTGCTCCAAGCGTAAGTAAATAAGTTAATTATTAAATATTATGTCGAAATGTATTTTGTTTTATATGTGGGTATGTACTTTCCTTTCAGTCAATTAATAAACTTTTTTAAATATTTTATCTTGGATATGCTCGCGCCCCCTCCTTATATGTACTCGCGCCCCCCTAGGGGGGCGCGCCTCACAGGTTGAGAATCGCTGATATATATAAAAATGGAAGTTTGTTGGTTTGTTGGTTTGTTGGTTGGTTTGAGATTACAAAACGCAAAAACTACTGGACCGATTTTTACGCGGTTTTTTGCAAAATGATCTGTGTTGCCAGGAGCAGGTTTTTAGCTATGTAGATTTTTAAAATTCGAAACGGAAGGTCCTGTAAGGATAATAAAAATATCCTTTTTCCCATTTTTCCCCGGAAAAATTTGCATTATAGGGTTTTTGGGATCGCTGATCACGAATCCGGAATTAGATTTTCAAAATTCGAAACGGAAGGTCCTGTAAGGATAATGAAAATATCCTTTTTCCCATTTTGCCCCGGAAAAATTTGCATTATAGGGTTTTCGAGGTCGCTGATCACGAATCCGGTGTTGGAATTTCAAAATTCTAACCGAGAAGTCCTGTAAGGATAATGAAAATATCCTTTTTCCCATTTTTCCCCGGAAAAATTGGCATTATGGGGTTTTTGGGGTTGCTGATTACGAATCCGGTATTAGATTTGCAAAATTTGAAACGAAAGGTTCTGTAAGGATAACACAAATATCCTTTTTCTCATTTTTCCCCGGGAAAATTGGCATTATGTTTGGAATCGCTGATCACGAATCCGATATTAGATTTTCAAAATTCGAAACGGAAGGTTCTGTAAGGATAACACAAATATCCTTTTTCCCATTCTTCCCCGGAAAAATTGGCATTATGGGGTTTTTGGGGTTGCTGATTACGAATCCGGTATTAGATTTGCAAAACGGACGCGGAAGTTCCTGGAAGGATAAATATCCTTTTTCCCGTTTTTCCTCGGAAAAATTGGCATTATAGGGTTTTCGAGGTCGCTGATCACGAATCCGGTGTTGGAATTTCAAAATTCTAACCGAGAAGTCCTGTAAGGATAACTCACTTTTCTTTTTTCCCATTTTTCCCCGGAAAAATTGGCATTATAGGGTTTTTGGGGTCGCTGATTATGAATCCGGTATTAGACTTTCAAAATTTGAAACGAAAGGTTCTGTAAGGATAACACAAATATCCTTTTTCTCATTTTTTCCCGGGAAAATTGGCATTATGTTTGGAATCGCTGATCACGAATCCGATATTAGATTTTCAAAATTCGAAACGGAAGGTCCCGTAAGGATAACACAAATATCCTTTTTCCTATTTTTCCCCGGAAAAATTGCCATTATGGGGTTTTTGGAGTTGCTGATTACGAATCCGGTATTAGATTTGCAAAACTGACGCGGAAGTTCCTGAAAGGATAAATATCCTTTTTCCCGTTTTTCCTCGGAAAAATTGGCATTATAGGGTTTTCGAGGTCGCTGATCGCTAATCCTGTGTTCGATTTTTCAAATGCTAAACGGAAGGTCCTGTAAGGATAACGGAAATGTCCTTTCTCCAATTTTTCTCGCAAAAACAGTCTTTGGGAGATTTTCAGGGTTGCTTATCACGAATCTGGAGTTGGAATTTCAAAATTCGAAACGGGAGGTCCTGTAAGGAAAACATTTTTTCCCAAAGCCTTTTTAAGTTATTTATGTTTTTTTGGCATTCTAAAATTTATACAAAAAACTTTTAGCTGCCAACGAAGGGTCTGCTAGTAATTACTAAAAAGCAAACAAACATCACAATTCCTCAATAAAGAGGAAAACTGTGCCAAATGAACTCAGCGCAGATGCTATTTTGGTACCACATAGACGAGAACTCTACCAACTTTTTAAACATATTGAATAATTTATTCATATCTCGCGTATAACTCGTGTAGTGCTCTAAGGTAGAGCTCTACATGCGTTTTTACACGTCCCAAGTTTTCTCAAACTATCGCTTATTTTCTCTACCAAAGCTTTAGTGTGGTATACAAATAAAAAGCTTTAGGGTTGTATTAAACATTGGAAACCATAGCAAAATTTTCTTTTCTTATTAACTTTTTCATTTTACAAATTCTAGTTATTTCTAACATTCATCAACACACGTAATTGGGATTAAACCATTTATTCTATAAAGTTTACACACTTATTCGGGAAGTTTGCAATTGTACACTTCTGATTCTTATCCCATCATAAATCTAATTTACCAACAAAACTTCATTAAGAACCAATTGAAAAAAACTTTGGAAAATTTTTCCAACTAATCGAGAAAAAATTCCACTCAAGTGATTTAATGGAAATCAAACACAATCACAAATATAACTAATAAATCTCTCGCGTGAATGCATCCTTTCTCCATTAGAGGATAGAAAATCCCTCGGGATTTTTCCCAATCGATGTCGATTGCTCCTAGGATCTTCCCATTCTGCGACCGTTTGATGATGAATTTGGAGTGAAAATAGCTGAGTGTGCATTTCAGGTTCACTTTGAAGCAATTAAAAACTTTTTTTGTTCGATTTAGAATGCTTTGATGAACATCATGCGTGATTGGAAGGCGCTGCCGGGAAAGCAAATTAAAATGAATTCATATTTTATGAATTTATTGGGATTTTTTCAAAACATTGAAAACTTTTCCGGACTTTTGTTAAACAGGCATGTAAAACCACAGAAAAATTTAGTCAGGGAAAAACTTTTTTTTATTAAATTAATTTTTAAATTAAAAAAAAAATCTGGTTTGCTGTTATTTTATTAAAAATCCACTCACTTTTAACTTCTAATGGTAGGTAATGATCAGGTTTTAAAAACTTGTTTTTTCTACACACGATCTTAGGATCAAAAAACTTATTAAGTTAACTGAACTCGTAAGAACACGATTGAAAACTGCTGAAAATTTTTTTATGGCTTCGCGCCGGTTTTAGTTGATAAACTGAGAACTAGACTCCGATAACTCCATCCGATATACATTAGTTTCCATTACTATAGGAATAGTAAGTTTTCCATTACTCCCAACATTATGGTGGACATGTATGGAAATCAATTTAAAAAATCGACACGATGTCCTTCTCTGGCAAGTTGAAGCAGCGTTGAAAGAAGTCAAAATTTAAATCAAGCTCCCCCAAAACCCCTTGGACAATTCAAAACTTTTTGCCTAACATTTATCAGAACTGCATACATAATCCGGTATGTGAAGCCATTTTTATAGTCAGATTACATAACTTTTTGCATATAACTTACACTTGAATATGCACCTTGAATTATTAAACCAAACGTCGGCAAACGTCCAAGATAGGAGACCACGTCTACTCTAAGACATTGCGACAAAAATTAGTTAGTAATAGTAGAAAACATACTACAAGTTAATGGCACCAATCAAAGTAAAACTTGCACTTGGCCACCATATAAGTTGGTATTTATTTAGGTCTCCAGAGATGCTCAATTACTAGAGAGCTTTGATATTAATCTAACAAATAGTAAATATTTTTAAAGATTTTTAACAGTCACATACAATTTGCGTCGCAAGCCGCGGTAGAGCATTATATTTTAATTTTTTTCGAGATTTGTTAGTAAATAGAAAACGAACGATGAAATTAATAGTTTATATGTTTTTTTTTTTTTGATAAAAGCAAGTGTTTTTGAGGATTTTTAAACCCCCATACCACAAAATCGCGAAACAATGGGAGCAGGAGGGGGTAGGGAATTTAACTGGGCCCGGAAAAAAACATGTATAGATTTTTAAAAATGCAACCGCAGAGAAATTTCGCTAATTGACTTTCACTTCTGTTAAAATGATAATTTGTTTATTGTTTCATTCAGCTATACTTTTCCTGATCAAATGATCACGTTAATTGTGATCATTAATTTCCCCCTCACCCATACAAACGAAACAGTTTTTTTGCAATTTTCTCGAAAACGGCGAGTCATATTGAAAAATTTATAAAGATGAAATGTGTTTAGAATAGGATTTTACGTAACATCAAAATCCAATCGGACCACTGCTCCCCCCCACCTCCTCTCCTACACATCCTCTCCTCCCCCTCCTCTCCTCCCCCTCCTCTCCTCCCCCTCCTCCTCCTTTCCCATACAAATGGAGTAGTTTTTTTTTGGTACTAACGCTGCGCCTAATTGAATGCGATGCCATATTCTCAATAGATTTGACCTTAATAAATTTTTCAATATGACTCACCGTTTTCGAGAACATAGAAAAAAAGTATTCAATTTGTAACGAACTTAGCCTAGCCATTTACGAGAAACGCAACTATATAAAAATTCAAGTTTCTAGCTCAATCGTTTCGAAAATTATGGTATTCGCAGGCGGACAGACATGGATGGACGGACAGACAGACGGACAAATGGACGGACGGACAGACAGACGGACAAACGGACGGACGGACATGCGGAAATTAAAATCTTTTGTCATCTTTTGTCACACCCTGTCGCATATTTCACCAATTTACACATTTGTATTTACAAGTGTTTTTCAAGTGTTTTGTAACAAAACTTGTAAATTATTGGGCTATTTTTCTTCAGTACAAATTTGTAATTGTAATTTGTAATTTGTAATTTGTGAAATAGGCCACTGATGTACTTCATTTTTGTGTCCGATCATTGGTTCGATGCGTTACAAATGGTGTACTAAATCTAATATACTCTTATATGATATATCATATAGAGTATAAAAATGTAGAAAATTAAAAGCGTATACATAAAATATTGAAAATCCATTAACTTTTTATATTCCACTGTTTTTAAATGATGTTGAACGCTTGAATTGAATTTTTCTGATCGTTGATCACCACGTGCGAAGACGACATCGTAAATATTGGCTGGAATTACTATGGCCAATTGCAGGTAACCGGTCAATTGATATGCAATGTAAGACTTTAACCCATAATCGTAAGTGTTATGCATCGATTAGTAGATATACCTATTGGTTGCTAAAGATCTGCATATGGTTATAGGGGGGTTGATTTTCCTCAGTCACAAATTACTTAACCGTCTTTTTATTCAGCCACTATTGTTAAACAGTTTACTATTTTTGAATTGGCATCAGATGACTTAAAGTATTTGCTACTTGACTTTTGAAATGGATAAATATTTTATAAACACTACAGGTCGTTACAAACATATGAAAGATTATTGTTATTAATTTCTACTCATAATAGTGTGAATCTGACAGCAACCGATGCCGAAGACTAACTGAATGTTCATTGCTCATCATGAAATAAGTTAACATTAATACGTTTTGTTATGCTGACATTATAAAGGCGAACTCTATAGCCAATTAAGGACACTTCTATGGCATAAATTGCTATCATATCCTGAGCACGCCTGAAACAAAATAACTTTATGGCTTACTCATCGAAAACATCCCACACTAACTGAACGCCTTTAACTTAAAATCGCCATCATCCTTAATATTTTATCTCCATTCTGAGTTTCTTCAAAGATACTCATATTAAGATTACCATATTTCATTCAATTCATATACATATTTTCACTTTACGAAAGTTTCATATGAACGCTTCCTTCCTCAATGTGCAATTGAGCGTTTCTCTAAGGCATATATTCCCGATATATGAGTCTATAGCATCGATTATCTCTGCATTTAATGTTCATGCATCAGCCATTTAATATTGTCCCATTATAATGTTGGTAGATACCAAGTCATGATAGGATCCTAAGCGAAAACAATGCCCGGCACTGAAAATCAACCATGACTTAAAATAATGCACGAAAATCCCGAAATATTCCTCTGAAAAATCTTTAGGAGTAGAAAGGTGGGGAAATGAGGCATTAAATGAAAAGGATGCTAACGTAATGATGACATTCATGAGACTAAAGTTCAAACTTATTAACCGCAAAAGCATCAGAAAACCTAAAATCAGGTTAAAGGACTTCCACTTTGTCTACATATTCTAAAGATTTTAACATGGCACCATAGTCTGGAAGAGCGAATCTCATTACGAGGGGACAATTAGGAGGTAATGTAAGGGTAATATGGACACCGCTCCTTGTCCCTGGTACATCCTGAATGGAAATTCTCATCGTTTGGAGTATCGGCTGTGGCGCATTGTCCTTGCATGTATTTGTGGTAAAATTTATGTGACATTAAAAGCGGTTCTAACGTCTAACTCGTTTCGTTCTTTTTCCACTTTTCGCATAAAATCACATTAAAAAGCATTAAACTAGAACGAAATTAAATCAGACTGGGTTACATAAAGACTGACTGCTTGTAATGAATTTTCTTTGATATGGAAATTTATAGTTTTTGCAGATTTTTTTCCACAAGACAAATAGAAGATAATTTAAAAAAAATTGTTTTGTTTTTAAATTTTTTATCGATAAAAATAGCGATCAATCTGATAAAATCTTTATCATTTTTGGATCTGATAAAAGGGCTTTGACAAATTTATAACCCGGCTTTATCAAATTGATAAAAATCAAAATTATCTCAAAGTGAATTTTTATTAGTGTCTTTCAACAAAGCTTGTGTGGAGGAGAAATAGACATTATGAATAGACACAAAAATATGAAATGCGACGAAATAAATTCTTTTTAATGAAATTTTAGCCCAAAATTGGAATAAAATTAATTGAAGAAGGTTCTTGTGGTGCTTCAAAAAAATCCTTTTTCTCCTCAATATTGCAAAAAAAAAACCAAATTTAAAAAAAAATCTGAAACCATCGGTATTACAAACTTAACAAAAATAATACAAACTAATTTCTAAATGAAGATATGATCCTTAAAACGGAGTTTTTAAAATCAGTTTTTTTTTAAATAAGTGTCATAAAATAATAGTAATTGGATTTTCAAACACATCAAAATTTTGGTTTCCATTTTTGCTGTCTTATAAAATGCTTGTTAGTATGATAATTCATTTTATCAATTTGATAACATCGAACTTTCAATTTGATAAAAAAAAATCAAATTGAAAGGATTTTGTTAAGTCAGACGGGTAATTTTTATCTAATAAAACGTTTATCACTTTGATAAAAACAATTTTGTTAAAACTGGATTTGTTAATCTGACAAAGAAATTGTTCATTTAATAACTGTTTTCGTCAGATTGATAATATTATAATTTTTTTTTTAAATTTAACAACAGAATTTTTATCAATCTGTTAAAAATGTTCGTTGGGTGTAGTTTTACCATTGGTTTTTGATTTAAATACCAGTGGCCTATTTCACCAAACTACAAATTACAATTACAAATTTGTACTAAAGCAAAATAAGCCAAGAAATTACAAGTTATGTTAAAAATTACTTGAAAAAAACTTGTCAATACAAATTTGTAAGTTGGTGAAATAGGCCACAGTTCTGTAAAACCCTACATGCACAGAAAAAAAATCCAACTATTTTATACTAGACAATCGTGAATACAACTGAAATAACTAATTTCAATCACAAAAAAATGAACCCCAAATGCAAAAATAGTGAATTTAACCAAAAAATATGAAATTTTACTACTAAATAGTTAAATTTATTATAAAAATAGTCAAAATTGACTAATATAAATTTGTAATATAAATTTGTACTCCTAATTCCCTAATATGAAAAAAATATAATTTGCATTCATTAAATTCTAATCCCAAATGGTATTAAAATGTCGTCAATATAGGGTAAAGTATCCAGATCTGAGCCCCGGCACCAGTTCTGAGCAGCCCTGTTAATTTTCCGGCTAAAACAAGAATTCTGCGCGATTGAGCCGATTAAACCACATTTCACAACATGATGAAACCAATTATTCTTCGAATTCAATTCTTATTTCTATAAGTTACTAGGCGTACTTAATTTAATACGGGGTGCTCAAAACTGGATTTTGGGATAATTTCCACATTTACACATAATTCTTTTTTTTTATCCAAATTGTTGAGAAATATGTATATGTTAATTTAATTTAAACATTCAATACTATCGACCAGTAAGTATAAGTTTCTCAGAAAGTATACGGAAGACAAAGAAAATATGGTATGAAGTGAAAAAAGGCTTAAGGGGGCTCAGATCTGGGTATTTTACCCTAATTTCTGAATTGAAAATTCCTCCAGGATTTTGTGCCGTGTATGTTTGAAAATTTGATCCTGGTTTTTATTTTGGTTTCTAAAATTTCAAAACTTTGGCTTTTTTTTGGTTTTTTTCAGTTTTTTTCAGAGTGGTTCGGTTTATGATTTTATTTTGGTTCACCAAAACTCGAATGATTCAGTTGTTTTGGTTCGGTTCAAAAAACGGTTAGCCTTTCTGTTTAAGTTTTTCTACTCTATATGAGAATCATATAAATGTATATTATCTTACATTATACCGTTTGTAACGCATCGAACCAATCATTGGACACAAAAATGAACTACACCATGATGTTTGAGATGGCAAAAGATTTTGATTTCCGTCCGTCTGTCTGTCTGTTCAAGAACACCATAACTTTCGGGACTATTGAGCTAGACACTTGAAATTTTGTATAGTTACGTTTCTCGTAAATGGCAAAACTAAGTTCTGGAACGGACGAAATCGGACCATTCCTTCTCCCTGCTTCATACAAATGAAATAGTTTTCAACAATTTCCTTAAAAACGGTGAATCGTATTGAAAAATTTATATATGTATATAAAATGTGTTTAGAATATGATTCTGCAAAACAGTTCCATACATTAAAATCTAATCGAACCACTGCTTCCCCTCTCTCGTATTCAAATTTATTTTTTTAAATAAAAATCTGTCCCCATTTAGAATATTTGACGATTGGCCCCTGGCAATTGTAGCTTTTCTTATGCTTTTGAGTGAAATATTTCTTTGAAATATTTTTTTTTACTGAAAGTCTTGTAAAAATAATTTGGATTCAAACATAATACTTCCACATTTTTCTAATCTTCAATTAAACATAATTTTTTTTGCATTACAAAAATAGATTTTTCAGAAAAATCCCTATTTTTGTGTTATAAAAAATTGTTTGTAACAAAGAAAATCGATAAAGAATTGGTGAAATTTAACACTCTTTCACACAGCAAATAAAGTTTAACAATTTTACAGAATTTTAGTTACCAATAGTGCGAATAAAAAACTGAAAATTGAATGCATGTCATAAAGCTGTCAAAAGTTTTTACATAGCTCCGAGGTTCATTCATTTGGCACTTTCCAATGTTCGCATTTCGTTAACGTTCATATAAATGTCTGGAAAATTCTAAAAACTTTTCATGTGTTTTCGTTACGATGCCATGTCAATTTACACTTCTGCAATTCAATGGAAATTCAACAAAATCGAACAATTCAAATATGTATGTACAAAGTACAATACATCCAAAATAAATTGATTTATCACCGGAAACGCAACGGAATAGAACAAAACATATTGCGAAATGCATATCAATTTTCCCGTAGACTATGATTGATGATTTAAATGCTGTGTTGAATAGAAAAGTAATTTGTTGAATATTTTGTACACACATTTTCTAGTGAAATTTGAGACATTTAGGGAAAAACTTATTTACATTTGTGTTGAAATATTGGGAAATTATTAAAATATTGTTAGGTTATTTGCATCCATTTGTCAAAAGAAATGACTTTTTTGGCTGGAAAAATGTGAATTTCGTTTTTTTATCCAAAATGAAAAGAATTTTTAAAAGTTTTGGACTGCCTTTTTTTAAATCTCTTCATTTTAAAATTAACTTTCTGTTTGTCAAAAACGGATGTAAACCTTTAATGTGTAACAATTATTAACGACTGGCTGAAACATTTTTAAACCTTCAAATAACAACCGACGCGTCTCCCCCAAATTAATATTACAATGAAATTACGTTAACTGGTCACTAAATTTGTACACGTTAAATCCCATTTACTACAAAATGACTTCACTAAATTAATTTATTTGCAGTGTAACCCCTGCACATGTCCGAAAAGTGTACCTAAATCAAACCAAAGTAAGTTTAAACATTAAAATTTGGTCAAAAGAAAATCTTGCGGATTAAAATTTCTATGATTAATTGTTGCTTTGAACAAACGACCAAGAATTCAAACACTGAAAGTGTTCCCTGGTAAAATTTTAATTTTGATGACCAATCCAAACTATACCCCCGAATATTCGTGGCTGTTGGAAAAGGGTTGAAATTACAAAACCACAGAAAGCAGTTACCTAGCGACGATAGTGAATGTAGGCGATATATGAATATCTATTCAACTCCCAAATTTATTCACCTTTTGTTGGTATTTTTTGAGGGTGATGGAGAACCAGAATGTGTTATGGTCACTGTCGGTGTCTGTGGTCAACGAACATCCAACAAAAAAAGAAGGAATCTGAAATAAAATAAAACCGGGCAATTACGCATACAGAGAATTAGGGGCGTATATGGAATGAATAAGAAGATTTAAGGGCACTTCACTCCAGATCCAGGTCCATATTCAGGTCTGGTGTCCCAATGCTTTAGTTTCAGTCCGGGGATTTTTGGCAACAATAACCTGGAAATAATTAATGATGCTTTTAGGCACTTGGAAACCACAATGCCAGATGGAAGCTCAACAACGTAAGATGTAAAAGCGGTCGCTATGCCCGCCGTAGTGTTTTTCAACCAGTCCTGACGCTATTTATACGTGATAGTCCAGTGAACCTTTCTCTCAGAATTTCTGTATAGTAAAATCTACTAAGCGCTTAATAACTAAATCTGGAAACAAGTCCCGGAAATTTTTTTTTCTCTATGTTTGCCCGGCTGTATCCTTTCGCTCGATTTGAGGTTTTGTTTGGCTTTGAATTACCTTATGGGTCCTACTTCCTGGTACCATCTTGATGTCGATGTGGTTTACTGACTAAAATGAATGGTTGAATAAAGGAAGTACTTTGTCATGTGCTGCTTTCTGATCTATAATCATTCATTAACCCGAAAAGAGGCTCTTAGAAATACAAACAACAATGAAGCGAATGGTGGAGTTGAGTATTAGGAGCGAAAAAACATAAGAAAAACTAAAATTTCCAGGGGTCAATCGTGAAATACTCTATATGAGGACAGACAAAATGTTTATCTAAAAAAATCCATTTGTATGGGGGAAAGGGGATGGTGTGATTCTATTAGATGGGAAAGAATGGTTCACTAGATTTTGATGTATGCATGAGTTGTGTAGAATCCTATTCTAAACATATTTTTCCTACATAAATTTTTCAATACGACTCACCGTTTTTGAGAAAATGGCAAAATCCTGCAGAATTTTTTTGAAAAAACTTGGAGAAGGTTTTTAACTCACGGTCCCTAAATATTAGGTGTTTGCATGCACTCAGAAAAATGTCCAGTACAGCGATTTTTGTGCAAAAGGTGATAATTTTCCCGTGATCTTTCCCGTGATAAATGAAATGGGAAGTTTTTCAAATTTCAATTCAGAAAGTCACAAGACTGGGAAATTTTATCTCGAAAACAAAAAAAAAATTGGTTTTGGGAACCCGGTTGCCCTGTAGTTTTTGTGGTGGCCCTTTTCTGTTGACCTCCCTTGTTGTCTCTTCCCAAACACGCTGTTTGTTGGCTTTTGCGTTGGGGGTTAGACGGCGGTGCAAAACAGAGAAGTTCTTCTCCACTAAATTTATGAGAAGCAGCCGATGTTCCGCCGTTGGCCTAGCAACCTAAACATTAACAATTTTAACATTAATTTATTCAAATATGATTATTAAACTTACCCGTGACATTTCTTCGCGAATCAATCAACACACAAAAATTGAAATTCAAGTTCAAATTCGATTTATTGCGGCTTATATTTACACAAAATGGTTTTTTTACAGATGAAGTTTTGATTTTATTTTATAACGATGGAGGAGACACATCTAATATGACAGGAATTCGCGTATTACAAATTTCAACACACAAAACAAAACTCAGCCACCCTCGAAAAATCTCGGTGCGTCAGTGACAGTTCAAAGTGAAGAGCACAGCTAGTGTGACCATATACAAATTTCGAGGGAAATTTCCAGTCGACTTTCCAATAAAATCTTACCAATACAGGTGCATGCAAACAAGCATACATTGACAGGAATTTGTGTCTTTATTGTTATCACGGCTTTTATCACTTATCACCTTTTGCACAAAAATCGCTGTACAGGTCAACTTTTTGTCAGGTTAACTCTGACCTTACAGAGGTTTCTGTAAGCCAGCTAGCGGTCAGAGTTAACCTATCTAAGGTCAACTCGTGCAGCTCCCATTGCCCTACTTCACCTGCTGGTGGCTTAATTTCAGAATTTCTCCGACCACAGGTCAACTCAGTTTTACTTGCCCACATGCAGGCGAACGCGCGCCTGCCCGAGGCCAATTACGCCGTATGTAGGTCGTCGAGTTAGCCTCCATTTTTCTGAGTGTGTATTCTGATCATTTTTTCAGTTTAAAAAGGCATTTATTGAGAAAAATTTGTACAATATATATTAATCAAAATATTTTCCATCATTTTCTACAACTTTTTCCCATCTTTCTAGCAACATGGCGATACCGTGTCGAAAGAACGATGTTGGTTTGGTAGCGATCCAAATATCGATCCATTTTCGCACTTCTTCAGTATTTCGAAACCGTGTGCCAGCCAAGCCATGCTGCATCGATCTGAACAAGTGGTAATCAGAAGGCGCTATGTCTGGTGAGTACGCTGGGTGCGGCAGAACTTCCCATTCGAGCTGCAACAGTGCATCCTTCACAACTTTTGCAATTTTTTTCGAAAATTTTCATATCAAAATCACCACTTTTAAATCGTTGAAACCAAAACGGACAATTGGGATATGACGGAGCCGCATCACCATAAGTTTCTGAAAGTGTTTGATGGGCTTCGGCAGCAGATTTCTTCAAATCAAACAACAAAAGTAATGAATGTCGAAAATGCAATTTTGAGCGTTCCATGATTAGCGTCTGTGTACATTGAATAACTCAATAATACTAAATAAAAAACTGTTTTCTTTTTTTAAACCATCGATTTTAACAGTTAGGTTAGGTTGTTTAACATTGATACTTCACATTTTCACCAATAGATATCGCTGATCAAAATACATGCAAGCACCTAATATATGCAACTGAATATAGCATATTAAGAAAATGTGCCGCAGGTGAAAATGTCCAAAATTTTTGTGCCCTAGGCGAAAACGTGTTGGCAAAATGCGGTGCAGGGAAAAAAATGTTATTTACGGCAACCCCCAGCAGGAAACTAAATTTTTTGCATGACAAACGTGATCAAAAAACAAAAATTGCGAATTGTAGAAATATCAAAAACAATTTTTACTTCAACAGTTGCCTTTATTTTAAAAAAAATCTGCATAGACATTTTCGCAAAAGTGCAAATTTAATTTGTGCTTTAAATCACCTGCTTAATATTTAACGATCTAAAGTCGATGCGATTTACCATCCTTTTAATCCTTCATAACGCTCCAAAGGCCACCTGATCAAAGTGTTCTCAATAGATTTTCCATATAGAGAGAGATGTGGCTGATATAAACCTTTTTCCAATGAAGGAAAAACTTCTAGTCTGCAAATAGTTTAAAAATTTCCGGCACGTCCCTTAAAAATGTCGAAACTTAGCATACTTCGAAATACTCGAATATTCACAGACACAAACCTTACTTACCAACGACTTTACCTGCCTCCGTCTGAAAAAATGTGGAAAATATGAGGGAAAAATGAGAGGAAATATGAAATAAGTACGAAACCTAAGAGAGTCAGGATATGCATAAAGTGCTGCAGTTTATAAGTTTGTCGAATACCGTAATAAGAAAATTTACCTGGAAAAGTGGATACTTCCTTTCGACTTCCTGACATCTCACTCCGTGCCGTGAATTTACACCCAAATTCGCACTATCTACGGATGAATTTTTTTTTTTTTTTTGTAAATTGCGGATGCGAAAACTAGAGTTGACTTGGGCTGAAGTTAAAGACGAAATAAAAATAAAAATGAGTTTTATCGATAGAATACGTAATGACATGGAAAGATGTCACTTCATCTGCATGATATTATCATTTTATAGTTTAATGACTGTGTCCTGTTAAGTTTAATCTTCTCATAAACTTTACGTTCGAATCGTGTTAAATTTAATATTCTAGTCATGGTGAAGTAGCCTGTAAGAGTCTATGGAATGATTTAAATAAGCCAATGTAAAGATGTCACACGAAAATATCTGAAATTATGAAATTATAGTGTATATTCAAGTTAATCAAACAGATTAAAAAGTTCAGGTTGGAAATCCTAGAAATATTTTTTGCTGTAATTTTCGTTGCAGCAAAAAATACGTCGTGCTAAAATTTGGTTTTTCGAACCCTCACCTCCTCCCTTCGTCACGATTTTTTTATGGAATTTAGTAGCCCACTGTCACACTATTGCAAACCCCCTGCTCTAAAAGTATGACGTATTTTATGGATGACTCCAAAAACATTTTATTTGTGCAGTTCAAAATAAATTGCAATGTTTTTGATTTTTTCAGAGAATAAACTATTTGCAAAAACGGTATTTCAAGTTTCCCAAATTAAATACCCAAAAACCTTTAAAACACATATGGGTCGTTTAGCTCACAAAATCTTAGCACCGAAATTGTTATCAAGATATTTGATTTCTATTCCCTGAATATTTTCTAACGTTTTTTATGATATTTTATTGGAAAAGAATAGCACATTTTCAATACTATTTGTACAAACTAAGCAATGCTAAAAAAACAGGGAGACCAACAAAAAACCAGTAGACAATCGAGACAAAAACGAATATAGGAAAAAAGGATACACGAGCAAGGAACAAGATTTAACGATATCGACGTGACCAATGCTCTTGAAGACAAATAAAACGACATCTTAGGGGTTGAGCAATGGTCTGGGAATTGCATAACCCAAGAATACGAAAAACAGGAATATGCTTCTGGTATCAATTCTCTTGTTAACAACAATAAGATAAAAAAAAATAAACTTTATCTATGCTCGTCCTGACGTGAAGATATTTTTCTGTTTGCATCACTAAAGCAATTCCGGTTCATAGGATATATGCTGTCCGTATCTGATTTATGTTTTCCATGTCGATTTTGTCCCGTTTTCATGCTTTCCAGAATATAAAACCCAATGGGCCGACAAGCAATAGTTCGATTCCGTTGATTGTGCGAAATGTGCCTTGAAAATAATATGAGTAATCACTGATTTTTTACAACATTTTATGTAAAATCGATAAAATATCGTTTTGTCACCAAAAAAACTCACAAAAATTATTTTTATTGCTAAAAAAAATTCAAAGCATATTAGACTACATCATTTGGTTACTAGAAATCTGAATCAATCTTAATTCGGGGTTGCTAACTCATTAATATTCTTCTACTAGGGGCTGCGCCCTGAACCGCTTCGCGATTCACCCCTCCCCCCCCACATGATACGCGTTTAATTTATCTATCATCTATGTTGGGACTGGACCCCGACGAACATTTATGCCAAATTTTAGCCCAATCGATTCAGTAGTTTCCCCGCGAAAGAATAACATAGCGCGAAAACTAAGTTTCGAAATCACTTAACCCCCTCCCCTTACTCCCTCCACTACTCACGGTACTTTTCCGTATGCCTATGTTGGAACCAGAACTACCACAGACACTCATGCCAAATTTCAAGTCAATCGGTTTATAGCCGTTTTTGCGTGAAAGAGGAACAGACAGACAGACAGAGAGACACCAACTCATTTTTATATACTAATATGATTTACTTTTAAGCCTGGTCTAATATAACAATACAAACGGAAGCTTTAATCGCCTTCACTATTTTTCTTCTGATATAAAGGGTCTTTCAACAAAGACATAAAAATTTTGTATTTTAATAAAAACGCACCCTAAAACTTTTTTTATGATCTTGCAATGCTAAAACGTCAGTCAAGGTTTACATTTTTATCATGGTGAAGTTCACGAACGGGCAACGTTTGGAAATTATTAAAACTGACTACCGAAATTCTGAGTTGGTGGTCGCAATCGTGTAATCTCGGGAAATGGTCCGGTCGAATGGCCACCTCGCTCATGCGATTTAACGCCGTTGGATTTCTTTTTATGGGGTTATGTTAAGTCGTTGGTTTATGCCAACAAGCCAACAACGTTAGAGGAGCTCAGGAACAATATCGAACGGGAAATTGCCAACGCTCCGGCCGATATGTGTGGAAGAGTGGTGGAAAATTGGCTCCAAAGAATCAATCTGCAAACGTGCTCGGGGTGGCCATATGAACGACATCGAATTTCATACTTAAATGTAACATGTCCACTACACCTGGAATAAATTTCAGCCCGATATCTCAATTATTCTGTGTTTTATTTCAATACAAAATTGTTATGTCCTTATTGAAAGACCCGATAGTAGATTTTAGTGGGCTAAAATATTATCCATCATACAGCCTTTATTATAGTGGAAACCTTATTCAAATCTCTTCAGCATTTCAAATAGTAGCAAAAAAAATTTCGCCTCCTTGTCGGAGTTAATTCAAAATTTAGCGTTTAACACCATTTTGACCTAAATTTTGAATTAACTCCGAAAGGGAGTCAAAAGATTTACTTGAACTCCTATTGGGAGTTATATCCATTGTAACGAGTGTTCACGTTTATAAGAGACTTCCCAAACGGCTTCAAAAGTCTGGCTTACAAATCGATAGGTCCCAGGTTACAAAAAAAACCGTTAAAGCAAAAATGTAGAAAAATTTATATCCTTTAAATTTGGTTATATTCATTTTTTCCAAAAAGCTGATAGGTTTCGAGAAATTTAAAAAAAAAATGTATAAAAAAATGTGTTGAAGGTACTCGTTATAACTACCGTTATTTTTCCAAAAGTGGATAAAAAATTACAATTTTCGTAAAACTTATTCACAAAAAATTTCAAGTCGCTAGCTCAACGCGTTCTCGAGTTATTTCAGATACGTCAAACGGACAGATTGACAGACCGACAGACAGACGCACGGACATCTTCACCATTTTTCCTAAAACAGATTTCGAATTGACCATGAAATTTTTCTGCCCCCTTGTTCGAGTCGTTCTCGGTCTGAATACAATACTTTCTCTCTATAGCAGAGGAAAGTTAATTTTTTTTAAATAACAATTTTTATCGTATATTAACACCAGGTACAAAACGTTCAGCGTCGTATATCGAAACGTCATATATCGAGATGTATTAAATCGGAGAACGTCTGGATTTCTTATAATTCTGACATCTCTGAAATGAGGCCAAAAATCAAGACCTGGATTGGGCCCAGGAATGGCTTTTTTTGCCTACATGAAAACAACTTTTAAAGACAAATAATCAAAGAAATTTTTACTATTGTTATCACAGCTCAGTGCATCCATAAATTATAGCGTTTTCGACTATATTTTCACAAACTTTATAAGACCAGACATTTTATCCTGTGTATCTTTCACAAACAATCACTCGAAATATTTTGCCACAATATAATCGATAAAAAATTAAATTTCTTAATTTTACAAAGTGTACATTTTTCGAATATGAATTCGGGCAGTTAAAAATTATTGTGTTGGGAATTTCGTTACTTTATCCACATGTTATCGTAAATTGGACACTTGAAACGGTGAAAGTTATAAGTTATGACGAAAAGATGATGTCCAAAAGATGTTATTCGCATACGAAAGCAGATGTACCCAAGCTATTTCCTGCAGGCAATCATACAGGAAAGCAAGAGATTATTATTATGATTATTGGATGCATGCCAATCTAAACTGTAGTCAACATATTCAATACTACCAAAAGGTGAATTCTGATATTCATCCGAAAAAGGATACTTGCGGCCACTCTGGAGCAGACCAGGAATTGAAAATATTCAATGTTTGACCGTCTTCCATTTCTCGTTGAAATGAACTCACTTGGATTGGCCAGGTTCAAAGTTTCTCTAAGAGGCCATAAGTGTGAAAGTTTTCCCCGAATCCTATTTTTTTTCTTGCGTTTTCATTTATTTATTCATACCAAATTGGAGAAGTTTTAATGGCTATCAAAATTAATGAGGGGATTTTATGACGACTGAATGAGTTTTGGGCAGTTTGGATCCCTAACCAACATAGCAGGAGTTTTTTCAGATTGGCGAAAATGTCTGCCGAAAGTGAAGGTTTTACTACGATGATAATATTGGTCGTATTTTTCCGTAGTAGTTTTCTTTTTCGTGTGCTTAGGCATTAGTAAAAGAAGAACCGATAAACTCTTTCCCAATCGATTTAGTTTACTTAAATTCGATTCCATTTCACTTTTCTGAAAATCCATAAAGTTCATTGCCATCCATTCACTCACCCACCCACAAGCAATCAACTCTTATTGACTGGATCTATTCAGGGTTTATTTCTTGTAATCCACGGCGAGACTAATCAAATTCCGCGACCACTTGAGAGAAATTTTATGCTTGGCTGTTTCGTCAGTTTAACCTCAAAGTAAAAATTGACTTTTTGGCCTTTTATGACATTGAAATACGGTTTTCGGCGTTTTTTCCAGTAATCTTCGACTCTCTTTGACCATAAAAGACGAGTTTCTTCCAGGGGACGGTGTCATCCGCCTCCAGCTACCAGCAGCATCTAAGATGTCAGTGCAATCTTGACCAAGTGGCCAAGACATTCGGAAGTAATCATCGTCGCACCGTAATCGTTCTCTTCATGCTCATCTTCGCAAAGGTGAAAGTGTAATGCGATTAGACACACGCCACAAGAATAGGGTGACCATTTTTTCCTTCGGGTCAATCGGTGACATCGAAGAAGACGAAACCACTAATTAACCACTAATTTTATTGCAATATTCGGACGAAAACCGAGAATAAAGGATTAATAAATGTGCGCGGCAGGCGAAATTTTAGTAACCGGAATTTTTTACGCTCTTTACATTCCACAAATAATGGCTAAGAAAACGGTAAAAGTAGGCATACAGGCAAAAGCGCCGCAGGCAAAAATTTTTGAATTACATACGTCTTTATAGAAAGAAAATTTTAAAAAATTCACTGCAGACTATATATGCGTAACGCTCTATTTTCGACTGTAGATTCCGTCCTAGCGAACCGATTTTGACGCGGTATGCGCCATTGGGTAAATTGCCCCCAAGAAAAATTTTCGCCAACTCAAATAATACCCTCCCCTTTGCCAGTAAACCCCTTTCTTGCTATTTTCTAAACCATTGGAGCAATCTTGACGCGGTTTACGCCATTGGGTAGATTGGGTAAGGAAAGTTTTTGTGCACTAAAATCTACCCCCTGTCTTGCCTTGCTGTAAACCCCTCTCCTGCTATCTTCTGAACCTTAGAACAATTTTGACGGGGTTTGCGCCATCAGGTAATTTGTCCTTCAATGAAAATTTTCGCCCACTAAGATCTACCTCACCCGTTGTTCCTAACATTTAATGAATTATAACACTGAATTGAAAAATCCGGGACAAATGTTTAGTTTCCAGGAACCCAGGACAATGTGCCGAAATCAAAGATCGTCTCGATCATTCCGGGACGTATGTTCACCCTACACAAGAAAGACCAAGTGGAAACTTCTTCAAAAAGACGCTTAACGCTCGACATGCGACTCGAGCCACATGCATGGAATCTCGGAAGGTCAATGTCGGTAAAAGATTTGATGCTGATGAACCTATTGCAAGATGCTGGTCGGCTTCAAAGTGGAGTCAGTGGCATCTTGGTGTCAATTGAAATCGTTTCCTAAACGGATGAGCGAGTAGCTGTGATGTCATGTATATTTTTGTGTGTTTTTTGCTATTAAAAAGTTGATTAGGTACCCTTAGGAGAAATTTCACATGTCTCTCAGAACGAAGTTTGGCAGCTGCAATAAAAACGATAAACACATCAATTGGAAAATTTTGGTTGTACAATGAAATTGGTCTAAATGGGTAAATTTGTGAAATTTGATGGATTCATCGAAAGTGAAAATCAATTCATTGACAGGCCGAAAGAAAGGAGAAATTCCGCATGTGTGTCTAATTAAGATAAATGATTCGCTTTATCAATGGTTTTCAATTACTGACAAAATTTGGTTGATAAATTAGTCATCTTTCGACAGAAATATTGTAAATAAACAAATTTTTTCTATCGTGTTAATTTGATTGAAAGTAAAAATCTATAAAACTAAGTTTTTTCTCTTCAGTTGAATTTCATTTTTTCCGTTCAGTTGAAACTTTTGTCTGATTTTCATTTTTACGACGATTTAGATGAGTGAAGATTTAAATCGGATCCATTTCAATTTTTCTTTGTTTACCTGTTCATTTGTACCAGCATCACGTAAAAATGGCTGTTTGGAATTTCGTGAAACTTGTAATGTAAGATACTAACGTGTCTGGTTGTAAAATACGCCACATGCTTTTTTATTTGAACTATCCCTTCCCCCCCTCACAAAACAAATGAAACATTTTTTGTCAATTTTCTCTAAAACGGTATGTTTTATCGAAAAAATTATAAAGACAAAAATTGTTTAGAATGTAATTATACATATCTTTTCCATACTTCAAAATTCAATCAAACCACTCTCCCTCATTCATATGAATTTTCCGATTTTCGTCGCGGCGTGGCGCACAGTGCGAACTTTTTGAAATATGGCTGGACCAAATCCACACCACACTAGCTGGAAATTTGAAATTTTCACAGCATGTTTCACCCATCACGCAAACGTTGACGTTGAAATTCTACCCCTGACGGAGAAAGCGGGAATGTGTAGAGGATTGGTTTTTTAAAATATAGGTTTTTGCCATGAAGTCTGCCTGTTAGGAGACAATGAAGCCTGCCTGTTAGGAGGCAGATATTAGAAAGAATTTCAAAATCTAAATTTAAGGTCCTGTAAGGATAACGAGAATATGTGTTTCCCATTATTTCTCAAATAAATGCCATCAGGCGATTTTCGGGCACACTGATTACGAATCTAGTGTTTGAATTTGAAAATTCGAAACGGAAGGTCGTGTATCCAAATATCATTTTACCTTTTTTTCCTCAGAAAACTGGATTTCGGACATTTGAGGTGTCTCTGATCACGAACCTAACGTTAGAATTTCAAAATTTAAACGAATGGTCCTGTAAGAATAACCCGAATATCCTTTTTCCCAATTTTCCTCGGAAAAACTTGCATTTTTCAACTTCCATCATTTTTTAACATTTATTTTTAGCAATCTTTTGTTGAATTATAACCATATCTATCAAATGAAAATGAAAATGAAAAACTCTCATTGGATTTTTCCTCTTTTGATAAAGAAAATATACATAAAATAAAAAAAAATCAATTTCTTTGAATAGAAAATTTCTGCTTCTACATTAAAGAAATAGAAAATTTCGCTTACCGAAATAGCATTTCCTTTGAGATAAAACGAATGAATGATTTTGCAAGGAAAAACCATAATCTTAGATCATTCCGTTGACTTATTTCCGCAGAGGTGGTGGATTCTAGGCTCAATCTGTTAGGGATTGGACAAACAACACGACGGAGATCACCAAGATAAAGTCATTGCATCCTTCGGGAATGCGCTGACAAATGGTATAGTGTTCATGAAGCGATTATCATCTCCTCCAGAGAGTAATCCGAGGACGCCTTAAATGATAATTTCTTTTTAATAAAGTCAGGGCGTTTGAGTAGCGCATAAAACAAGATGACTCACGCGAGATTAATTATGCTAATGGTATTTTACTGGCGCGTTTTTCATCGGATATAGCATTACCGTCCAAACCAAAAATGGCCACCCACTCATCAGAAAAAAAAATCAATCGTCTTTAGTCTAATTCGTGGAAACTCATCCCAATCAACTCTCGTACTGCATAATTTTGGTTTTTTTTCGGGATTTTAAAAATATAAAAGGAGACGTAAACTGTCTTGCTTTCGAATTCAGGACGAATCTCTCAGGCGAAATTTCCTTCATGTCCGTAATGAAAAGTCGTATAAAATCCTCTTTCCCCGCAAACAGTCATTAATAATTTTTTTTTTTCAACCCACAATTTATCCATGCTTCTGTTTTAAGTCGGTAAAGGTTGGGATTTCATCGTCGGCAAAATAAATGGTTAACTCAAGCAATTTTGGTGCTCATCTCATTGAAGTAGTCGTTTTCCTCAAGGAAATTAATTTTAAATGTTCCCGATCATCTTTTAAGGACTCAGGCCAAGGTTTGACGAGCCCACCCCCGTAACATAAAATTAATGGAAGACTTGTTTTCGTGGCGGTCGATGTCGGCGCGCAAATGATTTATTGTAAATTTTTACAGGCCAATTGAGTGGTTAAAATCTTCAGCAACTGGCATTTTTTAAAAAAAAAAGTATCGAGATTCCATAATCTCATCCCATATCCAAATGATGAGGCAGTTTTTCACCCTCAAGGGATCATCTATGCTGAAAACAGCTAAACACTTTCCCAAATATGTTTGAATTGAAAAAAGGGGGCAGAACTGCTTTCTTGTTCTTTAAGAAATCGCATTCATTGTGAGCAAAATAAGGACATAATAAAATCATTAAACCAGCGAAAAACCCTTTTTTATCTTAAGCCAGTTAGCTTAGAGCTCTGTGATTTGATGAATGGAAAATATGTATCTTCACTCTATCTCCCGTCGTTTTCTCGCTTTTCTGGGGGGATGGTGTTGTATCTCCCCGCATTGCTGCAGCATAGGACAAGCATAGATCCCTCTGATGCTGCGTCGAGTCGATATATTTATGTTGCCCTCATCCCCTTAATTCGGTTAAATAATATATCGTTTCCCATTTGAATACCAAATGCTGAAGCTAGATTTCATCTCTCGAGTTTCCTGTTTAAGTAGCCACACAGGATACTATTCCTTCATGCGTATATCTATAGTCCTTTTACTTATCTATAACTATTTGTGTACAAATATATGACGGTAGAGCCTTGTGTATAAAACATGAGAACACAGAACGCAAGAAATCCTTTTTCTCCTTGTCAAGTCGAGGAATGCTAAGGTGCAGCGGAGGCAATGAAACAAACAATAGATCCTGTGAGCATATACAAGGAATGGGGTTTGTAGCCACAGCAAACGCGACAGAATCCTTGTTTAGTTTTTTTTTCTCAAGTTTATTTATTTTTTTCTATGGGAGATGTTTCTTGAAAGGTACGTATCAGATATACGTCCTCAACATATGAAAACTGGTACATCCAAGTCTCGTTCCACAAAGTTTCGCTGACGGGGCACACCAGCACAGGACAAGGATAACGAAAATAAATACGCAAAAGGAGAGCCAGGATATGTGAGCCATTTATTTCTCTTGTTCATTCTTGTATGGTTAAAATTGGGAGTAAGCACTCAATGTTCGAAAGTATTGCTGGGGACTTGGATGCGGATGCAAAAACAGGAAAACCCAAAATGCTTCAAGTTTTTTGCTTGTTTTTTTCTTCAAACATTTTGCTATGTTTGTTTACTGGTTTCTAACTCGAAAACTATGAAACACGCCAGTTGGTTTTCGCCTTTTCGGACTCCGAAAAAAAATTTGTCTCTCTATCAGAATCACAAAGGGGTATATTAGATTTAGTATGCCGTTTGTAACGCATCGAATCAGTCGTCGGACACAAAAAAAACTGCACCAGAATGTTTAGGGTGACTAAAGATTTTTATTTTCTCAAAAAGTCTGTCCGTCTTTTTCGTGAACACCATTACTTTCGAAAGAATTGAGCTAGAGACTTGAAATATACAGATACAGAAACGTTTTTTACGGATACGTTTCTTGAATGGGCAAAATCCGACCAGTTCTTCAACCCTCCAACAAATTAAACGGTCTGAAACCTACAAGTTTCTAGAAAACGCCCAGTCACATCGAAAAATTTATAAAGGCAAAATTTTGTTATAACATAATAAGGGTAAAAGAGTTACATAACTCTTCCATACATTAAAATCCAATCGGGCAACTTCTACTCCCCTCCGCATGAGATTTTTTTTAAACAATTTTTGTTCTGTTTCCACATAAAACATTTAACGAGGGGCCATCGGCAATTGCAACTTTTCTTCTGTTTTCGTATGGGACGTTTATCGCTGAGAACCCTCTCCTCCCTCCTCCCTCCGCCCTCCTCCCTCCTCCCTCCCGCCCTCCTCCCTCCTCCCTCCTCCCTCCTCCCTCCCGCCCTCCTCCCTCCTCCCTCCTCCCTCCACCATCCTCCCTCCACCCTCCGCCCTCCTCCCTCCTCCCTCCTCCCTCTTCCCTCCTCCCTCCCGCCCTCCTCCCTCCTCCCTCCTCCCTCCTCCCTCCTCCCTCCTCCCTCCTCCCTCCTCCGTCCATCTCTCCTTAAAATTTGATATAAGTTTTGTCAAATTCCATTAAAAAAAATCATCCTTAGCTTTTGAAGTAAAAATTCTTCAACATTGAAAGTTTATTCTCGTCGAAAGATATTTTCCAGTCTCACTGTAATCTGCTGTCATAGAAGAAAAGTCTAATGTAATATGAGCATATTTAGGATGCTTGTTTATGTACCTTCGCCAGTCTTATGCTGTATGAAGCAATAAATTTCTTCCTTTTCCCTGTTCTCTGTACTGGTAGAATGAAACACCCACATATCATGTTGGGCAACATCCACCCCATGTACTCAATGTGTGATAACCAGACTATTATTTGATGTTCCTCGCACCTGAATTTCATCTCTCACACTCACCTTTCTGGCAGAATTTTTAGAAAGGCTTTTCCGTGGTTTTTTCTGCCCTATTCACGTTACGAAAATATTTCTGCACACACAAACGCAATTTTATGGGGACAAAACGCATTTGGCATTATGGCCAACCGTGATTTTTTTTTTGACTGTTACTCTTATGCAGCCGACCAGCCCCCATTTATGATGTAGCCAGCATACAGGATATATGAATTTTATCCTTATTTTTTACTGACTGATTGTAAGCTCTGCATAGGACCAAACCACCCTCATTTCTAACTTTCAAAGCTGATTGAAGGTGGGGTTGTATTCATTTCAAATGGAAAACAAGCAACTCCTGTTCGCTGATATCCAGGACAGCGAATGACATAGAAAACATCGTTTGAGAAATTTATGTTCTGTACACACATTCCGTCCAATGCAACAAAATTGTTTTTATTTCAGACTTTTGTTTGTTTTTCCTGCGTTTTTTTTTTATTTTTGTGGTCTTTGCGAAATTAGATTTCTTTGTCAAATAAAAAAGTTGGAATAAAATTCGCACTTTAAAATGGTATAAAAGTTGAAATCGTTACATAAAAAGTTTAAGTAGAATTCTTTGTAAATCATGATATTAAATTGTGATCAGATTCAAAATATACAAGCATCGGGAACATAAAAAATTTAATCTTTCACAAAATCTCTCCATGGTGTAAATTATTACCTACAGATGGAGATTTCTGTGTAGGTATATGAATTTAAAATCGTTTTGTATATACGATTTTTAGAACCACAATTAACAGAGGTGATCGCGAAAAACTCTACATAAGAACTTCAGCCTGAATTTTGATAAAAAAAAAACATTTGAAAAGCTACAATTGCCATGGGCCAACCATTAAATACTCTATTTGAAGACAGACAAAATTTTTATTAAATCCGATTTGATTTTGAAGCATGGAATGGCTAGGTAAAATCCATATTCGAAAAACATTTCTTTTTTCTGAATTTTTTGATACGACGCAATGTTTTCGAGAAAATAGGAAAAAAGTATCCCATTACGACGTCTCCGTGCAAAACTAATCGAAAAATACCATTTTGCAGAAAATCGATTTTAGTCATTTTTCCATTTTACATTAAAAATACTCGAAAAATTATCTGGAGATTCTCGTAGTGTGAATGACACAAAAATGTCGTAAGTCGAGTTACGATAGTCTTGCACGGAGGGGTCGATTTGTATGGAGAGCTGGGGAGGAGTGGTCCAATTGGATTTTTATGTATGAATGAGTTATGTAAAATCATATTCTTTACACATTTTGTCTTAACATTTTCGCGCGATCTTTTGAACTATTGGAAGTAATTTTTTTTCGATTTATATACAAAATAAATAAAACTGGTTGAATTTTCAAAAACAACATAACAAAAGCTATAATTGCCAATCTGGCAATTATTGAAAACCCGTATGGTGATTTAAGCGAACGGCTCAAAATTCCACTTTGAAGTAAAATTTTCCAAAAAGATTTTTTAAAATTTATTCTAATCGGATTTGGATGTATGGGAGTGTTATGTAGAATCATACCCTAAGATGCACCGTTTTTTTAAGTTATATTCGCAAAAATCGTATTCGTTAGTATCGGGGGTACCCCCCTAATAGTCCATTTTTGCCCATTGTCATCGCGCCCCCCTGCATACAATAAAATGTATACAATAATAACGTAAATTGAGTATTTTGGTGCTAAACCTACACTACTTCCCTAATTTTAAACACAAATGACCAAGAAAACAGTAATTTATTGACATTTGGCAACACCGATCCTCAGCGTTGACAAAACAAGAATCCGGTGCCTTTTTATTGCTCTTGTGTCATTTTTGCGGTTTCGCAAGAAGTTGTTTTAACCCTGAAATCACAATGAACGCGAAACTGGCGCAGAAACTGTCACTTAAAAGTTTGGTTCCCACAAATTGTTTGAAGTGAGCACAGTGAACGTATAGAACGCAGCTACAACGTAACCGCAACGCAAAAGTTTGCAAACTTCTAACTTTGCCGCAGAATTCTGCGTTGACAGTTCATAAAGTGAGGTTGGAAAAATGTCGTTCGAGGAAAAATTGATAGCCTTAGTGCAAATAACAAAGATAAAGACCAACAAAGCAAATTATCGCTTCAAAATTATCCATTTTTGTAATTTTTCCAAGTTTATACCACTTTATATTATGTCACTTGTACTACTTCACGAGCTGCCATTGTGCTCTGCCGCTAGAATTTTGCACTGCGTGACAGTTCAGAGCGTTGTAGTCGCGTTGGTTTCGCGTTCATTGTGCTCCAAGCGTAAGTAAATAAGTTAATTATTAAATATTATGTCGAAATGTATTTTGTTTTGTATGTGGGTATGTACTTTCCTTTCAGTCAATTAATAAACTTTTTTAAATGGGGCGCGCCCCACAGGTTGAGTATCGCACATGCGAAAATCTATTTTTTTTATCATTCTAAACACACTGGTGTCATTCATTTTTGTGTGTGATGACAGGATCTTGGCGTTACAAACGGTAAAGCAAAGTTAATATACTCTTTGGTTTCACCATACGGGTATAAAAAATATTTTTTTACTTGCACCGGAATTACTGAGGTAACTGACTTTTATTTTTTCTATGTTAAGTTTGTAAGCCACTACTAGTATTTTTCCAATTTTCGGCAACAATTTATGAATTACCCTCTATAGTCACAAGCGTACTCCAACACAAGCGTACTCCAGAGTGTCACCTTTTCAAATCCAGAAAAAAAATTGAAAAAAAATCTCTATCCATTTAGGAGCTAAAATTTTTGAGCGATGAAATTTCGAATTTCGCTACTGTGTGACGTTCATCGAAAGATAATAAAAAAAAGCCTTTGTGCATTCTAATTTTCCTTCCCAGCCCGGCATTCAGTTTTATCAAGGATATTACCAAGAATCAAACTTTTTTTTAACGAATGGTTATGGCTCCTAATGAATCTTTTATGTATACGGGAATAGACCAGCGACTCTCCCGAACGAATAACTAAAACCAAAGAAAATAGCTCAAGCAGCCGAGACCACAACTGATGAAACTTCCGATAAAAAGGATGCCATCGGCACCCACAACAGGATCGGGATTCTCATCATCGAAGGATGCAAAGAGGAATGGATCTGTTCATAGTCACACAGTTTATTGGTTCATAAAAATGATCTCATTCTCGTTGGCAACATAAGAACGAGCAAAAAAAAGTCGCTTCCTTACCATGTCGACATAGTGCTTCGGTAGTAAAAACGGGAATAGTGATATGGTATTAAGCGAAAATGTCTAAGGGATGATGCAACATTAAAGTTTCCAGTACACTTATTTAATTACGAACATTTTCCACTGAAATCATCTATCGTAGACTTTAGTTGTGGAGCACTATTGTCTTCACTATATACCATTTGGTTTTCAGATTTTTTTATACGTTCCAACCCCCTAATATCGTTTACCGTCAAGAAACCATAGATACTCGCAGATATTTTCTAGAAAGGCAAAAAAGCACCTTGGATGGGGTTCCTACCACTAACAGTGACGGGTAGTTTTATACCACAATTTTATCTCGACGTTAACGCTTCAATGGATCGATGCATTTATTGTTCAGCACCTCATTTTCAATTTACGAGCTAAAAAATGGAACCCCTTTTCGCCACATTTCCAAGCACCTACTAGGACTAGGATACTCCACTTTTCCTTGTGTATCTGTCTGCGTTTTAGGTCCTCGCTTTTTTTTTAATGGTTTTGTGTTAAATTCTTCATTCGTAAGGCGTTATTTGTGCGGCATGTTTTTCGAGAATGTAAGAAAGGAAATGCACGAAAATTGCACATGTATCAAGTTGATTGGACATCGTACAACTCGATCTAAGACCAGAATATAACCATAACCAGATACCAAGTTACCATTTTGCCATTTACAAGTATTAGCTGTGGTTCGACTACAAATGCTCATAAATTCACTTCTAGTTTTTTTTTTTCATTTTCGAAATGCCAGTGGGGTCTTATTACTATTGCCAAGAGATTTATTACGTTTTTGCGATATATTCCATTATGCATAAATATATTTGCCATAAATGATGGGTGCTTCTACTATACCTCGTGATATCGTAAATCCTTTTTCAATTTTCTACCATTTATATTTATAGAAATATATACAGCTATAATAAGATGCAAATAATATTTCCATACAGGCCCGTTTCATATTCACAGGTAGGTATTTAGGATTACTTTTTTAATACCAAAAATATTCCAATGTTATCCTCAAATATAATATCATCGTCTTCTGAATTTCTGAATGCATTTGAGATATCCCTGAGAGCTTTTTTTGCGGCTCGATGTAAGAATTTTCCAGGAGTTGCGATACGTTGCAATTTAAGAAATAATATTTTATGCTAGTAAATGCTTTTTCCGGAAACATATTACTTGAATATAGTAAATATTACGATGAATGCAATTTCAATTGAAATAAAATTTTGCTGATGTTAGAAATTTTTACCTTACAAAAATTACAATAAACTGGAAATTTGTAGCATTTTTTTCTCTGTAATATTTTATATCTTTTGAAATGTATCATAAATTTTTGCAAATCGCAAACTATAATTATGCAAATAACAAATAAATCTCTAAAAATATTGCGACATAAGTGGAACTTCTCTAATAATGAGGCTGAAATTTCCAAAATTAAATGTTTTGTGATTACGTTTTTGCGATATACCTACTGCACAAAATTGTAATAATCCCTTTTTACTTTCCTTCCCTATAAGAGGAAAGTATTGTATTCATGACGGAGATCGACCCGAGACCGGGAGCAGATAGAAAATTTCTGATCAGTACGAAATCCGTTTCAGGCAAAATTATGAAGATGTCCGTGCATTTGTCTGTCGGTCTGTCTGTCTGTCTGTCCGTCTCTCGTATCTTAAACTAGCTTGCATACCCGTCGTTGCCAGATTAAGTTTTTTCAATTTTGTTTTTTGTTTTGATGGTCTATGTTGGTGCTACACTTCAGGCCAATCGGCTCGGTAGTTTCCCCGCGAAAGGGTAACATAGAGGAAGAGCTAAGTTTCGAGATGACTTTACCCCCTCCCCTTAGTCCCCCCACCTCTCGGGCTACTTTTTAATGGATCTATGTTGGGGCTGAACCCCCGACGAACATCTATGCCAAATTTTAAGTCAATCGGTTCAGTCGTTTTTGCGTGAAAGAGGAACAGACAGACAGACAGACACCAACTCATTTTTATATATTAGTATGATAACTCGAGAAGGCGTTGACCTACCGAGTTGAAATTTTTTATGAATAAGTTTTATAAAAATCGCAGTTTTCTATCAACTTTTGGAAAAGTGACGGTAGCCATACAATTATTTTGAAAAAATACGGTTTTTTGAAAATTACTCAAAACCGATGCATTTTTGTGAAAAAATAAATATAACAAAATTTAAAGGATATAAAATTTTCTACATTTTCTGCTTTAACAGTTCTTTTGTATCTCTAACGGTTCTCAATATATTTGAAAAGAATCATTTTTGAAAATCTTTCGAAAACTATACGCTCTTGTGAAGAAATGCATATAACCAAATTTATAGAAAACTAACTTGCATACCCGTCGTTGCCGGGTTAAGTTTATTTAATTTTTTTTATGGTCTATGTTGGAGCTAAACTTCAGGCCAATCGGCTCGGTAGTTTCCCCGCGAAAGAGTAACATAGAGGGACAACTAAGTTTCGAGATGACTTTACCCCCTCCCCTTACTCCCTCCACCTCTCGGGCTACTTTTTAATAGGTCTATGTTGGGGCTGGACCCCCGACGAACATCTATGCCAAATTTCAGGCCAATCGCTTCAGTAGTTTCCCCGCGAAAGAGTAACATATCGCAAAAACTAAGTTTCGAAATCACTTTACCCCCTCCCCTTACTCCCCCCACCCCTCGCGCTACTTTTCCGTATGCTTATGTTGGAACCAGAACTACCATAGACACTCATGCCAAATTTCAAGTCAATCGGTTCAGACGTTTTTGCGTGAAAGAGGAACAGACAGACACCAACTCAGTTTGATATATTAGTATGATATTTTTTTTACTTTAACGGTTTTTAGGTATCTCTAACGGTTCTCAACATGTTTCAACGATTCTCAGCTCAAAATTTTTTTAATTATGTCGAATCGAGACGAGGTTTAGTAATAATATTCCGTCTACAACATTTAGAGTGACGATACGTTCCAGAATGACCGGGACCATCCTGGATTGAGGTATGTTGTCCCAGCGTCTCGGAAACTAAACTTTTGCTCGGTTTTTTTTAGAAAAAACGGTCACTAAATATGCAAAAAACAAAACCCTACACTCTACACTCGCTGGGAATTACTGTAAATTACTTTTTTTTCGTCTGCGGCGCATTTATTCAACGATTTCCCACCAAGGGCGGATGTAACTCAAAAGTTTTTGCGATTTTTCATGAAACTTGAAAAGTGCAAAAAATTAAATTAATTTTCGCTTAAGCCTATGTCACTTCAAGCATTGCGCCAAAATCTGTTTAAAAAATTTCGCCTGCGCCCACAGTTCTTAATTGTTTTTTACTTGAACTAAGTTTTATTTTCTATAAAAAAAAATTGTCGTTTTTTTGGTGTTTCGTTTTAGCACCCAACGCTCTCCTTGTCCCGAATTGACAAAAATAAGTATGGTCACCTTAATATGGTGTTTCGTTTTAGCCACCTCCTCCCCCCCCCCCCCCCCCCCCAACGCTCTCCTTGTGCCGAATCGATAAACATAAATATGGTCACTTTATCTATGGAGAACTTCAGACTGAATTTTGATAGAAAGTGTTCTATTTTTGTTAGGGAGGGGAGAAAGAGTAAATCTTGATGTATTGAAGAGTTATGTAGAATCATGTTGTAAGTCCTATTTTGTCTAAATCATTCGATATGCCGAACCCTTTTCAAGGAATTCACAAACAGCTGTTTTAAATTCTTAAGATTCTAATTATTCAAATTCATATTAAAAAACTTAAAAACAATCGCTTCCCAGTCTGCAAAATTACTATTTAGGAACTACCTACGAATTCTAGCCTAAACTACTAGCCTCCTGTGTGTAAACATGTGTAAAAAGTAATTTAAATTTCATGCAGTCTAAAAGTTATCTTGTCACAAATAAAATCCGCAAGAATTATTCATAAATTCACTGACATGCATATCATGCAGTATGTAATCAGGCAGCATTATAGAAAATCAAATTAAAAACAAACAAATCTGAAATAAATATTTATGAATAATTTCGGATTCTCAGCTAAATCTCAATGCAAAAAAAAATCCCAAACAAAAAAACGTAAAAATTTGGTAAAATTCAACCAAATTTCTAGGTATCATAGTACCGGGATGAGACTTTTAGGGAGGATTTTAAATTTCCTCTCGGTGCACGTTCAATTCATTCACATTTTCATAAATTTTCATGGTGAAAAATTTTCCGCATAAATTTTCATTTAAATTATAATTATGGGTGGAATTTCGATACTTTATCATTACAGGCGGACTTTGTTACATTTATTTACAAACGATGAATATCTATAAGATACTTTTAGCATATACAAAACAGCGGAAGTTACTCTTGTTTCATAATTTGTGAAATAAAGTCTCATTGAATTTGGGCATAATATTCAAAAAGGTGGGTAAAAACTGTTTCCGTTACTTTGTGTATATAAATATTTGAGTCTTTAGTCCGATGATTTTATTCAATTTATCTAATATTGGATTTAATTAGAAAATGTTTGTATTCTATACAGAAACTAAATGGTTAAATCAATTTGTACTCAGTACACAACCAATGAAATAGACTCGGAATTAAACAACTTGGGCTCTATTGCAGATCAAATCAAAATTAACAATGAGTCCCTGAGCCACCCCAAGCGATATCGAATGCTGTATGCGTAATGCAAGGGTTAAGGCTATACTTATACCATACCAATATATCGAATTTTGTACAAATAAACTGATCCTATAGCATTTAATTTTGTTTTTGAAATCATTTGGATTGTATTATGGTCGTATTGGATTGTACTTGGGGGGTATCGTTTAATTCATTTGGCTAAATCGATAAATCTATCTATTGAGGCAAATGAATGTTGGCAAATAATAGAAAAGGATACACTCAGAAAAATGTTCAGGTCAACTTTTTGTCAGGTTAACTCTGACCTTACAGAGGTTTCTGTAAGCCAGCTAGCGGTCAGAGTTAACCTATCTAAGGTCAACTCGTGCAGCTCCCAATGCCCTACTTCACCTGCTGGTGGCTTAATTTCAGAATTTCTCCGACCACAGGTCAACTCAGTTTTACTGGCCCACATGCAGGCGAACGTGCGCCTGCCCGAGGTCAATTACGCCGTATGTAGGTCGTCGAGTTAGCCTCCATTTTTCTGAGTGTATGCTGTATGCTTTTTGGATAGATACAACAATAACGCTATAAAAATCATAATTATATCTATATTTATATTTCGCAGATTTCGTCTAGGCAAATCTCATCTTATTTATGATATCGAATCACATATTTTTATAGACAACTGACTTACATTATTGTATTATAATAATTGATTATTGTATATTTTCGTAATTTTTTAGGAAAATAATACTTGATATTCATGCAGAAGGACTCTTATTTTCACTCAAGAATACAAAATTTTGATTTCCCATAAACTTTCGAATTTTTTTTTTCTTTTTCGTCTAATTTTCTTAGTTGTTCTCATGCAAACCGAAAGAAAATAGTCGACCCTGCTAGGGCTTTGAAATACAAGAAGAAAACATTATAATGGCTATCAAAAAAAAAATTTTTTGCCAGCATAATCACATTCCAAACACTGCAAATTTCGATTATTTTCTACAACACCTAAAAATTGTTTTTCCCAATTTGAATCAGGAGCGCTTCACGATTGAAATAAAAAAATCTCATCAACACAAAACTTTCCTCTGCAATATTTAGTTTCAGAAAAAAGGGTAAAAAAAATTTTTTTTTCAAATATCTTCAGAATCGTTAAAGATTTTAAATATCTTTTAGAAGGAAAAACATAACAAAAGCTATAATTGCCAATCTGGCAATCATTGGAGACCCGTATGGTGATATTCGTATCAAAATTCGAGCAGTTGTACCAAAATTCCACTTTGAAGTCAAACTTTCCAATAAGATTTTTTTAAAACTTCTTCCAATCGAATTTTGATGTATTGCAGTTTTATGTAGAATCGTATCCTAAACAACTTTTGTTCTTGGACTTTTTTGATAAGATGCACCGTTTTTAAGATATTCGTAAAATACGATTTCATTCTAATGGTCCATTTTTGCCCATCAACGAACTTAGCCCCGTATTTTACGAAAAACGAATCTGCGCAAAAGTCTCTAGCTCCATCCGTGCGCCCGC
The DNA here is from genome assembly GCA_964034945.1 of Chrysopilus asiliformis. Taxonomy (NCBI): domain Eukaryota; kingdom Metazoa; phylum Arthropoda; class Insecta; order Diptera; family Rhagionidae; genus Chrysopilus; species Chrysopilus asiliformis. The sequence goes on along the minus strand of OZ035962.1, from coordinate 90,426,956 downwards.
AATCCGCGCCACAGACAGACAGACCGACAGACGGACGGACATGCAAAAATTAATTATTTTTATCATTCTAAACACACTGGTGTAATTCATTTTTTTGTGTGATGACGGGATCTTGGCGTTACAAACGGTTAGGCAAATCTAATATACCCTTTGGTTTCACCATACGGGTATAAAAATGTGGAAAATTGTACTTCCTATAAATTTGGTCATATGATTATTTTCTTAAAGGTGCACAGTTTTCGAGAGATTTTCAAAACACTGATTTTTTTTTCAAATATCTCGTGAACCGTTACAGATATGTAAAAACCGTTGAAGGAAAAAATGTGGAAAATTTCATATCCCTTAAATTTTGTTATATTCTTTTTTTTCCAAAAAACGCAAAGGTTTCGAAACATTTTCAAAAAACGGTTTTTTTCGAAAAAAAATTGTATGGGAAGTACCCGTTGTAGCTACCGTTATTTTTCCAAAAGTTGATAGAAAACTACGATTTTTGTGAAACTTATTTTCAAAAAATTTCAAGTCGCTAGATCAACGCGTTCCCGAGTTATTTAAAATACGTAAAACGGACAGACAGACAGACAGACAAACAGACAAACAGACAAACCGACAGACCGACATACCGACAGACACACAAACAGACAGACCGACAGACCGACAGACCGACAGACCGACAGACCGACAGACCGGCAGACCGACAGACCGACAGACCGACAGACCAACAGACCGACAGACCGACAGACCGACAGACCGACAGGCCGACAGACCGACAGACCGACAGACCGACAGACCGACAGACCGACAGACCGACAGATCGACAGACCGACAGACGGACAGACCAACAGACAGACATACCGACAGACCGACAGACGGACAGACCAACAGACAGACATACCGACAGGCAGACAGACCGCCAGACGGACAGACCGACAGACCGACAGACCGACAGACCGACAGACCGACAGACCGACAGACCGACAGACCGACAGACCGACAGACCGACAGACCGACAGACCGACAGACGGACAGACCAACAGACAGACATACCGACAGACCGACAGACGGACAGACCAACAGACAGACATACCGACAGGCAGACAGACCGCCAGACGGAAAGGCAGACAGACAGATGCACGGACATTCTCATAAGTTTGCCTGAAAAGGATTTCGTACTGATCAGAAAATTTCTATCAGCCCCCGTTTTCTAGTCGGAATTTAAAATTATTGACGTTTTTTCGTCTTCGCGACGTAACATTTTTATACAGTCTGGTTTTAATTGTTTTTATATGCCACCCGTTCTTGTCATCGCTTTACTACATCTGTCCATACAATAATTATCAATATTAATTTCTACATATATATAAATATGTAATATTATAAGATTAGAAAATATGCAAAAGCGTCTGAAAATATTTATTGAATTCTTAAGACGTATTTAGCAATTTGTTTAACACGAAAATAATTTCAACAATTTTGCTGACAAAACATCAAACACAATATCCACAGCAAAATCATATAATACAGCATAAAACATGATTAATTCAAAATATGCGAATATGCGGTTCCTCGTCTCATTTAATGTTCCTCGTATCTCACGCTATGCTATCTAAATTTGGACTTAAGCACTTAATCAAAGTAGCATCTTTTCACCAGTGCTAGCATAAGTATTCAACATCAGAATGCGGCCAACACGACGACAGGCAATATTAAAGTAAATTGAGTGCATCAAAAGAATATGCATAGCATAAAGACGTATTAAAGTAGCATAAAGCATATTAATTATGCTGTAATTGTTTCAAAATTATCATGAAATGTCATCCATCGCACCGTGTGACATGGCAGAGCATAGCATAACCAACACATTATGAACAAGTACCACAATTTGCGGTTAATTTAATTAAAGTTTTAAATTATTCACATAATTAGCATAGCATTAACCGGATAGTTTCATTAAAATATTAAACCTACAAACATATCGTCTGTCATTTAATGGACGAATATCCAATTAAATTGGACTTCTGATGCAACATTTTGGACATACTCGATACTTAAATTTTGATCGTCATTATAATTTTTTTTTTTTGTTTATGTCGAAACTTTAGTTAATTTTGATTGATTTCATATCGATGGGCAAAAACATAAATAACTTCGACATTTTGCATTTCATGACTAACAAACAGTTTTATAATAATATCAGCTACTCATTTCTTTTCACTGTCATACCAAAAACATAAAAAACAGTCAATTCAATTTCAGTTGTGGTTATGTAATTTAAATTTTGTGCAACCCAAAAATATTTAGACAAACACTATTGCGCTTTTTTCGAACCATTAACGTGTTTGATGGCGTGAAAAATTGACAATGGAATTTCGGAATGCAATTCCATTAATTTTTTATAGGTTTCCACATTACAAAATGATAAATATTGGACAGATTCACTTGATATTTTGACAACCCATAATAGTAATTAGCCTGATTTCATGATTGCATAAATTATTATTGCGGATATGATTTCAAAGGTCATATATGTATATAATAATTAAGCATACTTACTACTGATATTAAAAATGTAATTTATATTTTTAAAAACTTTTATTTACCTTGCTTTTTTGTCTGTCTGTCTGTCACGGTCAAATCTTGTAATCTAATTTTGGCCCACTTTTCCTCGTCCGATTGACATGAAATTTTGCTTACATACGTAACATCGATGACACAGTATTTTCACTACTTCGTCCTTGTAAGTATAATGGAAAGTCCCGTAAAGATAACGTGGTTATCCATTTCTTCAAACTTTCCAGAAAAAATCTTGGGATTTTTGTGGTCCTTGAATCCGATTCTGACATTAAGAAGTCTGAAGGGATAAAGCACGATTCTGTAAGGATAACGTGATTATCAATTTCCTCAAACTTTCCGGAAAAAAATCTGGGAGTTTTTGTGGTCTCAGAATCCTATTCTGATGTTAAGAAGAACGTAAGGATAACAAAATGTCTTGTAAGAAAAGCGTGATTATCCTTTTCCTCAAATTTTCTGGAAAGAAAATCTGATCTGGTGGCGCTGAATTCGATTCTGACGTTAAGAAGTAGGTAAGGATCACGGAAGGTCCTCTAAGGATAACGCAATTATTCGTTTTCCTCTAATTCTCTGGCCAAAGTAGTTTTTCAGTACGCTGAATCTAAAAGTCCATAAGAATATCTACAAGACAAGATTATATATTCGAAGACTAAGAAGTATGTAAGATCTAAACATCAAGTTTAGATCTTGAGAATGAATGACGGATCTCATCAGAGTGACGCCATGATCTTTTTCATTGACCGGACCACGAAGGATGTGGACGAGGGAAGATAAAACATTCTCATTCAAAAACCTTAAATTTCTTTCCAAAAGAGGAAATATATGTTTTCTGTAATAATTCGGGATAAGATAAGCGGATGAAGAGTGAAAGCAGGAAAGTACCAAACAGAAGAACTTTTTCTGAAATATCTGAGAACTTTTCTGAAATATCTGAGAACTTTTCTGAAATATAAGTATGTGCCCAAATAGCATTTTAAGTAGCAATTATGGTGTTTATCCCCATATTTCGTCACCATGCAGATCGCGGCGATAAGCAGTTTATGTCGCAAATACGTATTTAGTTGTGCGTATGAGACGCGCAACGACACACATAGTGGGGAACACTTTTTTGCGGTTTGCTACGTCGCAATTAGAGCATTCAATCCCGGGTACCCGAAACCCGGGTACCCGGGAATCCCGGCAATTTTCTGGAACCGAAAACCGGGTTTGAATTGGGTAAAATTACCCGGTTTTCGGTGCTGAAAGCAAGCAATTTCTTACATGCTAAAATATCAAAATACTGTTCGTTCGCTGCTGAATATGTACGAAATACATATTTGTAAGTACATATTTCTGTTAATAATAACTGTAAATTAAAAGATTAATGCAAAATTAAGCCATCCGATTACATTTTCTTTACAAAGTCTCTTTAAAACAACGACAATATAATAGATTTATATGCGCTCACAGAAAATATTAAATTTCCTGTAAAGTTAAAATGGTTTTTTTATGTATAGGCAGGGAACAACTATTATATAGAATGGAAAATAAGACCTTTCCTCATTAACTTCCACTAGAGTAAGCACTACACTATAGAAATTGGTTTTGTTGTCTTACACAGGGACTACATTAGGTTTTATTTCTGGTATACTAGCTGGTTCACCAAAAATAATAGCCTACTAGTTTTTTTTGCGTGGGCCAATTCTGGTATGACATTTCAGTATGATTTTGAATTTTGACATGTCGTTAAACCGCGAACAGAAAATTAAAATTGCCAAAATATTGGCTTTAAAATGTTTGGAGGAAGAAGAACTTTTGATAAATTTGAAAAAACGAAGACAATATTGGGTAAATCCCTTTTTAGCATTACGGGATAAATATGATATCGAAGCTAAATATGATATACGAACGAATTCCTTTCATTTTCTTTTTCACACTTTCCACAGTTAAACTCAATTCTTTGGCAATATTTTCCCATGCTCTTTTTTTCAAATCAATTCTTCGATAATTATTTGATTTTGAATTCCACAACCATTCTTTTTCGCGAAAAATATTTATCAATTTAATAATTTCGCTCCGTGAAAATTTCGTTTCCGCCATTTTAATCAATTGAAATGTCAAAATCTGGAGTGATATTCCATAACTTGCTTCAAGTGTTTGTATCGAGTTAGAAGAAAAAGTAGTATTCGCTAGCTCTGTTTTGCCCTGTCATTTATTTTGGTCGAAACAGAGACAGCGAATACTACTTTTTCTTCTAACTCGAAACAAACGCTTGTTTCGAGTTAGAAGAAAAAGTAAAGTTACGGAATTCCACTCCTGGTATACCAGCGCTGTCTACGAAAATGGTATACCAATGCGGTCTTACCAGAAAAACTGGTAAACCAGATTGGTCCACACAGGCTTTTTAGCGAGCAATTTTGCTGGTATACCAGAAATAAAAGCTAATGTAGTCCCTGTGTTACTTCTCCTTTCTGCTGTCATACACTCGATGAAAAAAAATCAAATATGATGTTTTCTTATAATGCCACCCACAGTCATTCAAAATGTGAATTTTTTAACTGTAATTTTCGGATGTACGCTTCCAAGTTAGAGCTTTCCTTTCTATAATAGTAATTGTTCCGTGGTATAGGTTTAAATTTAATGTTGCAATTGCAATTTTTTACTGGTAATTTCTTATTTTTTCTTTACATTTTCAGCACCGGTTCCAGAACCGGGTACCCGGTTCTCGAAGATTCTAGCACCGAAACCCGGTTCCTTAAAATTGTCTCGGTGCTGAATGCTATAGTCGCAATTATAACGACAGGGACGTAATTAGTTGCCTCATGCGCGAGCGTCATCTGACGGCATTATATCACACAAATCATCGAGCGGGTTTTCTTTCTCCCTCGAATGCTTGCTAGTAAACAGAGATGAACAAATAAAAACGTAAGCAGAAGACGAACGAGAAAAATCTAATGGCGACAAATTAATGGAAACTTTTGTGGAGTGTTATTTTATAATGGACTTTTCTTCCGGTTGCATGTCGTGATTTTAATTGCCATTAAAATTTTTCGACAATATTGGATCTGAAATTTAAACAGATTTTAATGGGCCATCGAATTATTTTGTTTTTAATCAAAAATTTCTTTAATTTTATTTTATCGGTAAAATTTTTTTTTCTTTTGCAATGAAATTTTGATGCCAATAAAATTATGCTGTTTCAAAAATGTATGCTATCCACTTTTTATGCAATATCCTTCAGTCATTCGCCTGAAATAAGAAATTTAATTCTCGAAACGAAATCGTTTCCATCAAATGTCAGTGAGAAATATGGCGGCTGAAGGCATCAATTTTTTTTGGTGTTTCTCAGACGGGGAGCTTTAATGAAACTTTAGTGGTAGCAGTTTCGTCACTTTTTCCATCACACGCTTCTTCAAAATTAAACTGACGTTCAGGCTCCACAGCCAATCACTATTTCGGCCCGAAAACCATCAAATGCTGCTCTATCGCCGCAGGATTTTCATGAAGCGAATGTTGCCCCAAAGATCGTGCTCGTCACTTCTTTCGCTTCTTTTACGCGGATGTGAATTATAGGTGTAAATTTTTAATCCCAATTGTGTAAATTTCTACTCTTTCAAGTCGCAAAGAACAAATCTCATGTTCCCGTACTTTTCGATGCTGTTTGGGTGCCCTAGGTGAAAATTCATAAAAAAAAGTGGCCACAAGCGAAAAAAAAAATATGACTTGCAACAGTCTACAGCCGATTTCGAGTATGTTTAGCATATTTAGTGATGGTTTTTTTACTGTTTAATAAATTTTAATTCCAAATCGAAAAATCTGGGACTAAAATTTACTTTTCGGGACGCCTTTGGGGCGATATTCCTAAATTTGTGATTGCCCCGTGCTGGTTCGGGACGTATTTGTATGAAGTGTTTAAGGAGTTAGTTTGAAAAAGCCCCGTGGAGGAAAAGTTAAGAAAATTTAAAATAGGCACTTTTTTCAAGTCTTGTAAAAACCTTGATCAATTCGGAATAAATACCAATAATCAAAAAACCGTAGATGGTGATAAAAACCTTAATTTATGAAATCTTTAAATGATCCATTCAGGAAAGGTGTGCAAAATTTCCGAATGTATAAAAAAATACAAAAATCCTCTATAAAAATGTTCCGACAGTGTCTACGACGATAACACGTTGTTTAGAATGTAAATTGAACCTGTTAACTGTGTCATAGCATCTATTCCGGATCTAAGATCCAGAAGACGACAGGATGAAGTCTTTTTCGATGGGATCAAAGTAAGCCATAAATGCGCTCATAAATGGGTAATTGTCGTTATTCAAAATCCCCGAAGCGATTATCGAGGGTTAGGCCGCGAAAATGGCAACGGAAACGCTTTGAATGGCCATAAATACAAATAAAACATTCCGTTTTCGTCTCATTCTCAACACGAAAATTGTCCTTTCGGGGGGGAAAAAAAATGTTCAAACAGTTGCGAATATTTCGAAATCCAAGTGAACATTCATCCGGCGACGCCTCCTCACCGCGTTGCGACCATTCGAATGGTTAAACAGCAGGCACTTTCTATCAACACTTTGTCGGGTTTAAACTTATACCCGGTCGGGTTGATGGAAAATCTCAGCTTTTCCTCAATTTGGGCAGGGAAGCGCGGGAGAATCGTTGTTATATTCCGTAGGTTGGAAGTGGTGACGGCGTGACTCCATCCAGGAAAATTAAATAAAGCACAGGCATTGCAAAACAATGCTCCCGGTTAAGTGACAATTCGAGAGTGGTGGCAGGACATTCCAGAAATCGGGACTTGTATAGTTTGTGCAGATAGCGGGAAACGTTTCAAATTGTTTCTTCAGGTTTCATCTTCTGAATTTGTATGTCAAGAGGGATTTCTACTGGCCTCAGGCATCCCAGCGTAAGGATTCTTTTTGTACTCGATTTTTTGTCTCAAGCGAAATCTTATTATGTCTAGCCAACGGTTGACATTAACATTAACTAATGTTGACAGAATCGGGGACAATATTGTGTAGCCATCTGGTGTTAATCAATCTCCTCTATTCTTAGAATTTTCCTCGGACGCCGCTTCTTTGTTTCTCACGTCTATTCAGTTGTGAAAGCCAAGAAACTGTGGAAATTTCAAGAGTGATAAAACAACAGGATGAGAAGGAAATCCAGACTTCTGCCATGGCAAATAGCTTCGAGATATTTTCGCACTTCATTTAATTGTTTGATCCACTTAGCATTGCTTTGTGTTGCGTGTAATCGAGATGTCCCACTATTCATCAAGATCATATTACGGACGTCACTTCACTTGTGTCCTTTTCGGCATTGTCGCGACACTGTCTTAGATGGTCGTCGTTAGTCGGTTGTGTCGACTCTGACATCAGGGTGAGTTGATGAGTGATGTGACACTTGAGTTTTTTTTTCTCCTCCTTTGGCTTTGTGTATTTCAATTAGGGATAAAGGGTTGAATGAAGCGATAATGCTTTACCCTGAGATAATGCTAATAGTTTATCCATGATGAATTAGCAGAATTATTTATTGGGGGATGTTTCTGAGGGTCTAAATTAATTTCAATACAAGAACAAGTTATTGACTTTTAATGTGCAGAAAAATATGCTTTTAGATCGGGAGCACAGAAATTGCAAAGAAGTACCGAAATGAAAAAGAGATTTTTTAAAGATTAAAAGAAATTTTGTAGAATTTGGAAAAAAAAGTTGTGTCTTTAGGTGAAAAATCTATGGGGCGTATTCATAGTTTTTCTTTGATACGAGTTTAAATAGACAGAAAACCATATATTGTTCATCAGTTTAAACTCTGCGTTCAAAAACGACTATGACTAGTTTTTTTTAAAGCTTTTTTTCTTCCCTTTTTTCTTAGACCCGCGAAGTCGGAGGCCCCAACATTTTTGGACTTATTATTTTTACTTTCCCCCGCCATAGAGGGAAAGTATTCATGACGGAGACAGACTCGGAAAGGCGGGCAAATACGATACTTTCTGATCAGGACGAAATCCGTTTCAGGCAAACTTATGAGGATTTGCGTGCATCTGTCTGTCTGTCCGTTTTACGTGTCTTAAATAACTCGAGAACGCGTCTATCTAGCGACTTGGAATTTTTTTAAAATTAATTTCACAAAAACCGTAGTTTTCTATTCACTTTTTCAAAAGTAACGGTAGCTATAACATTTTTTTGCCGAAAAAAACATTAAACAAAAATAACAAAATTTAAAGAAAATAAAATTTTCTACATTTTTTCTTTAACGGTTTTTACGTATCTTTAACGGTTCTAGAAATTTTTGAAACAAATATTACAAAGGAAAGTTTTGTGTTAATCATATTGAATTTTTGTTGTTCCGCTCTGACACGAAAGCACAACTCTTCCTTTTTAAAAATCATACTAATATAAAAAAATGAGTTGCTGTCTGTCTGTCTGTCTGTTCCTCTTTCACGCAAAAACGGCTGAACCGATTGACTTGAAATTTGGCATGAGTGTCTGTGGTAGTTCTGGTTCCAACATAGGCATACCGAAAAGTAGCGCAAGGAGTGGTGGGAGTAAGGGGAGGGGGTAAAGTGATTTCGAAACTTAGTTTTAGCGCTATGTTACTCTTTCACGGGGAAACTACTGAACAGATTGGCCTGAAATTTGGCATAGATGTTCGTCGGGGGTCCAGGCCCAGCATAGACCCATTAAAAAGTAGGCCGTGATCTGGAAACTTAGACGAGGCCGAAGGCCGAGGAGATGGGGGGGAGGGGGGGAGGCCGAAGATCTGTGGGTGGGAGGTGAACCGCGAAGCGGTATGTTATAAAATTCAAACGTAACAAAATTATTTTATTCTTTTGAGTACATTTTGAACCGAACCAAAAACCACTGAACTATAGAACTTTGAGCGAATCAAAACGTACCGGACCAAAACCAAACCAAGTTTTTTTAAAAAAAGATAGCGGAATCAAACCAAAACCAAATGACTTTTTAAAACAAATCCTGTAACCATTTAAAATTCAGTGAGCCAAATCCAGAACCAAAACCAAATTTTTGGAATGTTAGGAACCAAAATCAAAACCAGAACCAAATTTTGAAATTTTAGGAACCAAAACCAAAAACCAGAAATGCAATTCGCCCTTGAACCAATAAAAAAAACTTTGGTTTGCAAGAACTTGTTTTGACGCCTATTTTTTATCGATTTTTTGTTATTTTTCTAAAAAAATCGTTTTTTTTCATATTTTTTATTTTTGAAAACTTTAAACCTTTATTGCTACCGAAATGGTCAAGTTTCCAAAAAACCAGTACCAAAATTACATTTAAAGCTGGATTTAAAATATTTTACGCTGAAAATTCAAACAATTTCCACTGCGATTAGATATTAGAAACATCATTAAACTTGTTTTTGTTATTTATTTATTTTTTTACAAACCCATTTTAGTCCAGCCTTGCATTTATGGCAACTCTGACTTCTATGTATGTGGTAACAGTAAGGCCCAAAGTTTTTCAACTTGAACCAAAATGGGTTAAGAACTTTAATACGTGATATTCTTAAATACATAAAAATTTATGCTAAAAAAATCGAGAAGATTTTTGAAAACAAAAGCAAAAAAAAGAGCTCTTTCGTCTACATTATTTTGAAATAATATTAATTTTCATTTTATATACTTTTTCCACCACACGGTAATTTCTCACACAACCGCTAGAGAGTCCTGAATTTAATATTGTGTAAATTATACCACTACGATTTACTAATAACATCCAAGAAGTTTCATTTGATTACCACAATTCATCAACTTCCCCATCATAAGCACAATATAAAATATCTAATTTGATTCTCTTTTCAACGGCATTAGATTCTAATACTACTACAACAAAGAAAATATACGAAAAAAAAGAAAAATAAAATAAAAGGGAAAAACCCCGTGTTATGTCTAAGGATATAAGGAAACTTTCTAAGGAATTTCAATAAATCTGAAACTAACGTTGAGAATCAATCATCGCGTAAAACAGCAATCTCCCAAAAAAAGCCCTTCATCTCCGCCATTATCATTCTTTGGCTTTCGAATTCAGGATGAACATACATATTAGGACTATGGTGGAAATACGTTTTCAGAATGGTATCCTAAAAGTCATTTCGTATTCCCAACAAGCGGTAACCACATCGAAACCCATCATCTACACTCTACGACCATTCAGTTCCGAAACCATCAACATGCCAGCATCCACCCTTAGTTCTGGCCAACTTAACCACCCCCAAAATCCGTGCTAGTATCCACCTTACAAAATGAACGCAACCTCTATTGAGGTTGGATCGTGTATAGTCGCCTTTTGTTCGATAAATACACCATCCGAACAAAACCAATCTTAAAGGATATAAACCATCCCCCCCTCCTCCCCCTCCCTAACATTCTAACCACCCAAGAATGAAAAGATAAACTTGAAGTTCGAGAGTGAAGCGGTTGAAACTATTTCGATAACAACACAACCGACAATTTTTGGGGCTAACCCCTTATTGCTGTCATGTTGACGCTCCGCACGATAGATCTTATTGTGTTTTCCAGGAGCATTGATGTAACAGATTCCGTATGTGTCACACGGGAAGACACCGACAACATAAAATGCCTATAACAATGATTACGATGATGGACCCTCTCACTTAAGCAGCCAACCCTCAGGAAAACAACCATAAGCTTTCAGTCTTCACTATGATTTTCAGACGATAGACGAGTGAAAAATTTTTAGCGTGCTATTGTACTTCAACCTCATGTATAATTACTACCTGACATCTTTGTGATTTTGATTTTGAACTTGATTTACATCGACGTGACAAACCGTGAAATTACAATTATGCGAAAATTTCACTAGAAAATTAATTTCATTCGAAAGTCTCTGAAGAAACCACTCGAACAGCAGAATCTTTACTTGTTACTCACCTCTAAAAGCAGATCAGGCCACATAATGATTTAAAAGAAAAGTGGGTGTCCCGCTTTTCCTACGAGTACCTACTTTACCAAAGTAATATACGAGTATGCTGGATGTGGAAACTCTATCTATAACTCACCTTGCTTAAATTCTTAAAGTTTTTTGCAGCTCCTGAAGGCGAAAAACGTATAAATTGTAGCAGCCATCGAGTTAAACGAAAAGTTTTTCAACGTTCGACGAGGTGAGTCCTGCAGCACAGAGTTACCTGTCGAGAGATTTCTTGGGAAATTCCGTCTCCTGAATGTTGGCAGGATTGCTCTATTTTTTTTTCTAGTCAAGCACTTGGCAGTGCGTGAAATTACAATTTTTATGCAAACGAACTGAACTCGTGTGTTGCACATCGGCATTATGATAACACCTTCTCGTTAACTTTCAACTCTATAAAGGAAATTGCTTTCATTAGTGAAGAAAGTTTTCCTACATCGTGAGCAGAGCCATGCAATCACAATATCGGGGTGGTTTGATGTCAGTATATTTTTAGTAACTAGAACGGAATTTGAAAAATATGATTTAAAAATATTTGATTTCTTAAAAGATGGTTTTTTTTTACTTCTGAATCATCATACTAATATATAAAAATGAGTTGGTGTCTGTCTGTTCCTCTTTCACGCAAAAACGGCTGAACCGATTGACTTGAAATCTGGCATGAGTGTCTGTGGTAGTTCTGGTTCCAACATAGGTATACGGAAAAGTTTCGCGAGGGGTGGGGGAGTAAGGGGAGGGGGTAAAGTAATCTCGAAACTTAGTTTTCCCTCTATGTTACCCTTTCGCGGGGAAACTACCGAGCCAATTGGCCTAAAGTTTAGCTCCAACATAGACCATAAAAAAAATTGAAAAAACTACGGGTATGCAAGCTAGTAATTGATAAAAATCACTTCCAGGTCTTATTGTTAAAACCCAGATCAAACAAAAAAGCTACAAAGGCCTGCAGAAAATCGTCAAAAACTCTGTATGAGGATAGACAAAATTTTTATGGAAACATTCCCGTTGTATTGAAGAAGAAGAGGGAAGAGGGGCTGGTCCGATTGGAATTTTATGTATGGAAGAGTTATGTAAAATCATATTCTAAAAACATTTCTTCTATATAAGTTTTTTGATATTGTGCACCGTTTTCGAGAAAATAGAAAAATAGGGTTCAATTTGTAAGAGTGAGGAGGGAAAGAGTGGTACAACTGGAATTTGACGTGTGGATGAGTTATGTAAAATCATATTCTAAACATATTTTACCTTTAAAAATCTGTCAATATTACGATAAAATTGCAAAAAACTGTTTCTTTTTTTGGGGGAGGGGGGAAGTAATGGTCCGATTTTACCCGTTTAAGAACTTAGCCTTGCCATTTACGAGAAACGGAACTACACAAGATTTACCTGAATAGGTTTTATTTTACTCAATATGGACAAAATTTCAATACAATGGAAATATAAAACATTTGGATTGGTTTGGTGTAAAAAAAACTCCGTTTAAATTTATTCATAGGGTGACAATACGTCCCAGAGAGACCGGGACAGTCCCGGATTGGTGTTTCGGCGTCCGGGAAACTAAACTTCCTGTCCCGGAATTATGAAACTTACAGAGTTGTAATTTCTGATCACTAAAAAAATTTACTTCGAAACCAAAAAATTTTCGCCTGCGGCGCAATTTCCTTAGAAATTACTTAATATAGAGCATTTTTCATTAAAAAAAATTCGCTTGTGGCGCATTTTATTAAATAATTTTCAATAGTGGGATGTTTGTTTCTAAAAGATTTGCCTGAGGCACAATTTTTGTAGTGTTTTACTTGTACAAACATAAAACACCCACAAAACTTTTTATCTTTTTTATCTCTTTGGGAACAAGTCATAAAGGCTTAAGTCGATTATCAGATCAGGTCAAAACTACACAGAGCAATTTGGCTTCACCTAAGGCGGAATTAGGCCCTTATGGCTTGTTGCCACAGTTGCAAGGATCTTAATTAGATTCTTAAAAACAAAAAATTTTGTTTTTATAAATAAAAATTGAAACAAAACTCGTGCTTTCACAATGTTTCAATATGCCTGGTTCCGGGACTGTCCCAGCAAAACCGGAACGTATGGTATGAAGGATTATAAAAAAATATTTGTTTAAAAAACTTTTATACGAAAAAATTAAATATGAAATAGAAAAATAGCTGTCTGTTTATGATTTTAAAAATAAAAATCCGTATTTCAAAAAAATCCGCAAACTATTTTTAAATTCCGTGCAGCTCATTGAAACCATTAAAAAATTACTCATATAGTTTAAAAAAAATTTATTACGCACGCCAAATTCACATAATGATTAATATGTTTACATTAATTTTCAGTCTTATGAATAATTACCCATCCTTTGCCATATATGACTATTGCAATTCCACCTATTATTAGTAACCAAAATTATTTTTGGTGATCACTACACAGCAGACAAGCGATTATAATTAGGAACACCGTCCTCCACAAACGATGCAACGAAAATAAAGTCTCGATTAAAACGATTTCTTGTCAATAATTTATAAATAGATATCACCTTGTGTAAATAAAGATTTTTTTCCTGTTGTCATCTTCATGTTATTCAAAGGTAACTATTGACAAAATTGATCCCTTGTTTTCTAAAGTCAAAATTCTTTAGTAATAGAAGACAATTTTGTTGATCGGAACCATGGTCAATCACAATGATTTACAATTGCAGCGGATTTCCTGATGGGATGCCAGAATTTTCTTGATAGACGCCAAGCATCAATTGCCAATGTTCTGTTGAGCCACCATCGAAATCGTAAATATCCTCCACTTCATCTTGACGTTGTAGGGTTGGTGCTCTAGAAATCAAGAATAATTAGAGACAGCTATGTAGATGCGAAGATTCTGCGAGCACTTTAAGATCGTCGAATTCTTACGAATGCTCAGCATCTTGGCTCCGTCTTGTGATGCCCAATATGGAGCTGATCTGAGCTCTCATTAACCACACCACATTTATTCGGATCAATCCGATTCGCGCAACGATTTTGCTTCTGCTGCACATGAAAATTTTCCCATTTTCTCACACGATCTTGGCGTAGTGCCTTTGTTTTGGTTTTACATGTGGTTACACAGTATTTTGATTTTATTTTAATTTCGAGATGATGGTTTTTTACTTTAAAGGAATTTTCCAATTTCTAGATCCAAAGTATTGCCATTAAACTAGGATTTCCTAATTGATTGAAAAAAAAATTATGAAAAATAAACATTTAGTAAAATTTGGTTTTAAATATACCCAAATAATTTAGACTATAAGGAAATTTTTAGATACTTTTTGTCATTAAATTTAAATAGTTATACTCTATTTACTATGATTAGACTGACATTTAGACTGAACAAGCTTTAAGGCCTGTGTCCACATGGAAGTTTATTTGCAGAAGTCGCTTCTAGAAGAGATTTCTGGTGTCACAACTTCTGGAAGTTCACTTGCAGTTAGTGTTTCCACGGGAAAAACTTCCAGAAGTCTCTGCTAGAAGCGACTTCTGCAAATAAACTTCCATGTGGACACAGGCCTTTAGAGGAGGAGTGGTAACTCTTCCGTAAGACCTTTCGGAAATATTTTCCAAGAGTCTTTAGTTTCAAGTAGTTCACAAAAATGATTCGCAGGTAGCCCCAAAATCATTTGTTACACTTCCGGTTTGACATGAACTTTTGATAAAACTTCCCATAAAATGTAATTATCCTTTTTCTGCGATTTTCTCATCTCCAAAAAATAACGTCAGGAATGCAATTGATGGTCTAAACACAACTAAAACAACCTCCAGCAAAAAATATCACTTGTTTTGCATTTTACAGCAATTTCGAGAATTTTGGAAAGAAACTCTAGTAACCCAAAAAAAAACTTAGCACTGCGTTTAGAAAAATCAGTTGGGAGGGCTGGGGTGGTGGAAATTGGTAGCTAAAACAAAACACCAATAAACAACAAATTTGATATATAAAACTTGATTTAGACGAGAACCAATGAAAGACAATAAAGAAATGTGCGAGCAAGCGAAATTTATGGTCACCCAATGTGTTACAGTAATGACTATATACAAATTTCAGGATTCAGGGAGTTTGCAGGCAAGAATTTAACGGGGAAAAGGGAGGTTTTAGTGGATGAAAAATTTCCTCGGAGATTGCCCTGTCTTATGGTGAAATCCGGATTCAAATATCTTCATTATTGCAAAGGATAGCAGAAGAGGGGATATCAAGGAAAGGGAATTATGGAAAACTGTATAGCCTGGCCCCTTCCGATGATACTGGAAATCTAGCCACAAATTTTCGTCTAAACAAATTCTGCAGATTCCAAGAAAATTAGTTCTAAAAAGCTATGCTCTTTACAGTATAATTTATATCAGTATTATAGCCCCCCAACCCCTAATCTGACGAACAAAAAATGAAAGAAAACTGTTTTATGGTGTGCCGTTTTTGTTATTTACCAGCACTACTCTGGTAACACCACATCAATTTACTAGCTTCCAAATCCACACATAAATCGCCACTTTTCATCATGATTTCAAATGAAAATCCAAATAAGAACAGCGGAAAATTTTCATTTCTTCAATAAAACAATGGCGAGGAAAATCATTTCGATTGGCGGCAATTCCGATTGCACCGTGAATTTTCTAACAACGATTCGGTCCTTCTAAGGATCGTTTCTATTTCTAGAATAGAACAACCACAATTCAAAACACACACAAATAGTTAAATCCGAATCGAAAAAAAACTCGCGCATTTAATTGTCTGAGACACCAATTTGAATAGAACAATTAAATTAAGAAAAATGTTTTTTTTTCTCATGCAAAAAAGTACATCGTTATGCATCGACGATTAACCAATACTAATAAACATCGATATCACTCAATTAAATTCAGATAGGGCTGGTATAAAAGCTAATCGCGCTTGTAATAATCTCACTCGTCGTCGTTTAATTGAGCCGCCGGCAAGGGCCATACAGTTCATAACTTACTAAATTATTAATTAAATAAAATTAATTTATTTTTTTCCAAAGGTTAGTTTGACATTTTAATTTAATTTTTAATAAAACAACTGGAATTTAAAAAATTAATTCGTTGGAGTGGAAATTTTGAGTGATTTTTTTTTTGTGAAGCCTAGACAAAAACCATAATCGCCTGGAATTATGCAATATGGAAATTTGATATTTTGTTGGAAAATTGCCTAAAGTGCAACGTGTCCTGCATCAAAAAAAAAACTGTGAAGTGATATAAAAATAAACCTGAAAATTGGATTTAAGTGGTCTCGAATTACAAGTTATTATGCAACAAAAGGGAATTTTTGCGTTTTACAATTGAGCTTCATAAATACGAAATGAAAATGGATTTTTTTTTTGCATTCACTTCACTTGAGATGAACGAGCACATCATTTTTGAGGATAAAAAAAATTCGGAATAAAAAATTAATAATCGACATAAAATGAAGAGCAGCAATAAAATGGTGGCGTGTTTTAAATTTTTTTTTCTCCATCCTTGAGTGAAACAGTACAAAAACGATTTTCAATAAAAATCAAATTACACGTTTTACGAAACCAGAGGAAAAAAAACGTAGACCATTACTCAAATCGACACAAAATAAAAACCAATTGTGTTCGCTCGATATCTTTGGAGCGCCAAACAACACATCCATTAAAATCGAATATAAAATTTATATTTCCAACTTGTCTTCGATGTTTCCCAACAGCCGCCCTTAAGATTTCGCTCGAACAGTTGAACTCGGAATAGTTTTTCACAATAGACAGGATTCGATTTGGTCCTGAACTCACTATCCAACTATCCTTCGAGTCAGAGTGCAAGACCACTTGAGCTCCGTTGAGTTAAATGGTGAAAAACTCGACCAGACTCTTTACATTCCACGCTTCCAAAATGATAAATGTTGCTAAATGTGGCCCCCGTCATCTTTGCAAGCAGGACTCTCGTCCTTTTTGGAATTTTCCCCCATTACCCAATGAACCACAAAATAAAACAAAAAATACTTTGTTACAAGAAATGCAAGTCTCCTGCTTTGGTAACGATACAACAGAACAATTTACTCCGAATAGATAGAAATCGTTTCCTTTTTTTTCATTTTGTCCTTCGTTATAGACAGGCAACGTGGCCATTGTGGAAATGGGAATCGGGAGCCAAAACGACGATGGCGACTAGTAAACATCATGGGAATGATTCCACCCTCACCATGGAATTTCGTACTTATTTTCGTGTTGCAAAAATGCACGTCGTCCGAGTGAAAAGCCCGGAAAAACAAGAGACAGTCAGGAAACGATTCATTCGTCCTCACCGACTGTAAGAAACCTCACAATTCCTTCAGGATAACAAAAAAGGATTCGTCCGACGAATGCAAAGTCGAAAAAGTTAACAATGTGGTACAGGAATAATAAGTCAAGTGCCATCGCATCGCAAATGGTCACAGGATAACAGAATTTTCCAACTGCCACAAAACATCGAATTTTGAAATCCCTTTAAACAGGCAAAACAGACACTGGTACGGTACGTTGTCAGAATGTGTAATTTTGACTTTATGCAAGTTCTGTGAATTTCCTCAGACAGATCGTGTAACTTCCAGGATTTCCTATAACTAAAGTTATTTGTTTACGACTGCAATTTATTGTTGATTTTAGTTGTAATTATTGTATGCACTTTGACTGTTGATTATAGTATAAAAAGCACGTACCGCAAAAGTTGAAATGAAATGAGAGTGGTTTGGAAAGAAATTATTTACTTTTGTAATTAAACGAAAGTCATTTAAATCCTCAAAGTAAATTGAATCTTTGAATCTTCAATTTAAAAAGAGGATTTTAAGATTTTCAAATACCACCAGCCGATGGGATGCAAATATTTGTAAGTGCTCGTATCCATCAACATTGATGGTGACATTTTCTTCACTTTTGATGCAGTCTCGAAAAAAATGGGGACGAATTAACACCACCTCAAAATATAGCTAAAAATAAGCACCTCGCAATATTATTCAGTAAAAATTTAACACAACGTGGAGGTTTTTTAAAATTTATGTCTTAAGGAGTAGAAAATTCACTTTAACTCCATTTTGGCCTCAATTTTGAATGAACTCCGAAAGGGATACGAAAATTCAATTGAACTCCTTTTAGGAGTTACTTCAATTTTAAATGGTGTTCACGTTTAGAAGATACTTTCCAATAGGCTTCAGAGAGAATTCAAATAGCTTATAAATCGAGAGGTTCCACGTTCGAGGACTCTCTCATATTCCGTCTCGGTGCATGATCGACTCCGTTTTTCGACAGGAGGATCCAAGAACCTTACAAATGTCGCAATCCATTCCAAATGTTCAAACCACGAAAAACTGCAAGATTTCTCTAAGAAAAAAAAAATATTATTACGAAACTTTGATTCGTGATAAAATATTCAAGCGAAGGAAAACTATTTTACTATTTTACGCATAAACTATTTTACGCATAAAAACCACTCAAATGTCAAAACTTTTACAAAACAGAAATGATTTTTTCAAAAACTAATCCCAACATAATCTCAAATTCATTACAGCCCGAACCGAAAACAAATAAACTGCCAAAATGTGTGATGATGATGCGGGAGCACTAGTGATTGACAATGGATCAGGTATGTGCAAAGCTGGATTCGCCGGTGATGACGCCCCACGTGCCGTCTTCCCATCAATTGTTGGCCGTCCAAGGCATCAAGGTGTGATGGTCGGTATGGGTCAAAAAGATTGCTATGTCGGTGACGAGGCCCAAAGCAAAAGAGGTATTCTAACATTGAAATACCCCATTGAGCACGGTATAATTACGAATTGGGATGACATGGAGAAGATTTGGCATCACACATTCTACAATGAGTTGCGTGTCGCTCCTGAGGAACATCCGGTCCTCCTCACCGAAGCTCCACTGAACCCAAAAGCCAACAGGGAGAAGATGACCCAAATCATGTTTGAGACATTCAACTCGCCAGCCATGTATGTCGCTATCCAGGCTGTGCTTTCCCTGTACGCTTCCGGTCGTACCACTGGTATCGTCCTGGATTCTGGAGATGGTGTCTCCCACACCGTCCCAATCTACGAAGGTTACGCCTTGCCCCATGCCATCCTCCGTTTGGACTTGGCCGGTCGCGATTTGACTGACTACCTCATGAAGATCCTCACCGAGCGTGGCTACTCCTTCACCACCACCGCCGAGCGGGAAATCGTCCGCGATATCAAGGAGAAATTGTGCTACGTCGCATTGGACTTCGAGCAGGAAATGGCCACCGCTGCCGCTTCCACCTCTTTGGAGAAATCCTACGAATTGCCCGATGGTCAAGTGATCACTATTGGCAATGAACGTTTCCGTTGCCCAGAAGCTCTCTTCCAGCCATCCTTCTTGGGTATGGAGTCATGCGGTATCCACGAAACTGTCTACAACTCCATCATGAAGTGCGATGTTGACATCAGGAAGGACTTGTACGCCAACACAGTACTTTCTGGTGGTACCACCATGTATCCAGGTATGATCCAATATTATTTTGCAAAATTTCGTTAGAATCCTACTCTAATTGGTAAAAAATTCCAGGTATTGCTGATCGTATGCAAAAGGAAATCACCGCCCTCGCTCCATCGACCATCAAAATCAAGATCATTGCTCCACCAGAACGTAAATACTCCGTCTGGATCGGTGGCTCCATCTTGGCCTCGTTGTCCACCTTCCAACAGATGTGGATCTCGAAACAAGAATACGACGAATCTGGACCAGGAATTGTTCACCGCAAATGCTTCTAAGCCAGTCAAAGTTCAAATAAGATCTCATGCCTCTGAAACAATTTCCACAACTAAAACGATCACAAAGCGAAAAAGACGTGCAACAGCATCACACTGACAAAAACACTTCTATAACTTGAATTTTCTTCTAATTTCATCTTTCCGATTGACTCTACACTAATTACTAATCATTGTCTAGAAACGACTTCATACACTTTATTGTCTCATGGAATTAATTTACTTCTTTGAAACAAAAGTCTGAAGATGTTTCTATGAAAACTTTTTTTTCTATCATTAACTTTCTTCTATCTTCTTCTTAACTTATTGATTTTTTATTTCAATTTTTTTAGTTTTAAACAATTAAAAATATTCTTTGAAATAAAAACTATGAAAATGTATTAAGAGTAAAGACACAACGAAGTCGGAAGGAAAAGTATAAGACAGTCAATAACTCGTAAACAAATTTTTAAGACAAAAATAAAACACCATAATATAAACAAATTTCAAAGTGAAAACAATCAATTAATAATATTATTTAAATAATTTTGTTATATTTTTTAATTTATAAATAAAATTATATTGAAATCCGTTGTAATTACTTATAATCGTTAATTCTAATTCATGAAAAAAAAACTTATTTTTAAGTTTTAGAAATTCAAAAAAAAAATCAACAAAAAATTTTTGGTCAAAATAAATTTGATAACTTTATGATGTTTTTTCTCATATTTCAACAACGGTATTGGGAAGTTTTGCTTGTCTACTTGCACGCTGGATATGAATTTCCACCTATTTTCCTCAAAACTAGATTCGTCAAAAACAAATAAAAATTTTGTTGGAAAACTCTTGGAAATACTTACCACTTTTGTAGCTTTTGGATGAATAATGGATGATTGGATTTGCCATTTAGAAAATTATTACTGTATAAAAACCGCTTTTCATTGAATTTCCCAGACTTTTTCATAACAGCAAAAAATTTGCCAGGGGAAATATCTTCAAAAAATTTTTTTTTCGGATTTCTGAACATATTTTATTGCATTTTAGCAGGGGCGCTCCCAAAACAGAATTAAATCATGCAAGAAGATATTCAATCAATGTATTTTTGCATGCAAGAAATAGAGATTTTTTCGTTCTTGAGAGATTTATCGACGAAGAAATCCACGAAGAAATCCACGATTTCTTCGTGGGATTTTTTTATCACGAATTCGAATGTGGATTTTACATGCAAAAGATAATTTATCTTTGTTTTCTTGTTTCTACAAGAGTTTCATTGGCTGAGAAATAATTTGAAGGCAAAAGCTTCGTACAAATAAAGGGTTTTTTATGACCAATGCAGTAAATAGTCAGGTGCAAAAAACAGACCCCAGTTTCGAATGTCTCGCAAATATAACTAAAAAGGATACTTAAAATATTAACCGGAAACGTTATCGTAACGTAACGAAAAAACCAAACGAAAAAACGATTTTCCGGTTTTTTCCTCAAAATTGCGTTCTAACGATATAGAAATCTTATTCCGCTAAATAACGAAAAACGTAATGACAACCGAAAAAAAAAGATTTCGTTTTTATGTTATTTATTTATTTTTGCTTTGTTTTATTTTCCATTATTTTTTTGTGAAAAGTGCATCAATTATAACCCCACAGAACTACCACCTACATAAAATATAATTAAAAAATTTTGAGGTAGTATTTTTAATCATATTTTGATTCTACACCGGACTTTGTTTTGGCCGGATTAATTCTATTTCTGGAGATATGAAAAAGAAAATCTTTAACCACGTTCACTGCCAACTACAAAAGTAGAGTGAAGTCTGGCTCAGAATCAGCGACCTCAAAGTAGCCTCAAATTCATTATCTTTGATAATAACCCAAAAAAAGACACAACATTAACAAAGGTAGGTGGTATTTTTTTTTGTAGAAAGTGAAAAGACCAAAACTAAGTTTTACTCCATTTTGGAAACTGTTAAGCCATCAATTTAGAAGGATCTTTGACTTTAATCTGCATAAATTTTTGCCTGTGAAGCTTTTTTATTTAAGAATTTTAAGTTAAATCAATATTTCGCCTGCGGCGCTTTTTTTTAACACATTGACTGCCATGGCTATCATTTTCGATAGCCAGTGAAAATTGGGACTATGATTCATGAGTGGCCAAGGCTATCATTTTCGATAGCTGGGTCTACAATCTACATGCATACATACATACATTCATACATACGTACATTCTACATACGTCTACATGTATTGGCGTCTCCCTTACATTTTTGCAAAATTGGTCTGGCAGTCAACGTGTTAAGATATTCTATGACTTTGTATTAAAGTATTGATTTTTTTTTAAAACTCCCGGATGATATTTTTCTCGAGCAAAAAGTATATTCGTGTTGTCTTTACAGAACCTTCCTTTTCGAACTCCAACATTAGATTCGTGATTAGCGCCCTCAAAAACCCCCAAATGTCAATTTCCCCGAGAAAAAAATGGGAGAAAGAATATTCGCATTATCCTTACAGGACGAATTATCCTTACTTAACGAATTTCCCCGAAGATAAGAAGCGTAATTGTATCAAAATATATAGAGCCCTTTACGAAAAAAAAAGTTATATAAAAACATGGAAACATACAATTATTGCTTATATTATAGGCTCCTGAAGATGGTCACCATCGTGACCGAAACGTTGAGCAGTTAATAGCGAAAACACAATGGCGCGTCAACGCGTTCGTAAGCTTTGACATATCAGCGCACCAAGCACGCTTTGACAATTTAATGCTTTGAAGCGTCTGTGCTAAAACCTAATAACGCTTCGTGAAAACTACACGCTTCACTATTTTTATTTCAAATAAAATGGGACTAAAGAGTTTATGTGAATTAAAACGCATTTGGAAGACATAGAATTTGTTGCAGGAGTAGCACACAAAACACATGAATTAAAAACAGCAATTGATGATGGTGAATTTAAGAAATAAATATTGAAAGAGATGCGGACAACTTCTTTATAAAATAAGTGATTTAAATAAAAGCCACGATGATCCTTAGCATGTTTTAAAGTCACTAGAATAATCGGCGAATATATTTGAATTAATTTCACTTTATTTTTTGTCTTGTTATTCCGCATTTTCACACAATTTCGATTTTAGATTGCATAAATATTCATTATTTTTCTCTTTTTTAATTAATGCTTCCATAAATGCATCATTTGCCCCACCATTTTCCAAAAATTACTCACAATACGCAATTTTCATTCAAATTTCAAACCGCCAACGCGTCTGAAAGTAGAAAGTAGGTCTACTCCAAGCGTCAGAGCGCTTTGAAGCGTCATAGTAAGTTATGGGCTTTACTTTTGAAGCGTCGAAATGTCAAAGCTTACGCACGCCTTGACGCGTCATTGTGTTTTCGCTATAAAATAAAACAACAAAAGATATATTAATGCTTTTTATTTAACACCTCTTAAAGCTGAATTTGGACCGATTAGCCTGTCGAACACACCATATTATAATTATAGTATAAAATCATAATAATCAGCATCTACTTCCGCATCTGAACATGATAAAAACCACATCTCTGGCAACCCTGGTTTAGCTTACTTAGACCCGTTTACGCGTACTTTTCTGCGGTTAGTAGAAATTCTGGGACTTAAATAATTTCGGTTGTATATTCGTTGGTGGAAATGCCACTTAAAAATTAATTTATTTAATTCTGTGTTAATTTTTCTCAAATGTTGATAATTTTCTATATTGCACTGAAATGAATATGGAAATAAAATTTATTCCTTACCATAATTTATAGATAACTTTTGTTGCCGGACAAATTATTCAAACAAAATGGTTTACAAACCACAAACGTTGAACACGCTATCGCCTATTGCTTACAAATATCCTTTTTTACTATTTCTAAATATTCGTTTGGTATGAGTTACAAATTTGTATTGGCGACAGAATTTTCGCATCATACAAAGTGGAAAAGCGATAAATCACAATAGACCGACCGTCCAGCTTCATGGTCCACATAATGCCAAACAAATACAAAACACGGAAAATCAAAATAAATCGTTGTTGGCTGCTATTCAAAGGAATCCGGCTAGAGAGCTACACGTCCTTTGTTCAACGATCCTTGCACAGGAATAAATTTACGCTGACTAGGACTATCGAAATGTGAACCCATTTTCCACGATAGAATGAGTTCGACGCTTTCGCCCAATTTGAGAGGGGGGTTTTTCCATTCTTTTTCCGGTATTTTTACTTATTGTCTAAAACTATATATCCCTATATTCAAGTCTACATCGTATGGCAATCCTAAATTCCTTTCTTCTTAACGCCATTTCCTATTTCGCCAATCCTTATTCTAAAAGCCTCGTCGTCGGCTAAAATTCAGACCAGCAGCATAAGAAAACAAATGGTAAAACTTTTCTTTTTCAGATAGTTTTTCTTAGTTCACCAGAAATGTAACTGAGAGACAAGACAAAACAAAAAATAAATAAAACAACAAAAATTATGACCAAATACTGGGAGATTGTCTTGTTGTCAACATCTTTGTACCTTGGATGGATGCCAAATTCTTTCTATTCCATCGTTTTTGGGCATGTTCTGCGGTTATCTTGACTTGTCGTGATGCTTTTATCAAATTTCATACTCGGATTGCTATGATTTGTCGGTTGTGGTTCCTAATGGCCCAAAATGATATCATAATTTAATTTCCTACATACACATCAGTTATGATGAGCATAAATATTTGAGATACATTCATTCTTTTTTGTTCTCGGAAACAGGTTGATGTTTCTGACAGAAATGTCGTTGATAAAAAAAAAGTTATGTAACGCGTAAAACATTATTATTAGTTGTTGATTACAATTCACTGCATCATAAAAATGTAGGCCTACGGCAGTAGTTATAAGAAAAACGTAGATTTCCCGATATCAATCTTCATTCTAGTGGACAATACACATAACTAATATAGCTTGACGCTTTTATAAAATAAAATGAAAACGCAATTATGTTAATAGAATAAATTCTTTTCTATTCCAATTGAAATTTCAATGGAATTCTTTTTTTTATAATGTATTAGTGAAGAAAGAGTGATCCAATTGAAATAAGATGTATGGAAAAGTTGTGTAAAATTATTTTGTAAACATTTCTTGCGATTATAGATTTCCGATCTGGGTAGAATTACCATAACAAATTTTAGAAAACAAAGACTCATGAGCGAAAAACCCCGGACAGCCTTAGCATATTTAAAAACTATCAGTTGTGATCAACACAAAACTTTCCTTTGCAGTGTCGGAAAAATATGTGAAAAATAATATTTTTTTAAATATATTGATAACTGTTAAAGATACGAAAAACATTTAAACAAAAAATGTAGAAAATGTTATATCCTTTAAAATTTTATATCCTTTGGTTATATTAATTTTTTTATTCAAATTTCAACAAATTTTCAAAAAACTGCATATTTAAAAAAAATGTCAAGGGGTACCCTTTTAGATACCTTGTTGATAGCAAACTACCAAAGTTAATAAAAAACTACCTATTCGCAAAAAATTTGTAAAACTTTTTCACAAAAAATTTCAAGTCGCTAGGTTGACACGTTCTCGAGTTATTTAAGAACGGACAGACCGGCAGACAGACAGACAGACAGGCCGACAGTCAGACCGACAGACAGACAGACAGACAGACCGACAGACGGACAAACCGACAGACCGACAGACCGACAGACCGACAAATATATGCACGGACCTCCTCATAATTTTGTCTGAAACGGATTTCGTATTGATTAGAAATTTCCTATCTGCCCTCAGTTTTCGATTCGGTCTCAATCATGAATACAACACCTTCCCATTATAGAATAAGAAAGTAAAAATACTGTGTACACATGAAATCATATAACTATTCCTCGTATTATAATTACTAAATTAAGTCTCAACATGACTTTCTACAATTTTCGTTCATCTATACTACGAGTATACTAGCTTGCATACCCGTCGTTGCCAGGTTAAAGTTTTTTTATAAGTTCTAGAATACCAAAAAAAAACTGGAAAGATCTTAAAAACTTTTGAGAAAAATCTTAGCCTTACAGGACTTTCCCTTTCGAATTAGTCTAACGCCAGATTCCTGATCAGCGCTCCCGAAAACCCACAAATTGCAATTTCTCCAAGAGAAAATTGGAAAACTTATATTTGGTTATCCTTGCAGGTAATTCGGTTTCGAATTTTGAAATTCTAACACCCGATTCGTTATCAGTGACGCCGAAAACGCCCTAATGCCAATTTTTCGCAGGAAAAATAGGGGAAAGGATGTTTGCGTTTTCCTTACAAGACCTTTTATATAGATTTTTGGAATTCTAACACGGGATTCGTGATCAGCGACCTGGAAAACTCTCGAGTGACACTTTTCAGCCTCCTAATCTGCAGGACTCATGGCGAAAATCAAGGTTTTAAAACATCCACATCCTCTTTACCCCCCGTTTACCCCCTTAGCCGTAAAATTTCGAAAAAAATGCCGTCTTATTGAGTGCCTATTTGGTAGATGAAAATTACTATGAAAATTACTATGAAACTATGAAAATTTACTATGAAAATTTCAAGTTTCTAGCTTCCGGGTCTAGCTTCAGGGTCTAGCTTCAGAGTTTTGGGCTGGGAATTGATGAGTCAGTCAGTCAAGTTAAACGATTATATATACAAATACATATATAGATTATTGAGCCGACTTCATATTTGAAAACCCATTAGGACCTTCATGCTAATTTTTGGAATTTTCAGCTATTACACCACCCCGCCCTCCCCAACCCCTAAAAGTGTGACGTATTTTATGGACAGACCCTTACGCTAGATTTTGGTTACAATTGTAATTTTTCTGGCACTTGGTAAAAACAGCCTTTGGGTTTAAAAGAAAATGTTTTAAAAATTAAAAAAACGTTGATAGAAATTTTGAAAACTTTATTCGAAAAATCCGGTATGCAAATTTGAGATTAAAAACGAATTCCGGTGAAAAACTTTTATAAAAACCGAAACAAAAATTCATTGAAGCAATGGCAACAGCATCGGAAATAAAATGTGAAAATTTTAAAATTTAAAATATTTGTATAAACCTTTGCAATAAAAACAAAAAGCCAATTAAAATACTGAACCAACATTTTTTGCGGCTGTGTAAAAATTGCATTTAATTCAATTCATTTCACGGCGAGCAAAAAAAACAAAACTCAAGTTGCATAAAATGTTTTTTTTTTTCACGATTAAGCCAACTTAAATAAAATATAAAGTAGAAAAATCCTCAAGTAGAGAAGGTATTTTTCCAACAACGCACACAAACACACACAGTATCCCACAGAACGACATGAAAAAATTGCTCAACGAAAAGGAAAAATTTTCACGAAAATATTTGTGTGAAAATTGACTGCAAGGCTCATGGCTTTTGATAGTTGTGTAAACTAAAACAATGTCGTCCTCGTTATGCACCTGGAGTAGGAGAGTTGTGCGATAGTGGAATTACGGATGGCAGCCTCCAGAGTTGAAATGTGTAATACCTAAAGAAGCCATAATGTTATGATGATCCTGGCAAGTGCATACGTGTAACAAGCACAATGGTCCTTATCCATCCAGAAAAATGAGTACTAACTGTGGAAAAAATACACCGGAAAAGTATCCAGCGAGTTAGTAAGTTTGCATATTTTCACGACAGCGCTAACCACGCTTTCAATGTACGTTATATGAATATATGTATATTTGTAGATTCTTTAACAAACAGTTATTCTAACATACTGTGTTAGTTTTCGTTTTCGTTTTTCCGTTTTTTTAAGGTTTTTGTTTTTCCGAATTTTTTCTCTCAACTCTTATGATTTTATGTGAAATTGTGTATATGCTCGTGGGAAAAATGAAGTTGAAAAGCGCCTGTATATTTATGGGAGTGGGAAAAGCGACACGACGAAAAAAATTTCTGTTGTTAGAAAAACACTGGTAAAACGTGAATACCCTAAAAGAAAACAAAAACCGTCAATTTTCCGTATGTGTACTTAAAGGCATTACAAATGTTTGGTGTTTACGCTTTTCATTTTTATCTTTTAAACTTGTGCTTGTTTTAGTTTAGTGATTACCTCTGGGATAAAGACATTTAAAATGCTAAATTGTGAATTTTTGTTTAAAATGAAGAATTCATCTCACCATGAAAAGTTAAGTGTTACAAGTTTCACGTGGAGATTCTACTTGCAAGCTGATATAGAGTGTTAATTAAAAAAGTTTTATAAACGAAATCAAGCTGGATTTCTAATTATTTTTTCAGGTAAAACACCCACTAGTTTTTGTAACATTTAATTTCCATAAATTGAGGATTGAATCAAAATAAAAAAAGTGTTTCTTCATGCAGTACAATTTTCAGAATTTCTAATACACAGCGCCCAAGAAATTATTTTTTTTTTCCTTTTTAGTGCATTTTTTTTAAATTTTTGATATTTTTTCCCCCTTATTATTTTTTTAAATTTTTGATATTTTTTCCCCCTTATTCAAGATTATGTACTACAATAAAAGGAAGCTCTCACTAAAGTTTGGAATCGATTCCTTATAAAACTTCACGGTGCCATATTTTCACATTCTTATAGTAATCGCTCCCATACTGTTTTTCTGAAATATTTCTTTAGACAAAAATTGATAAATTAAATATGGCCTGCTCCGTCTTTGGAGAAAATGGCGAATTGCTTAGATCGAAGACATTTCATTTTTTAACCGACTTCCAAAAAGGAAAAGGTTCTCAATTTGACCTGAATGTTTTTTAAATGTATGTTCACGCCTAACTTTTTACTGGGTTGACCGATTTTGGTCGTCCCAAACAGAAAGTTGTAGAGAAAGTTCCTGGTTGGGCCCCGCTGCAAATTTTCCCCCCGTGACACTATGCTATCATACCCCCTCCCCTGCTAGATTCTACATCGCTTGAGATATCGAGCTGAAGTTTTATGTGTTCAACACTGCCAGGAAGGACATTTCACATACTTCCCCCCTGTTGACCCACCCCTTCAAGTCCCCTCTCCTTCTAGATTCTATATCGCTTGCGATATCGAGTTGAATTTTTTTGCATTGTGTTCAGTACAACACAAGGAAGGTTCTTTTATATATTTCCCCCGTGTTAACCTACCCCCTCAAACCCCCTCTCCTGCTAAATTTTACATTGTTTGAGATATATATTTAAAAAAAATAAAACCGACTTTAAAAAAAACTAAAAAGAAAAAAAGCACTAAAAAGAAAAAAATAATTTAAAACTATGTCCATTAATAGCGTATTTAAAATTCGGCTTTTTGGAAGTGGCGTTAAATTTGCAACTACATACTTTCTAACCCTTAAGGCTAATCGTGCTGTTGCTGCCACTAAGAACTAAGATCGACTCCAAAAATTGTTGCCAAACAGATTAACTATAGACGCGGCTTTTAGAAGCACCAAAACTAAGTTCTTTTATGCCCAAATTGGATTCCCTATTTTTAAGCAATCGCTATAAAAAAAGCCCACTGTCCATATGTTACTATTTTTTGTAGAAATCTATCCTATTCTTTGTCTCCATGCACAAACTGATTTTGTGCGAAACTTGACAATAGAAATTTTACATTTTAGGTCAAACTCATTTTTACTAGTGCAAAGCGAATTTCCGACTCCTCTGAGCGTTAAATACTTTTCAAATTTGAATTGCCATGCATACTTACAGGCGTTTTTTTAATGTGGCATATCTGAATATTCCAAGAAAAACAGATTGTCTTCGCATACAATAACCAACCTTTCCCAATACCCCTAAATCATTTGTAATTCTCTTAATTCGAGAAAATCGCCACCTTTGGTAACATTTTGTGGCTTTCTAGATTGCGTATCCCTGCTGCAATTAAAACCGCAATGGTGTGTATTTTTTTTTAAATTTCTGAAATAACAACAAAGTAATCCCTAGCTGCATTACAGCAATTTCGTATTTATTTCACTCCTTGTAAGCACTTACATTGCCGAGTCCCGTATTCCCGACTTTTTACAGCCCAAAACACTGAAAACGACACAACAGAAAGGATAACCAGTGCCACTGTTTTAGTACGGCTTAAGCCGCAGGTTTATTGCACAAAAATTAATTAAATTTAATTGCGCCCAGGGACCTGAATTTAAATAAAATATGCCCCAAAACCCCATAATACTCGAAATACACTTGCGAAACTCCATAAAAAACAACATTGACTTGACAATGTGTGTTTTTCCTTTTCACAGCACAATCCGCAATGCCGCGCGCAATCCTTTATCCATTGTAAAAAAAAAAATTTCACACCCTTTGTAATTCCAATTTCTACCACCGAATGTAATGAATTTTATTGCCGATCTTAATAATATTAAAGAGTTAATACCAAAAAGCACACAATTCGCATTTAATACACCGAACCACATTACAATTACTGTTTGTTTCCGTTTCCATTTCCATCTGCGGGAAAAAAGGTTAAAACTTCAAGAATATTTAAAGTGATATTGTCTTATTATATTGTTATTATTATTCAAAACGATATCCGCTTTTATTATTATTATTTTTACGATACTCCATTACAACAAGAGCGGAAGAACGAATGAATAAAAGAAAGACGAAGTAAGTTTCCTTGAATTTTGAGCTTCACAGATGTAACATTATTATAAAACTATAAAAATTTTAACTCGTTTTTCCAGGACTACAAGCTTCCTTGCCATCATAACATCGTCTCACATCCAGTAGTCCCTTAGATGAGTCCTTTTTTCATCCATATCGTTTCGTATCGCGTCGTTAAAGTTCACTTTAAGTTTTTATGTTAAACGTGCTTATGCTACGCTTATGCCGGTACTTAAAGCTCCTCGCCATACCGACTCGAGCGGAAAATTTCTGCTTATGCTGCGATGGCCGCAGAAACAAAAAAAAATCGACCACCCGAGTGTACGACCCTGGCATCTTGTTACAAATAAGTTGCAATTAAAGAAATTTTTTCCATTGTAAATTTCGAGGAAATTGAAGCTGTATAATCTCCTTCTAAATCCTTTTCTTCTGTACCTTCTGCATGGGCATAGTAAAAATGTTGCTTTTTCCCGAGCAGTTCAAACCAGCATAAGCAACTTTTGTACTGGTGGCAATTTAAATCGCCTTTCTGCCAATTCGTTCTTTTCTTTTAAGTATTTTTTTT
Organism: Chrysopilus asiliformis; assembly: GCA_964034945.1. Classification (NCBI taxonomy): domain Eukaryota; kingdom Metazoa; phylum Arthropoda; class Insecta; order Diptera; family Rhagionidae; genus Chrysopilus; species Chrysopilus asiliformis. The sequence goes on along the minus strand of OZ035962.1, from coordinate 90,395,600 downwards.
TGCTTTATCCATTCTTTTTGTCTTCTTTCACTGTGGCACTAACAATAGCAATTAGCCATTGCTCCACGAAGGGAGACAGCTGAAAATATGTACTTATAAAATTCCTGGCACGTATCCCGCCTGTCGCACAGACTCTAAGGTAAGTACGTTTTGAACATATTTTCATCGTGAAACTGAAATTCGCATACCACAAGGACACGTTCATTACGAACAGAATTTTCTGTCTGCGGACAATTCCCAACATACCCAGAAACATTCTCTACTTGTCGGCGCTAAAGAATTCTTATACGAGTACGTACTGATGAAACTCTTTAAGATCCCGCGGGATACGACTGCCAACTACGCCTTATAACAAAATCCACATCAGCGAGTGCTTCTAGTTCTAGGGATGGAAATTCTCTCCATCTTCGTGTAAGGTTTACCGCGATACGAGACTTTAATTTTAATTTTATCATTAAATTTAGTTTTCCAGTACATAACTATTTGCATTTCTTTTTTTTCCCTGCATTTTGTGGCTCCGAGATTTTTTCACTTTAACCCGGCGATTATATTATGAGCATTTTACGTCATTGTGAGATTATGATTTGAATAAATCTGTGGGAATTATTTAAAACTAGTTTATGTGTAGTAGAAAATTCTGCTAATAAAAAATTAAACAAAATATTTTAAGGAATTTTTGCACTTGGTCGTAAGTTAATATTTTAGTACCAGGAAGACCGAGCCATGCTCGGCGACCTCAAAATCCTACTTTTGTTGATTTTTGGGGAAAAACGAAATTCACATTATCTTTACAGAACTTTTCCAGAGTTTTTAAATTCTCGACCTAGAAAGCTAGAACTAAAACTAACGCGCGACAACAAAATTTCATAGACATCGGTTGAGTGGTTATTGAGTAATCGCTGTCACCGATTTTTGAAACGTTGTTTTGAGACACCAGGTGAGAGTTTTCGAGGGGAGGGAAAAGTCAGATTAAGATCGGAACACCCAATTCTAAGATACCAGGCGAGGGGTATCGAGGGGAGGGAAAAGTCAGGTTTGTAGTGGAAAAATCGAAAGCCCTTAGCGTCCTTAGTAATACTGTAAAGTTTCATTAAAATCGGACCACCCAATTCGAAGATAACAGGTGAGGGGTATCGAGGGGAATTCTCTCAGAAGTGAGACCTATCTAGATCGGTTTTTTGTCCCCGAAAATCCCTAGCCACCAAGTTTCGTGAAAATCGTTAGGCGGGTTTTCGAGATCGTTGTGCAAACATTCCTCGTATTATTTTATAGGAAACATTTTAAAAAAAACTACGTGTGTAAGAAAGTCACAATATTAATCTATGTTTGTTTTTTCGATATTTTTTGTCTCTCTATGTAAGATAAAATGTGAAAATTAACGAAATTTTGTCTATTTGTTTCACCTTTCTTACATATTTTACCTTTCTACATATATTACCTTTCTTACATGTAAGAAAAGTATCAAAAGTTTCTACAAAAAACGAAATCATACCGGAGGCTCCGCACGTTCCGGGACCCATCCACTCAGTTCGATTAATTTGCAACATGTCTGTGTGTGTTACCCGGCCCTTACACGCGTCTGTAGAGCTGACACAGTCGCTGACACAGACTCGTGTAAATGCACTGCCTGCCAGTTCGCTAAATGTATTTTAATTCGTTGTCAGTAATTTGACATTTGAAGTCTGTGCTACTGACTACTTTACAGTCGCGTGTAAAGGCCGGGTAAGTCTGTTTGGATGTTCACAACGACAATTTGTAGGACGAGTTTGTACCAGTAAGCCTCAACTGATTTTGTTGTGGTTTTTTGCATTTCAAAGCTTTTCCATAGAGTCGTCCCAAAGAATCCTTTGACTGCAAATTTGAAAAACTAATTGGAGCCATGCAATCCAATTGGATTTATAAAAATTATCTCCAATTGGATATTGATGTATGTTAAAGTTATGTAGAATCATATTCTAAACACACTTTTTTAGCCACACAATTTTTTTGGAAAAATGGAACCGTTTTCGAGAAAATTGAGAAAATTATTCGTGTTTTGAGCAAACGGCAAATTCATTTATTATATCCAACAAAATCTGATGGCTAGAATTTATTTAAATTTTTGTTCATTGATAAGACCACAAACACCGCCTACATAACTATGTGAGAAATTTCAGACAAAAAAAACTTTTCCCGACATAAAAAGTCTCATATTTCGAATTTTTAAAATAAAAAAAAAACGATTATAAATCAGGGATTTTCTATATTCAAATTCAGAAATTTAGAGGCCAATTAATTTTATAAACTTTAAATCATTTATTTAGACTTTTTATCATTTGCTAAATTGTTCAAACCACTTGATATGTTTTGTCCAACTTTGAAATTAAATTTAAAATTAAAAAAAAACACCGATCAACTTTTCTGACTTTGAAAATCCTCATAATATTAATCGTCCAGTTAAAAGTTTATTTCATAAAAACCTTGAGAAAATCATCCGTCCCACAAAACAAACAATTAAGAACTTAATTGGAAAATTTAAACTCAAGAGATTTGTTTTCATAAAAATGCTAGTCAAGAACTCATAAAAAGTATATTCCGGTTCTATCATTAAATTCCGGAAATACTTTCCAACATATTATTAAAAGTATTTAAAACTGCAATTATTTTCGATTTATTTTTGATTTTTCCTTCCCAGCCAAAGATCAAGAAAATTTCATCATTGCCTTTTTTTACCAATTACGAAACTTATCTGAGGCTCAAATAATTCTCACCGCCAAAACTTCTTAAGACTTTTGGGGTGAGTTTTGCTTCTTTCAAAAAATGAAATACGGCGAGTGAAGCAAAGGAACCGAGAAAAAAATCTTTGAGAGTGGATTTTTTCCTCGAAGATATTCTAAGAAAGAATCTACTTGCTTCTAGCGCTCGATCCTTCACTTTTTTCGACTTTGCCTGTTTTTCACAAACTTAATTTGCACGAAATGGAAGTTTCTTCAAGGAAATCTTTAGGTGAAGGCTTAAATTCGATATGAAACCCGAAAATAATCTCAGTACGTCTCGTGAATGTCAAATGAGGTTCTCAAGTGTAGCTTCTATCCTGGAATCAGTGCATTGGTATTTGTAAGTGGTTGTTGTTTGTATACAGAAGTGAAAACTTTTTTTCTACGTGTCAGGTGATGGCTGAAGCAAAACAGAAGGAAATTTTCGGAAAACTGTATACAATTTTATTGCTAATACGAATACTACGAGTAGGTAAAATGGATTTTTTTTTTTCTAAACCTCCATTCACAACACAAACACAAATCTGACACACAAATAAACTGTAACCATGATCCAACACCCAACAAGGATTTTTTTTATTTCGTTGCGAAAAGGACTTAAATTTCACAATTTATCGTACGTTTTTTCAGATTTTTATGTAAAAACGCTTTCTTAAGGCAAAAAACCAGTTGCACGTGCAATTGTAAAACAAAACACGTTTTCAAAACAGCCAACATATGTTTTTGTATACATATGAAAAGTATCCTTAAGAAGAAAATGGATGTTCTCAAGAATAAGCAGCAAACGCTAAAGTTGGTAAGACGCAACGTAGAACGTTGACGTGCAGGGGATGAAAAAGGTAAACATACCGGAAGATAGGAAAAAAAATTTACATTTCTGAAGGAGCTGAACGAGTTAAAACAAGTTTAGCGAATATATTCTGTTTGGTTTACGTGCTTATCGAATAAGGAGTTTTATGAATCGATTGCAAAATCTTAATATCTTTTACATGAAGCGAATTGAAAAGGAAGATTAGAAATCATCTAAAGATCTTAAATTCAAACAACAATTTCTCTTCTGGGCCCACTCATATTCGTCTTTTTACGAAAAATGAATCTAAATTTTCCGCTGAAAGTGCAAAATTAAATAAAAAGAATATTTTTTTCCCATTTATACATTAAGACTTTTAATCTAAAGGACTTAGCCCTGAAGTTAACATTTGTAAGGTGAAAAGGATAAAGAACTGCTAAAAGCCCTTTTCCCGAAAAAAAATATGTGTCTCTAAATTGAATGAGGGGCGAATTCTTCTTTTTATTCGTGCACGTTTGTTTTTCTTTAATCTATCCATAAATATGATGAACAACCCGTTGGAAATTCCACAAATCAAGAAGACTTTTTACATTCACGAGGGAATTATGCAAATTCTTTTATACTGCTCACAGTAACACTTCGGTACAAACAAATTTTGTGCAAAACATGGAAAAACACCAAATGACAGCTTATGGAATGGAAAAAAATAAAAACTTACAGCATCTTTCATCAAATTTATGACAGACTTGCACGAGTTCAGCTCCAACGAACTTCAGAAATATTTACATGACTATGTGGGGCCCAATAGCATTAAAAAGCATATTTTCGTCCCCATACGAGCGCTATTTAATTTTTAGTGTATGAATAAATATTTCCCAAAAAATAAGGTTAAATAAATTAATGGATTATAACAACATAACCTTAAATAAATAAATGCAGTTTGCTTATTTAACCCTTAATTAATGAGGTGGGTCCAGTGGACCCACATTGACTTTTCCCTCTTTGCTATTCTCATGTATTCTCAAATCATATGATTTTCACCTCATAAATTAAGGATTAACAATCAAGAAAGCAAAGTAGTTGTTGCAGATACAACAACATAAATTTATAATCAATGGTAGAATATCCAAAAGGTAACTCTGAGTGCAATGTCCAGATCAGCTACTTTGCTGATCTGCATTTATCCAAAGCAATGCCCTCAGAGAATGACGTCAATGAATTGATTTGGATATTCTACAATTGGTTAATTGCACAGTAATTAATTATATTGACTTATATTGTTATTGTTATTCTTAAAATTTAATTTGATTAGGTTAACATTTATTAGCTATAAAAGAAATTGTCTGATCTATAAATCAGTTATTGTTCAACAGCTAACTCGACTTTTACTTTTCACCTAAGATTCCCCCTACCCAAGGTAAGGATCTTTGGCTTCGATAAGTAATTTATAATATAGGTTAACTAAAGACATCGCCAGGCTCTAATTCCGCCCACCAGCGGTAAGGAACAGACCTGTGGTGAGACCAATCTAAAGTCGGCCTGTACAGTAGTTTTTTTATTAGTGTCAAGCATTCTTAGATCATACTTGCCAACTTAAAGTTTTTTGAATAAATTTTAGAATGCCAAAAAACCATAAATAACTTTAAAATTTTTGGGAAAAAACGTTATCCTTACAGGACCTTCTGTTTCGAATTTTGAAATTCTAACACCAGAGAAAACCTCCCAAAGCCCATTTTTGCGAAAAAATAAATTGGAAAAAGGACATTTGCGTTATCCTTACAAGACTTTCCGTTTTGAATTTTGAAATTGCAACATCAGATTCGTGATCAGCGACCACGAAAACCCCCTAAAGCCAGTTTTTCGGAGATAAAATCAGAAAAAGGACATTTTCGTTATCCTTACAGGACCTTCCATTTCGAATTTTGAAATTCCAACACCAGAGCGATCCCGAAAACCCTATAATGCAAATTTTTCCGGGGAAAAATGGGAAAAAGAATATTTTCGTTATCCTTACAGGACCTTCAGTTTCGAATTTTGAAAATCTAAGATAGCTAAAAACCTGCTCCTGGCGCAACGCAGATCATTTTGCAAAAAACCTCGTAAAAAGCGGTCCAGTAGTTTTTTAAGTTTTGTAATCTCAAACAAATAAACAAACATCCATTTAGATTCAATTAACTAACAACGAAAATTTCCCACATTTTTTCAACGTTTCTTACGTATTTTAAAATGTTTGAAAAAAAATCGATTTTTTTATTTTATTTCAAAATTTCATAAAGCTTTTATTTCAAAAAACGCATTAAAAGGGAAAAAAATAATTTGTTGGACGGTGTGTATAAGAAATAGAAGCGAGATAAATATTTTTTTTTGTCTTATTTGATTAGTATGACTAAAAATCCAATATTACACCTGTCTTTCGCCACGCAGGTATTTTTTAGTATTCGAAGATATATCCTTGCTTTTAAGATATTCTTACGGACTTTTTGACTCCAGAATTGAATTCATCGACCCCAAAAGCCCTCGAATGAGATTTTTTCGGAAAAATTTGCGGAAAAGGATTATCACGGTATCCTTATAGGACCTTTCCTTATCCTTACAAGGACGAAGTAGTGAAAATATTGTATGGTCATTGGACTTTCGTATGTGTACAAAATTTCAAGTCAATCAGACGAGTGGAAGTGGGTCAAAATTAGATTACAATCTATGACCATGACAGACGGACAGATACGAAAGCAAATAAAATATGAATTACTTTTTAACGAAACCAAATATTGCAGACGAAAGTTTTGTGTTGATCACAACTGATATATTTTTGTTTACAATCTTACTTTTACAGGACTCGCAATAACACCAGGAGGCGCAACACAGATTTTTTTTAGCAATTTTAGTAATTCGCTTCACATGGCGCTTTTATTATTTCAAAATGTCGGAAAAAGATTTAAAAAAAAATAATTTAGTGGTGTGGCTCAGTTTTAAGGTGTAGGCGATATTTGCACGTAAAGATTGCAAAAAGGAAACTCTAACCCCTTAAAGCGTGACGTATTTTATGGACAGCCGTTTTTGGGTCACTCGGAATCCACAAACACGGTTGGAATTTTTACACAGTTACTCTAATTGGATAAAGTGGGCGAAAAAATGCATTATTATCAGCAAACTTGTAAAGAATAGCATTTTTGTATGAATAAAGTGTAAAAGAGTTGTCCAATTGAATTTGTACGTATGGAAAAGTTATGTAAAAACATATTCTAAACACTTTTTCTGTTAATAATTTTTTCGATATGACACACCGTTTCCAAGGAAACTTAAAAAAACCAATTCAGTTTGTATGGAAACTGCTTCATCGAATCCGGCAAACAAAATAACGTGTAGCCCATGTTTGATCTTACTACATTATTAGATTCAATGTAAAGTTCAATTTTGTCTAGCCATTTCGGAGTTTACTGGTTACAAACAAACTAGGATTAGAATTTTGGCGCCAATCATCTTACAATCTCTCTTAAAACTTGAAACTGTCAAAATGGCTGCATTTAAAGTAACAGACAGATAATCGTTACTATTTTATTTATAAAGAATATAACTAACACAATGACCAAATATTATTAATCCCCCCACCCCCTCCACTCCTAAACATTTAAGAAATATTTGAAAAAATTATTAAGCAAAAATCTAGAGAATAAATAGTTTTTTTATAATAAGTCTTTCATACGTTCTTTCTGATAAAAAAGCGATAGAGCGTCGGATTGGAAAACAAGGATGTAGAAACTTGGTGGCTTCAAATGATTTATGTTCACAAAAATTATCAAAAATAACATTAACTCGGCACCAACATTTTTAACAGGTTTTTGTTGGGAAAAATTAAAAAATTAACATTAATTACATTTAATTTAATTCAATCAAAAATTTATCCTTTTTTGAATGCAAAAAAGCATTCCTTGCTTTGCATAACGTGATTCATATCGCAAAAAAAAGGTTTAAATAAAACATACCTAAAGCTCAAATTTGCATTTGCATGTTTCGTTACATATCTATATAAAATAACTCTTTTTATCATAGCCCAGATTACATACATAAATATTTACTTCACTCCATACTGTTTGCAAAATAATGTTGAATTAAACTCAATTAAATTAGGTAGAAAATTTCCAAGCGACTTTAGGATTTCTCTATGAAATATCCTTTGATAACAAATCATTTTAACGTCAAAAATATTCTATTTTCCAACGTATATCAACTTTATGGCAAGGTGCATGTGTGCCTGTAATGCTTTATTTTATTTGAATATTTTTAATTTCAAAATATACTCAAAGCTATTAGAATTATGGCTTTCACTTTGATAGTTTATTTAAAATAATTTAAATAATTTTACCACTTGTTTAAAAATAGTATAGTTAAATGAATTTACTTTAGAGAGAGATTAAAATTACTGTTGAAATATTTATTCAATAAAGGTTAAATAGGATTTTGTGTTTGAAGTGATGAAAAATGACTGAAATAAATACATTATGGGGTCTTTATTATTTTTATAACTTGGACAGATTTTTTGATAAATTTGTGGTGTAATAATAATGGTATATAATTGAAAAAAAAATTAAAGATCAATTTTACATCAAAGGATGTTTTATGAAATTTCAATTAATTTACTTTGGGACTTATTCTATGAACTGATATACAGTCGAACCTGGATAAATTGAACTTGGGTAAGTAGGAAAGCTCTATAACTAGTATGAATTATTCGGTCCAAGTGTTTCTAAACAAAGTGGGATCCGTGGAATGTTTCCGTGAGATCCAACTTATCCAGGTTCTACTGTATATTTTTTTCAAATCGTTGGAAACTTATACATTCGAAACTATGCAAACTATGAAGATGAAATTGCGTAGGACCCTTGCGTAGTTCCGGTGACAACACAATATTTTCACTACTTCGTCCTTGTAAGGCTAACAGAAGGTCCTGTAAGTCTAATGTGGATAGCAGAAGGTCCTGTAAGTCAAAGATAATAGGTTAGGTTAGGTTCGGTGGCGGCCTGCTAGATTGCAGGGCCTCGCATATACCGCTAGGATCCATAGCGCTACCACAATGGATGCCTAAGTGCTACTTTTCGTTATGGCTATGTCCTTGTGAGTTCAAAGACTCCCGTAGCCAGCGAGAAGTTTAAGAGTTTTTTCAGGTCCAAATTGGAAGTTACCTCTAGGCTTCCAAGCGAGTGCCCGCCCAGATGCTGGAGCCTTGCTCTTGCCAACGCAGGGCATTCACATAATAAATGTTCTAGGGTTTCTACAATTTCGGGCTCCTTGCAGCCCCTGCACAGGTTAGAGTCCACTAGGCCGAACCGGAAAGCGTGTTCACCTATAAGAACGTGTCCTGTATAAATTCCTACCAGTGTCCGACATCGCGCTCGTGGTAGCTGTAGAAGACTACTGGTATTTTTAGGATTGCGTGACTTCCACATAATTTTGGTTACTTTACAGGTTGCGATCTCAGCCCACCTCCTTGCCGCTGTTTCCTTTGTGCGGTTATCAATGGAGGATTTGGCATATTTTAGGGGGGGGGGATAGTCTCTGCTCTGCTCAAATCAATATTTGCCCCTTCCTTAGCGAGTATGTCTGCTGCCTCATTTCCGGCAATGCCCTCGTGCCCAGGGACCCAGCATACCCGTACTCTTCTGTTAGAGCTTAGAGTGTGGAGGTCCTGAAGCATTCAAGTACCTACTGTATCAAACATAATAATAAATGGATTTTTTTTTAAATTCAAAATGTATTTCTTATAAACTCCAAATGGATAATGTTTAAACCCAAAATGCACAAAATTTAAACAGCAATGTGAAGTTTAAAACATAACAAAAGCTATAATTGACAATCTGGCAAATATTGAAAACCCGTATGGTGATATGGCATTGTTCGAAATTTAATTGAACAGCGAACAATTGTATCAAAATCCACTTTGAAGTCAAACTATTCAATAAGATTTTTAAACTTGATTCCAATCGGATTTTGACGTATGAGAATTTTATGTAGAATTATATTTTAAAGTACTTTAGTTTTAGTTATTGCACTTTTTTGATGAGATGCACTGTTTTTGAGATATTCGCAAGAAACGTGTCCGTTCGTATGGGCCCCCTCCCCCCGCGTACAATTGCAAGTCTCTAGCTGTGTATTTCACCATACGGATATAAAAAAATTTAATTTTGCATGTCTGTCCGTCCGTCCGTCTGTAGCGCGGATTGCGGGCGCACAGATTGAGCTAGAGACTTGAAATTTTACGGAGATTCGTTTTTCGTAAAATGCAAGGTTAAGTTCGTTAATGGGCAAAAATTGCCCATTAAGGGGAGGGGGGGGGGGGTGTTGTTATAGCTTTTGTTATGTTTCAATATGGGGAATGTGCCTCATCGAATGTGCCCCAAAAGCCAGACAAATTTCCTGGTCCTGTTCGAAAGTGGCTTATAAAGGTTTCACTTATTTATGAATAATTCACTTAAAAAATGACTTACCTATCTGGTAAGAAAGTTACAATAGGCAGTCGAAAAACACAAAAATACTTGTTGCTATTTTAATCGTAGAACAAGAAGTGTCCGAATTTAATTCACTTCCTGGAATTGTATTAGTGTGCATTTACATTTATTATTATTGCATTCGGAAACTTTGTTCATAGTGAAACCGGCATTGCCGAATGTGGCCCAGTTTCCCCTAAAACGATATTCTCTCTAAAGTTGTTAAAAAGTGATTTCTGGATTTTCTGTCCGCATTTCTAAATCGTATAAAAAACACTTTACTCGACAACGACAGTCTAGTCCCTTTTTAAATTATTAGAATATCTTTAAAATTCCTACAAATACCAGACCACACGAAAACAGGACCAACATCCATCTGCAAAGCTAACATAGAATTTTGAATATACTAGGGATGCAACATTCAATTTCAATATTTTCCAGATTTCCAGACAGTGGGAATAAAGACAGATGTGTCTAAAACTAAACATTTTAAACGTCGCAAAAGGGACACAAACTGTTTTGTTATTGATGAAACACTGTTTATAAATTTTTGATTCGTACTGAAATGTTTCGCATGTTTCAAACACACAAAAAAACACACGAATGACCAACAATTTAAGGCTTTAAAAGAAATTTAAGATTTTGCATGCCATTTAAACGTACGATACTTTTATTTTTGAGTCATTAATTAAATCTATTTGCACATCTTTTAAGTATAAACTATTCCACGCTATTCACTAATAGAAGAATTTTTTAAAAGAAAAACCCTCCACTATAATTAGCTCTAATGACGTGATTTTTTATATCATCAAAGACTTGAAATTATCATGAAAAATATCACAGTCTTTAATTACTTTCCGTAATTGCATCGTTTTCATTTCAAATGAAATTAGGTTAATGTGCAGTTTTTCCTCGTAAAACACACATTTTTGTTGTCATTTATCCGGAATAAAAATTCTCTTTGCTCTTTCTTTATTGCCAATAAAATGGATGATCATCCTTGAAGCCTTTAGCAATAGACAGCCAATAAAATACGATAACATGGGTTCACCTAATTGAATAATTTAATCCGCACAAAAACAATTCCGTATACTTGTCTAAGAACCTTTAATTATTTTAATTCGTATCCTGGAGACAATATCAAAAATTCTCTTTTCACAATTAATTAAACTTCTTACAGCGTACTTGAAATTTATTAAATAAAAGTGGAAATGTCGGTACGGCGACAAACTATAAATATAGAATTTTAGTTTTCTTTTATATCAACGTGCAATACCTTGCAATATACGATTAGGTAAATGTATTTTGCTGTAGTACTTTTGTGAATAAATTCTTTAGGGTGGAAATGAAAATTTCTTAATTTATACATTTTTGTAATGTTAATTTCTTTAGAAGTATTTAAAAGCTTTTCTAAGTGAAACCAGAACTGTTTGCCCTCTATTTCCCACCGAAACTTAACCGGAACTACAAGGAAAATGTGTTACACTTGAAGTTGTAAAATTGCCAAACTATGAAGATAACTGGTTGGATTGTAGATTTTCTCACTCTTGCCCCATTTTCTTTGTGTATCCTTGCGAAAGGTGTGCTGGTGAATTTACCGGATGTTCAGCTCACCTGAACAAGTGACAGTTTTACAATTTGGTTGGGCAAAAGTTTTGTGAATTCGCTCCAAAACCGCATCTTGATAATGCAACTTATTGCACTTATCTAATGAAAATCTCTTTTATGAGTTTATTCTGTGGCATTCAGTAATAAAGACTTTTCACATAACTAAGTTCATCACGAGATTCTTGTAATGCACTGCAAAGTGTGGAAAAATATTTTTAGTTGGAAATGTTTCGCACACTTTATAAGATAACAGAATGAAAGTTACCATCTTAATCAGTCAGTAGAACGTGTATTTAAGGAATGTCTGTTAATTGCATTAGGATATGTTATTTGCATATTTAATGCACATTTCGCTTCACAATTTTTCTATTTTAATATTATTAAGTCATTTGCAGTACATTTTGATAATTAATTTGAAGATGAGGGGAATTCGAAAACTTTTCAAAAATATCAGTTGTGATCGACACAAAACTTTCCTCTGCAATATTTAGTTTCGGAAAAATTATGTAGAAAATAATACTCTTTCAAATACCTCGAGAACCGTTAAAGATACGGAAAGACCTTTAAAGGAAAAAATGCAGAAAATTGTATTTTCTTTGAATTTTGTTATACCCATTTTTTCTCAAAAGCGCATTACGCCCTTATTGCACAACAAATATTGCACAGCTCAGATTACCCTAAAATGATTGAAATATGCACGATATTAACGGTACCAAATTACCCTAAAATGATTAAAATATCCACGGCAACAAGAAAAACAAAATTTTTCAGTTTATATTGAATTTTTTTCGAAAAAAAAAAATCTTTTTTCTGCTTTCTCAAAAACTAGAGCCAATCTGGCCAAACCACTTACAGATTCAGAATCAGGAACGCCAAATTACCCTCAAAATGTCGTAAAATCTTTAGCAACATAAAAAAGTAGTTTTTTTTATCGGATAGTGTTATTTTATATAAAAATTCGAATCTTTATTTTACAAAATCTGAAATATCTCAAAAAAGGTAAAACATCTCAATTTACGGTAAGAGATAAAAATGTAGAGAACTTTAATATATGCTTATGATATTTTTTCGACCAATGTTTTGAAAGTTTATACTTGTAAATCTTAAGCGGGCTGTTGGTCATTTTAATCACCCCTATTCCCGTAACCGGCGGGACGTGTATACGCCACGCAAGTTTTATCTCGATCGAATGAAATTTTCTTATTCTAGTAGACGTAGAAACGCAGTTTTATTCAGCCCCGCGCTGACTATTTTGACAGTTTTGCTGATTTGATACACATGAAGTTTTATTTGTTCAATTAAATGATTGTACTGCGTCTAGTTAGTTTTTCCTGACCTTCAAAACTTATATTTAGTTAAAATTCATTGAATGTATAAATAAAATTCACGTTTTTATTCAAACTTTCTATTTAATTGATTGGTCCCGCAACGATTTACTCGCGGGAAATAAATGTATGGAAAAGTCAAAACATTCGCGGGTGCGTTTAGTGTAATACCGAAAGTAAAACGTTTTCAGCACTACGGCACACGCCGGGACAATTGCGTTTAGCAGAATGCAAATTTTCTGCGGGAAACGCCAAATCCCGCGGCGTACACGTCCCGCCGGTTACGGGAATAGGGCTGAATATCTTTGAGAATTTTAATATCTTTAATTATTTTTTCAACTGTTTTTCGAAAAATCGGTAGTTTGCGAGCAATTCGCAAAAATCTTCTTTTTTTATTTTTTATGAAAATATCTTAATAACGGTAAAAGATAGCGGATAACAAAGAAAGATAAAATGGTGGAAAACTCATTAAATTTAAAACTAATTTTTTTAAATAACGGTACATCTCGATACCGGTTTGAGATATCAAGTTATAGTCAAAGACAGAAATGTGGGAAATTTAATGGTCTCCAACTTTTGTCATTTGTAATACTACTGAAAAATGCGCAGTTTCGGAGTAAATAGCAAAAAACTAAATTACGATTTTTAAAAAGGCGCCATTTTGGTTACTTCCACCAAATCTGATAGGATCGTTCCATTCCAGGACCAAACAGGCCTGTCAAATTTCATGGCTCTAGCTCCACATTAGTTTTGGATAAATCTTGTACACAGACTGACAGACAAACTGATAGACTGACAGACTGCGAAAAAGAGCAGAAGGTAGTGCCATAGAATAAGGAATATATAGAAAAAACTCTGCCGAACAAATTTTTGACAAATTTCCCCTTCGAAGGGGGGAAAAATGTCCGTATCATTCACTAGCTACGGCCTAAAGGAGCCTCCACACGTTCAATGTTACTTGACAAGTATTATTGATGAAAATTTTCGTCAAGTAACAATGATGGAAATTGCCTGCAAACGTAACATTGAAGGACATCCAAACGATCAATTTTACTTGAAACATGAGTCATTCAAGTAAAAGTGTCAAGTAACATTGAACGTGTGGAGGCGCCTTAAACGTTAATTACTTTTAGACTAGGGAGCACGAAGCAGAGAGAACATTTTCTAATCATTTTCGTCGTATCTATTCAATGACATGGAGGAATCGAATGGATAATTTTTTCCGTGTTACATCGGATCCTCTTGCTTCATCTCACAGTGGAAAAATTTTCTCTAAAAATTTGTTCTAAGAGTTTATTCTCTAGATTATTTGTTCTCTGGTAGTGCGAAGAGGGGCCCTGAAGACCGCAATCTCTCCCCGCTTAGTAATGCGCGTAGCGGTGGTCCCGCGGGGAGCAGAATAAGTGGGGGTGGTATCAGTGGGTAAAAATCCCACACCTGGGCGCGTAAGCGGCCAGAGTTTTTCGAAGATTTCCACCTCCCAATGGAAGAAAAAAAAAGACTGACAGAAAGACAGAAAGACATTTTTGTATTATAATATTGCACCAATCGACCCAGGAGTGCTCGGGAAATGTTTTTACGCAAAATTAAGAGGTCGAAATTTTTCGTGAATACAACAAAATTTGGTAGCTATGACCAAAAGGATTTCATTCAGTGTTAGTGACCAGTTTTTGATTAATAAATTCGACTTTTTATGATTTCACACAAACTTTTATACCTAGAATCGTGTTTTTTATGATTATAAAAAATCAAAACTAATTTTCCTTGTAAAATATGAAAGTTCCACTCTTTTGGATTTTAAAAACTCTACAGAAGACTATCACTTCCATATTAATAGTTATTCCATCTCAATTTTTTGATTTTAAATGAACCACTCTTCTAAAACTCACGAAGCTGCACTAAGCGAATATAAAATACAGAACTTGATTTAACCCTTTCACTCGGCGCGTACACAATTGTGTACATCATATTTAACTCGTATTTCTAAGAGAATTAGAAGGGAGAGGGACAATGATTGACAATTTATGTACACAAATGAGTACATAATCAAAAAGAGACTTCTAAAAAGATATTTAAATTTTTTAAATTTTGAAATATATTTTGTTGCTATATATTATTATTGAAAAAAGCAAAAAAAAAATTTGTTGTTTTTTTTTGAATAATAATATATATTTTTATATATTATTATTGAAAAAAGCAACAACATATTTTTTTTGCTATTAGAAATAAATGCCGAGTGAAAGGGTTAAAAGAACAAAATTGCCAAATTTTACCAGCGAAATCCATTCGTTTTTAGTAAAAAAATTAATTTACATATAATTTACATAAAATTTAATTTACAGGCAAAACACACCAAGTCACTTTTCTGCGGTTTTGAGTTTTCATAACTACGTGAACGAGCTGAGCTGCCTTTTCTCTTTTTTTGCTGGAAATCTCAAAGTTCTTCGATGTTATTCTGCGCCAGAATCTTGTTTTTTTTTTCCTGAAAATCTCAAAGTCCTTATATGTTATCCTGCCCCGTAATCCTTGTCTTATTTTAAAGCTGAGCACAAAATTACATACATTTATTGCTCAAACTCGATTTTCTCGAAACCAACATTATTAACTTATTGTTCGTGTGTTTTGCCCGTGCATCGACGATATCATACCAATTTCAATTTTCGTTTTTTTGATCAAAAATTTGAGCAGATGAAAAGTGAAATTCAATTAAGTACTCAATATTTCCAATAATAAAACTCACTGAATTATTATCGTTTTTTTTTTTTAAAAAAAGTATCCAAATAAATCGCCACTTTTATGAAAATCATTTTGGCTACGACAGACAACACGCAGTGAAACGATTCGAAACTGATAATGCCAACATGAAAATTCGGAAAATTGGCAAAAGTTTCATTCGATTTTTTTTTTCAGTTTCTTCATTTTAATTTTTCAGTCATAAGCAAGCAAACACGTAAAACAAGCAAAATAAAAGACTTTAATGAATTGTTGAAAATTCTCTCGGCAACCTTTTTCACAAGTGGCCCATCATTGTCGACCTTAAATGGCGAGGTGGACGAGTACCCAACATTATGCTGCCCACTGGCAACGTCATCGGCGTCAAACTTTTGTGAAAGAGGAAAATTTCTAACAAAAGACATTCGTTGATTTTTTGCATTTCTGCATTCGGTAATCCCCAAAAATTTTCCGATGGGCCACGCTCTCTCCATCCCCATCTATGGGATTTTCCAAGCAAAGCGGAAAATAGATCGCCACATTGTGGGATACATCGGACTCTGTTTATTTTCGGTGCATCTCTGCCCGGTCGACACAACCACCGATTTTTCACATTTCCCTGAAGGAAAATTGTTTTGTTTTCCTGCGTCTATGATTTCCCAACCAACCCCTTGACCGTGTCATATCACAATAATGTATTTCAACGATGAAAATGCAGTTTGTCAAAAAGAAAATTCCCCCATCCTTCTACCTTCCCACCATCAAACTATCAAAATGATTTTGATGAGAAAAGCGTAATGAGATTCAAACATAATTAAATTGCAATTTTTGTCTTTTTCTACCAGAAATTTGCGAGAAAAGAGGGAAAAATGTCTGCATTGGCCGCAGAACAACATCGGGCCAACTTATAAATTATGTAAAATAAGCAGCAATCCGCCAGAACAATTCACTTTTGTCGTGGCTGTGATACGATTCACACAGAGTATTCATCATTATCGGCTAGAAAGCATTTTCTTGCACATTCAGCAGTCTATATATATTTAATTATATATAGAACTTTTGTAATTCATTCTTAAGGTAAGCAAACATAAACGAATTTTACTGCAATTTGGGAATTTTCCACTAGTCCTTAATCACAGACAAAAGTCCTTGTTGTGTATTCCAAGCACAAATTTGTAACCACTCAATTCAATTCTATTCCTTCCAATTCTATTCCGTTTTATACATTTTACAACATCCTTCTTGAATTATCATCACCTTGCAACATAAATTAATCGGCGAAGAAACAATAACAGCAAAGCCAAACTGAAGTTCCACTTAGCAATCATAAAACACCTTGAAAAGTTATTGTACACAAGTAAGAAAGTTTTCATTCTCAGTCTTAAGATCCTGCAAAATCCCTCTTTTTTCCATCCTCCATCCAACTAAGAAACGAAAATCGTAATCCGTGTACGTAAAATCCTTTCTGCATTTCCATTCAACTCAACGGAAACAAGTGAAGAATTCATTCAAAACTCCTTGACACAAGAGATTTTACAAAATTTTCTTGAATTTAATTGCAGCTAAAGAAGCAATCCGTAAAAGACAGCCAGGAAAATGTGTGACGACGAAGCATCAGCCCTTGTTGTGGACAATGGATCCGGAATGTGCAAGGCCGGATTCGCCGGTGATGACGCCCCACGTGCCGTCTTCCCATCGATTGTTGGCCGCCCGAGGCATCAAGGTGTGATGGTCGGTATGGGTCAAAAGGACTCCTATGTCGGAGATGAAGCGCAGAGCAAGCGAGGTATCCTGACTTTGAAATACCCAATCGAACATGGAATCATCACCAACTGGGATGACATGGAGAAGGTCTGGCATCACACATTCTACAATGAGTTGCGTGTCGCTCCTGAGGAACATCCGGTCCTCCTCACCGAAGCTCCACTCAACCCAAAAGCCAACAGGGAGAAGATGACCCAAATCATGTTTGAGACATTCAACTCGCCAGCCATGTATGTCGCTATCCAGGCTGTGCTTTCCCTGTACGCTTCCGGTCGTACCACTGGTATCGTCTTGGATTCTGGAGATGGTGTCTCTCACACCGTCCCAATCTACGAAGGTTACGCCTTGCCCCACGCCATCCTCCGTTTGGACTTGGCCGGTCGCGATTTGACTGATTACCTCATGAAGATCCTCACCGAGCGTGGCTACTCCTTCACCACCACCGCCGAGCGGGAAATCGTCCGCGATATCAAGGAGAAATTGTGCTACGTCGCATTGGACTTTGAGCAGGAAATGGCCACCGCTGCCGCTTCCACCTCCTTGGAGAAGTCCTACGAATTGCCCGATGGTCAAGTGATCACTATTGGCAATGAACGTTTCCGTTGCCCAGAAGCTCTCTTCCAACCATCCTTCTTGGGTATGGAGTCCTGCGGTATCCACGAAACCGTCTACCACTCAATCATGAAGTGCGATGTTGACATCAGGAAGGACTTGTACGCCAACACAGTACTTTCTGGTGGTACCACCATGTATCCAGGTATGATCCAATATTAATTTGCAAATTTTCCTTAGAATCTTACTCTAATTGGTAAAAAATTCCAGGTATTGCTGATCGTATGCAGAAGGAAATCACCGCCCTCGCTCCATCGACCATCAAAATTAAGATCATTGCTCCACCAGAACGTAAATACTCCGTCTGGATCGGTGGCTCTATCTTGGCTTCGTTGTCCACCTTCCAACAGATGTGGATCTCGAAACAAGAATACGACGAATCTGGACCTGGAATTGTTCACCGCAAATGCTTCTAAGGAGCGTCCAGCAAATTTTTTTTTGTTTTGAGGGGGAAAAACCAAAGAAAACCGAGCTTAGTTTTATGTGCCGCATTCAATTCTGTTCCATTTTAATGCATTGTAAAATTCATCCTCATAAAACGAATAAATCGAATTGTAAATAGTCAATTTTATTATTTATATTCTAAGATTAAAAGAAATTGAATTTTCCATTCAGATGTTAATTGAGTATTTGAGATCAAGGTGGAAAACTTTCTTAGACTTGTTCCTCTGAAACCTTCTGTACTATGATTTCATCTACATCTAAAGTTTCTTCTTCTTCAGCATTCTGCTCTGTGGGATTTTCTGGTTCTGCAATATTTTCTAATTGAATACTAACTCCTGGAGTTGGGAGATTTTCCAAATCAGATTCTTCAATGTGTCCTAGATCTACTTGTATTTTGGTCACACTCACAAGTTCCTCACCTGGAACAGCCAATGATAGGCGGTGTTGTTCCATTGGTGAACGACTGAATGCAGTTTTCAAATATCTCCACAATGGCCGGAAACATAATTGCAAATGCAGGGGTTGTGTGGCCCAATTATCAGCAAATGTTATGTCGCTGGCTCTATTGGAAATTGAAAGAATTGTGTTAATCAGAAATAAAACGAACTAATGTGCAGATAGTAACCTGGAACATGATATTTGCGAAACGTCTTCTCTTACTACAAGCAAATCAATGATAAAAACTGAATTCAATAGAAATACCAAACTTGTGGTAAGCGACATTATGCTCTGAAATAAAAGAAAATTTTAAAATTATCAAAATGTAAAAAAATTCAAGTCTCTAGCTCAATCCTTTCGAAAGTTATGGTGTTCAGGAACAGTCAGACGAACGGACATGCGGAAATTTAAATCTTTTGTCGTACCAAACACCCTAGTGTAATTTATTTTTGTTTTCGATTATTGGTTCAATGCATTACAAACAGTATACTAATTCTGATAGTTTAACCTGGATAGGTGGGAACTCACGAGAACGTCCCACGGAATTTACTTAGAAAGGTTTCCCAATTACCCTACACTCAGAAAAATATCCAGGTCAACTTTTTGTCAGGTTAACTCTGACCTTACAGAGGTGTCTGTAAGCCAGCTAGCGGTCAGAGTTAACCTAACTAAGGTCAACTCGTGCAGCTCCCAATGCCCTACTTCACCTGCTGGTGGCTTAATTTCAGAATTTCTCCGACCACAGGTCAACTCAGTTTTATGCTACATTTACACGAATGACAAATTTGTCATTTTTTCTTGTCATTATGTTAATTCCCGTGTAAATGGCATAATTTTTGTAATTTTTTCTGTCAGAAAATGTCAATCTCTCATAAAAGAATGAACTTGCCCATTCTTTTATGCCAGATTGTCATTCGTGCAAACGCAATATTAGTTATGGCAACTTTAGTATTCAACTTTTGTCATAACTAATATTGCGTTTGTACGAATGACAATCTGGCATAAAAGAATGGACAAGTTCATGACAGAAAAAATTACAAAAATTAGGCCATTTACACGGGAATTAACATAATGACAAGAAAAAAATGACAAATTTGTCATTCGTGTAAATGTAGCATGTAAATGTAAATGTGTAAATGTGGGCACATGCAGGCGAACGCGCGCCTGCCCGGGGCCAATTACGCCGTATGTAGGTCGTCGAGTTAGCCTCCATTTTTCTGAGTGTATCTTTCCATTTTTAAGTTCCCAGTCATAGAGATTTGCAACTTACCCATGTCCCACTTTTCCAGGTTCGACTGTAATGATTTTAAAATGATTTAAAAAAATTTTTGCAGAAACAAAATATCAAAAAAAGGAAACTGACATTTTCACATTTAACATTTACATTCGTCAAGAAAACTCTTTTTTCCCCTCTCGGTCGGAAAATTGGCTCCCCCTCCCCCTCCCACTCCCTTCCCGGGTTCACATAATCCTTAAAAGATTTCTTATAGCGTAAAAATTTTAACTTAGATATTTTTCAAACACTTTCTGTTCGGATTGTACTTTTAAGTTGAGGCAACGTTAAGGTTTGAGTCTCCACTGTGCTTTCGACAAACTTTGGACATTTCATTCGTCAGAAGCAAAAACCATGGTAAAATCGAGGAGTCAATTGTCCGATAGCACCATTCATAAATGTTATTTTATTTCTTGATTTTGGTAACATATAATTGAAGACTGGTGAAAAACCCAGTCATCTTACCTTTTTGAAAATTTTTAGGAGACACAAAAAACATATTAGCGTGAAATTTTTGGTCTGGGAAAAAGTTTGCTAATCCTATAATTAACACGAGCAACAATTATATGTTTTCATGTTTGTATGTAAATTTTTTCTCAAGAACGGCTCGAAAGTTGATAAAATTTGTTTATTTATATAATAAAAATTTGATCGAATTTGGTTACTTATATTTCAGACAAAAATTGAGATTGCGCCAGGTCCCATTTTCGGGAAAATTCACTAAGGTCTCGTAAGGATAACGCGAATATCCTTTTTTCGGAAAACTTCGAGCGAATAAAAGTACGGATAGAGGGTTGATCAGAGCGTCAGAGTTCTCTGAGATAATAAAAGAACTCACCGTTATTAAAGTATGACACTTACTTGTCCAAGTCAGTGATGCTATGTACCTTTAGTGAAATTCCCCTTTCCAAATGACGAAATCCCCCTTTTTCCCCTTTTTCAATGACGAAATTCCCCTCGTTTTTCCCCTATAAAAACAACGAATTTTAAATAAAGAATTCATTTATTAAAACCAAAAATTATTGTCATCTGGACTCATGTTAAAGTCTTTTAAAAGAAAAGAAAAAAGCACAAATTAGGAAATAATTTTATATTTTGGAAAGCTTTAACAACATACTCGTTAATTGTATTCCCGATAACAACGTCACGGGTCTCCAAACAAACGTCAAATAAGATATGAAAAGAAGCCGGGATTCACAATTAAATAATAATCAAAGCAAGTCACAAATTTATAAATCAGGTAGTTCCTTTGCTTTCGAGCTTAAAATAATCCTGTCCTTAAATTCGGTAAAAATTATTTCCATATTTTGAATTTAAAAAATATAAAAATATCAAAAAATGGGAAAAAAACGAAATCAAGTCGCGACTGGAATTCGATTTTTGTATTCCGGGCACTTTGCCACTGGTCCATGCATTCTTCTGGTGAATATTGGTCGAAATTAGAACATTAAGCCAAATTTTAAAGATGACCAAGAAATTACCGATTTAATTGATTTTTACATAATTTAAACAAAGCACTTCTGCTGATTTGCAATTGAAAATATTTCTATTGAAGATATATTTAAGAAATCCGAAAAATGAACAAAAAATATGTGTCAATGAACTTTCATGGAAACTACTTTCCATCAAAGTCTTTTAAAGTAGTTTAAAGTAATTACTTTGAATAAGATGAGAAATGGTACTTTTTAATGTGCTTTTTTCAAAACGGTTAAAAAGTACACTGAAAAATCGGTTAAACGTACATTCCAAAGCCATTTTAAAGTGCTTTCGTTTAAAAGATTGGTGTGTACTTTACAATTGCAATAAGATCTTTATAAAGTGGTAAATGCATAAAAAAGGGCATTTCCTTCACTCTTTACCTTTGCCTAAGCTTGGAATTGGACTGTAATTGTTTTTATTTATTTGTATTTTTACTTTTCCGTAATTTTTTAAAAGTATTTCGGATTTAAATGAAAGGCGAAGATTTTCCCCTCGTTGTAAATCGTTTCCCCTCGTTTTGAAGCGTTTTCCCCTTTTCCCCTATTAACAATATTTATAGTCAAATTCCCCGCAAAAAGGGGAATTCCCCTCGATATAGCATCACTGGTCCAAGTAGTAGAAAATTAGACTTTTCATATTAAAAACATAAAATAAAACATTACCTGTGCCTTATTTAAATAAAAGAATGGATGTTCCGCTTCTTCTTTATCGTCCAGATATTCCAGATGAGTATCGTACTCAACATAATGCATAGACACTATTGATGTTATAACAAAAAGGGTTGCTCCCACAACATTGATCATAGCTTCGATTAAAAGTGAAAGGTCAGCATTCAAAAGGATCCCTAATGAAATTAGCAAAAAAACAATTATAAATATTTTAAAAATTTACGAACTGAAAAAAAATACCAATAAATCCGAAGAGTGATATCAAGGCATATCCGAAAAAGGTTCCACAAAAATACATCTGATGGGGCATCGGTTCATCGGTTAGCGTCACAAATGCATAAACATGAACTGCAGCACATGCGGCACTCAACATCTTTGCCAGGACCGAAAAATTTCCAGATAGAAATTCATAGCCAAACATAGAAAAAGGAGAAATGCGTAAATTATCAAAAATATTTTAATGAAAACCCGAAAAATTGACAGCATGTAAAATGACTGATAATTTTGGAAAAACTCATAATTTTTAAATATTTTCTAATGTCAAAAATGAAGTTTGATTTTCAAAATATTTTATTAAAAAATTTTTACTTACGAATTGTACGATTTTGAACCCCAAGAAAACCTCTTTCATGCTTCAATCGCTTTTGAGATTCAAAAAAAGCTTCAAATATGGTAATTGGGAAAAGCTTAGTGGGAATTCAATAAACAGCGGAAAATTCTCTGGTATCGACAGCAAAACAGAATGAAAAACACCAAAGCGTGTAATAAAGCGTGTTTGTTTTGAATTTTCTATGAATTTTTCTTGTTTCTCTTTCTGTTCTAATCGATTAGCAACCGATTTCATGGCACGATATGAGTAATAAATACTGGAATCGCGAAAACCTGTTGTGGTCAGCAAAAAAAAAAATCTAGAGTTGTTTTACATACAAATAGACAGATGTTGGGTGGTGGCGGTCCCTCCCTCTTAATCAGATGCCGATAATGTGTCCCTTTGGCGCAGAGGATAGCGCGTTGGACTTCTAATCCAAAGGTCGCGGGTTCGATCCCCGCAAGGGATGATGATATGATTGTCTGTTCGTAATATTTTTAACCCTTTACTGTAGCTAGAAATAATCGAAATGCAAAGCTTTTAACCAATAATCTTAAAATTTTGAACTCTTCTGCAGATATTTGTGACGACTATATGACGATTTTTTTTTAAATAATTCTGACACATACACGACAAAATAAAAACAAAAAAATAAGTTTCGCAACTTATACCAGCTTTTTTTTCTTTTTCGATTTTCTCAAAAACTATAGCCAATCTGGTCCAACCACTTCCAGATTAGGAATCAGCGACGTCAAATTATCCTAAAAAGTTGTATGATACACTCAAAAAAATAATAACAAAAACCTCGTTCCTATTGACAAAATTTCTTTTGTTGAATCTGAACAAAAATTTTTTGTTAAATCGTTAAAGGAATTGTTTGAAAAACAAAAATTTTGTGAATATAACAAGTGATTTCGACAAATTAGGTATTATTAATTTCACAATTGCTTTATTGATTTGACAAAACATCATTTGTATGTTTTTTTGTTTAAAAAACTATTTTTTTGTTGAACAAAGATTCAAAAATATTTGTCCAATTGACAATTTTTTTGTAATTTTAACAAAAATGTTGTCAATTTAACAATGATTTTATTAAACAATGAAGAGTACCTACTAGGGAAAAAACTGGTCCATTTTTTTGGAGGACCTTTGGCGAGGATAATTAATCTTATTGTCTCATTAACAATGTAGACTTGTCAAGGATTGTACAAAATTGAAGCACACACTTGGGTACGCCCATGAATCGAACCCACATAATATTACCATTTTCCGAAATTACCAGTTTTTGCTTCGCTCAAGAACTGGTTGGATCCGTCTGTCCGTCCGTGAACACCATAACATTTGAAAGGATTGAGCTAGAAACTATGAATAAATATGACCAATTTTTTCTCTGAGTGTAGCTATTGGGAAAAGTTAAATAATTATTTTATACCTTTACCCTTGGAGCACACTGAACGCAACCAAGCCGCAACTAAGGACGCTTCGAACTGTCACGCAACGCAGTTCAGGAGCGGTTGAGCACAATAGAAGCGTCCTCTTTTGCGTTGTGAGACAAACACAGAAAAATTAAAAGTGAACTAAAGTAGAAAAATATATAAAAAATGGATAATTTTGAAGCGATAATTTGCTTTGTTCGTCTTTATTTTTGTTATTTGTATGTTATTGCACTAAGGCTATCAATTTTTCCTCGAACGACATTTCCTTAACCCGTTCGGTACATGTTTTTTTCTATGGGGGTTAAAGATTCTCTCTATACCAATTAATGATGTTTAAGCTATTAGTATTCATTTAAAACAAATAGCTGTCGTCCAGCTTTTTACTCAAAAAATCAAAATTGGGTCACAAATGCACTTAAAGGTGCTTTTTTTATTTGCAGAATGATTAAATTTGAATAATTTTTATTAAAAGAAAAAACTATAATAAGTTAAACTAATAAGTTTTTGGACTGGGTCAATGCTTTCTATAACTATTTGCTTAAAAAACTTTGAATAAAAAAAATCCCAAAGCCCAATTCAGACTAACGATTGCGATTACGATTTCGGTTACGATTGAAGGTTCTGGACCAATAAGATTAAAGCTTTCATGTCCCTATCGTTGAAAGCTTTGATCTCATTGGTCGAGGAAACTCAATCGTAAACGCAATGTTGTTCAAGGAACTCCGTCGAGGGCTTCACAAGATACAGGGGTACATCCTTTTATAGCTATGACCAAGCGCATTCCCTTTTATAAATCGCATTAAAATCGCATAAAAATTTCTAGAACATTAAGCTAAAATTTATGTAAAAAAGATTTTTTTTCAATAGTTTTGTTTATTTTATTGCATTTACATAAGTCATGATTTTCTTATCCAAAAAAACTACATAACTATATTCCTTATGTTTTGAACTTTTAGCGGGTTTGCAATTTTGTGACAGCAACACACAAGAAAATTATCACCAAAATTGCACAGGAAATAGAAATTACGATAAAAGTTTTTTTTGTTGTTTTCTTGGTAGGTGTAGTAACTTTATCTGAATCCCAAATGGTATCCTTCGCACACTTAAATTTAGCCCTTTTACAGATTTCCAAGTCCAGAGAATGAGTTACACGCTCGGTATATTCTTTGAAAATAACTGGAGTTTCCTCTTTAACTCCAAGATTTCCTGGTTGCAAGCACAATACAGGCACGGTTGAATTCGATGAGGTATTCTTGAAGATTCTCACAGTACTCTGAATATCAAAGAAATCGTATTTTCTCAAATAAAAATCTTTACGTTCAGATATCGTTTCTATTCGACACCTCAATCCGCCCTCTACACAAAATATTCCAAGATAAATTGAAATTTCCCTTGTCGAAATAGACAAATGAAATCCAAGCCTTTTACTAAAAAGCAAATGCAAAAAATAGCTCGTCTCCTTATTTTTGTTGTTTGGGAACATCTTTTTAGGTATTTGATCGACATTGAACCACTGAGAGATAGAGGAGTTCAGATCAAATGCAATTAAATTTTTTTCTTCATAGTTCTTATCACAAATACCGACTTTTGCATCACAAAATCGATTTATAAATAAATATCCCAATAGAAAAATACAAACAAAGAATTTCGCCATTGAAACAATTTGATGTGAGCACTTTAGTAACTTTGCAGGATCTAAAACATATGTTAATAACGTCAAAAACATTAGGAAATAGCGAAAATTATACAAGTGAGAACTAGGGCAGCTGTTTTTAAACCATATTATGAAATTGACATTGGATTTCTTTCTATTTTGCGCAATTTTTTCTAACTTGGACAACAAATTTTGTGGAAAAATAATCACTTTACTGTGTTTCAAATCGGAAAAGGCTTTTAAATTTTTAATAAAGAACGGTTTTTTGTTGTCCACCTATTATAAAAATCACTTGTTTAAAAGCTTTTATTTAGCCTGCTTTTTTGGTCTGTATGTTTGGCTGTTTTCCTGGAATTTTGTAATCCTACTTCCTTTCATGCGATTGACTTGAAATTTTCCACTAATACGTAACTCCGATGGCAATGTAATATTTTGTCCTTGTAAGGATAAGGGAAGGCTCTGTAAGGGTAACGTAATTATCATTTTTCTCAAATTTTCCGGAAAAAATCTCATATGGGGGTTTTTGTGGTCGCTGAATCCAATTTTGATGTTAAGAAGTCCGTAAGGATAAGGGAAGGTGGTCCTGTTAGGATAATGTGATTATCAGTTTCCTGAAGAAAAAATCTGACCCGAGGGTTTCTGGGATTGGTGAATCTAGAGTTAAAAATATCTAAAAGGCGTCAAGAATATATATTCAGAGACTAAAAAGTATAAACAAATGTATAAATACAGACGGTATTTTGAATTTTTATACTCTATATGACATATTTACATATAGCAATCTATTAGATTTAGTATACCGTTTGTAACGCATCGAGCCAATCATCGTACACAAAAATGAACTACACCAAGGTGTTAATGAAGACAAAAGATTTTGATTTCCGCACGTCCGTCCGTTTGTAAGACAATTCAAATTTTTTAGCATGATGCCATATGGCATCAAAATACCGAATGGGTTAACCTCATTTTATGAACTGTCAACGCAGAATTGCTGCGGCAAAGTTCAAAGTTTTGCAACTTTTGCGTCGATGGTTTCGTTGAATGCGTTCACTGTGCTCACTCGAAAGGATTTCTGTGAAATAAACTCGTAAGTGACATTTGGATGCGTGATCGTTTCGGCTTGGTTGCGTTCATTGTGCTCCAAGCGTTAGACTAAAAGTTTTTGAATCGAGGAATGTCAAATAATTTGAGAAACTTTTTCAACACCAATAATTTTTAAATTGTTTTTATTGAGTTTTTTTTTTTGTCAAGCTCACAACTGTTCAATTCTACACTCAGAGAAAAAATTGGCCATATGGGTAAAATCAAATCATTGTTAAATTAACCAAATTTTTGTTAAAAACACAAAAAAAATTGTCAATTGGAACAAATATTTTTGGAGGGAAATTTTTGGAGGGTTCAAAAAAAATGGTTTTTTTAACAAAAATAAATCTACCACTCCCTACCCACTCTCTTTCCACCACCACCCTTTCCACACCATCTCTTTCCACCACCTCCCTTTCCACCCCCTCCCTTTCCGCCCCCTCCCTTTCCAGCCACCACACACACAATTGGGATTACCCCAAAATATGGCCA
Source organism: Chrysopilus asiliformis (assembly GCA_964034945.1). Taxonomy (NCBI): domain Eukaryota; kingdom Metazoa; phylum Arthropoda; class Insecta; order Diptera; family Rhagionidae; genus Chrysopilus; species Chrysopilus asiliformis. The sequence goes on along the minus strand of OZ035962.1, from coordinate 90,367,995 downwards.
CTCTAATTAAAGTACCTACATTTAATGTTCCGTTTTAAATGCACTTAGAATTTATCTAAAAATAACACGAACATTAAAGTACCACTTGTAGAAATTTCATGTCAGTCAAACAAATTATGTTTGAGTGAAATCAAGTGCATTTCAGGATGTCCTGGAAAATCCTAACCTGCACCATTGCCCTAAAAAAACTCTTTATACTGTTCTGTGATTTCTGCCTTAAAATTGAGTTTTGTCGTAATTCTTTTAATCGCCATTCGAAACTCTTTTTAAACCAAAGAAATGGGAAATACGTGACAAAACTTGTGAATTTGTTTTTTACATCCCAATGTAACAGACTAGGGTGGCTCACCTCAACTCACCTAATAGAGATGTTCTTCGTTTTTATCGATGTTGTTTTAAGTGATGACTGTTTTGTATGACGTCCATAGATCTTGACGTAAAACTTTTTCCCCTTTCTGTAATTTAATGTAACTGTGGATGTCAACATCATGAAAGTGTAATTAAATGTAGTCGATATATTTTCTTGGATAAATTTAAGTTTCAACCACAAATCTTTATCAGAATCTGTAATCTGTAAAAGAAAAATTAGGACAAATATGGATTAAAATACGTTTTTTAAACATATACACTTTCTAAATGCACTCGAAAAAATTAAATAATTCTGTTGCGTTTTAATTGCCATTTTTTCTCCAAAATACGATCAAGTCGTTATTCTTATGGCATATTCGAGTGTCCAGGAGTGGTATTCCGTAACTTGTTTCAACCGTTTGTTTCGAGTTAGAAGAAAAAGTGGTATTTGCTATCTCGGTTTCTCTCTGTCATTTATGTCGGTCAAAACAGAGACAGTGAATACTTCTTGTTTTTCTAACTCGAAACAAACGCTTGAAACAAGTTACGAAATATCACTCCTGTTCTTTTTGCTCGACGATCTAGACTTTGAACCGAATAGAGAATTAGATTTGGAATCGACCTAGATTTTGAATCGATCTAGATTTTGAATCGGCTGGAGGACATCGGCACGTGACCACGACCTCTGGCGAGAGACATGAAGGACAGCGGTACGTAACCAGGACCTCTGACGAGAGCCAAGACCGGAAACCGGTTGTAGCGCCGAGTGAGAGAGTATTTTGACAAATTTTATTTAACGAAATTGCATGGAATAAAGCAGGCACTCTTCGACTCAATAGTAGAGCATGCTCTAAATCTATGATTCGTAACTTTTAACATTTAAACTTTTGACATTATATTCAGAATCAGGAATCTCGAAAACCCCCAGAAAGAATTTTTGTCTGCAAATTTTCGCGAAAAAGGATTTCATCGTTCTCCTTGCAGGATCGTCCGGTTCTAATTTTAGAAGTTTGACATCAAAAAATTAAAATTCCAGACTGTATAGGTGTGCAAAATTTCAAGTCAATCGGATACATGAAATCAGCAGTAGGATTCTTGGCAAAAATCGATAAATAACGATCTGGAAAGATCGCTAAGGGTAGTATTGTGCACAGGTGGTTAATTTTCCCTCTGGCGGCGAAAATTTAAATACAATCTTGACAGTAGCGGCAAATTTAAAATTTGTTTTAAATTCAACATATTTTGAAAAGTGAACAAATAACACTTTTCCTTTGAAAAACAACATAGAAAAGTCTCCGAAAATCGTTTTAGAATTTCCCCGGATTAGTCAAATGAAAAGGTTTTACGTTTTTGGGAAAAACTTTTAATAATCACAACAAAAAAATGTCACAGAAATAAACACAAATGGTTGAGGTTAAATACAAAAGATTTTTTCTTGCTGTCAGCAATTTCGATTGAATTCAATTTCATTGCACTTTCTTGCTGCCAACAAGTGTTTCCCTTCCTCTTTCCGCACTACAACTGGTTTCCGCTGTTGGCCTCCACAAGCAAGAGAAATTTTCATTTCGCTGTGCGTGAAAGATTTTTTTTCATCAGCGGTTTGAAAATTTCAACTTGGTCACAAGGTAAAGGCGAATTTAATTTCGTTTTTTTAAGGAAAAGGCAAATGTGAGTAATGTTTAGACAATTAAGGGACGCATTCAACATTTTATTTCGTTTTTGCCAACGCGACAACAATTAAACAACATTCTTAAGTGGACGAAATTCAAACATTAGTGTTTATCGACTGGTCCGAGAGCAGTCGATATTCAAAATCGTATTGGAAGGCTCAGCATTGCCAGAGTCATAGTCGAGGGTAATTTTATTGGAAAGTTGACAGCGAGAAACAAATACAACGCCATTTTATATCACTACCACAAACGTAAAAGCTCTTATTCGTATTTATGGATAACGACATCGCTATGGATAACTACATCGTTATAAGTGCCAAGAATCCTACTGCAGGTCACAATGTGACCCTGGCCGCAAAGTGCTGGTCGCAAATTCGATTGTGCGACGGTTGCATTGTAACCAGTCACAATGAAACATGTTTCAGATTGGTTACTTCGTTACAAAAAACCGATTCAAAGCGGTTAATTCGTGATCGGTTGCAATGAAACCGGTTGCAATGAACCCGGTTGCAATGAAACCGGTTGCAAATGGGTTACATTGTGACCAGTTACAAATTAACCGTTGCAAATCGGTCACGTTGTGACCCAGCCGCAAAATTGTTGTTGTTTTTCGTTGTTTTTATCGTGTTCTAAAGAATAGTTCCACCAAACTCCACAAATGCCACCACACTCTCTCAGAACGTAGACGAATCACAGACTCTGCTGCCGGGCTAGACGATTGCTTGTAAATTGAATCCATTTATTCGTCTTAAAATTTCAGTTTACGATATAAAAATAGCAAAATATAATATATTTAAAACCGGAATTTTAAGCCGGATAAATGAAAAATACGTAATTATATTTACAAAACATAACAAAAGCTATAATTGCCAATCTGGCAATTATTGAAAACCCGTATGGTGATTTAAGTGAATGGCGAACAGTTTTATCAAAATTCCACTATGAAGTCAAACTTTCCAATAAGATTTTTTAAAATTTGTTCCAATCGGATTTTGATGTATGGGAGTTTTATGTAGAATAATATCCTGAATAACTTTTGTTCTTGCACTTTTTTGATAAGCTGCACCGTTTTTGAGATATTTGCAAAAAACGTTTTCGTTCGTATGGGGGGTACCCCCCCTAATGGTCCATTTTTGCCCATTAACGAACTTGGCCTCGCATTTTACGTAAAACGGATCTGTGCAAAATTTCAAGTCTCTAGCTCAATCCGTGCGCCCGCAATCCGCGCCACAGACGGACGGACAGACAGATGGACGGACGGACGGACATGCTAAATTCAACTTTTTTTTATCATTCTAAACACAATGGTGTGATTCAATTTTTTGTGTGATGACGGCATCTTGGCGTTACAAACGGTAAGGCAAATCTAATATACCCTTTGGTTTCACCATACGGGTATAAAAAGCCTTCATCTACGTTCGGGGAGAGTGTGGTGGCATTAGTACAGATAAAATAAATGTAATCCGATTTCACTTTGTTTAATTTATCATTAGTTAAAATTGTTTAAATTTCAAAAAACTACCCCCAAAATACTTTCAAACACCATTCATTCGAATAGCAAACAAAAACAATTTAGATTTTGATTTCAAATCAATTTTGTAATCCTTCGCAGAAACTCAGCAGAGATCCTTTTAATAAGAAATCGTCAAAAGAAAGAATTTCATATATTCTTGAAAGAATTGAAAATCCTTTAACATATTTATTCGTTTATTTCTATTTTCACTTAAATTTTTCCTTTTTTCGATGCCTAGTCTTCATTGCTTCGTGTCCAAAGATGTTTTTTTTTCTACTTATCAGGACACAAAAGGATTTATTTTTTTCCTTTTTTTTTTTGCTGAAATAATTTGTTCATCTTTGAGAATTCAAGGACTGAGCCACTATCCACATTTCGCACAATTTCTATTTTTCTTTTTTTTTTACTTATATTGTGGCGCCCTTTCTCTGAGCTAAAATATCCCTTGGATTTTTGTTTGTTTGTTTTTTTTTTTATTATTTTTTGTGTACAGTATTAGGCCCTTTGTTGATTTTCTTTTACCGCAGTGAATATTATCACAAGGATACTGAATGAGCCTAAGGTAGGCAACGACAGGTAGAAATTCTATTAGTCGCTTGAGGTCATCTTTTATCCTTCAGTTTTTTTTTCATATTCATATTTCTTATTTTCCGTATAAGTCTAGGATATGTTCGTATTAAAAAAAAATGTCTTTTAAAAAAAATAGCCAGAAGCCCTAGCAAATACTTTATCGAGCAGGAGCTGGAAATGGTTTATTCGTGTAGGCGGTAAGGTGCATTCACTTCAGGTAACACGTGCTTGTCTTTCAAATATTTGTCACACAACCATAAATGATTTATTATTTTCAATTATGTTGTAATGTAAGAAAAATATTATCTATATTTTCTAGTTGGCCGGTAGTTAAGCCGGTGTCGTATTTGGGCTCAAAAAAACTGAAAAAATCATGACTGTGAGATAATACCTTTCTTATAGCTCAAGTCCACCTAAAGACAGATGGTCTTAAAATGGTAAAAATGAAGAAAAAGATAGATAATATTAGCAGGACAGAGAAACTGCAACTGATATGAAAACTGCGCGAAAAATCGGTCACAGAAAAATGTGCCATATTTCCTTTGTTTACACAATTGAATCGAAAAGTTATACGAAAATTATTTTTCGAGCAGAGTGGCGCTGAATTTAAAAATTCAATGGCGCTAAATTTAAAATTTGAACTTTTTGTCGTAGTTATCAAAAAAATAATTTTAGTTTTATTGTTTACAGCATACTAGGCAAATTGAGAAGAATATTTAATTTTTCTATACGTTTGCTCGCCCCAAAAATTAGTGTCAAAGTTTGTACTTAAAAGTTATGAGCACGAATTTAGAAAAGCAAACGTAAATTTTTCGCGCACTTGGTCTTACAATCGAGAGCTTGCGTCAATTTTTAGTGCAATTTCGTTCAGATGTTTATCGTGTCGTTGTCTTCTAATAGGTTTATTTACCGAAATTTTACATTGCCTATTTTTGTGGACAGGTTTTTTCACCCACAGCGGAAAAACTTCGGAAAGACTTTCGTCTACAACGCATTCGCTTCATCAAATTTTTGCCTGCGGCGCATTTTTTTTTCTTTTTGTTAAACTTTTATCACTCAGTTCTACTTCTGTGAACTTATGAATCTTAAATTGTTACTTAATTGAATTCTTTTGGCAAAATCTTTTGCTTCCTTCGAGTCTCCATGGGCACAAAAAAAAACTCTCGCCTGCGGTGCGATTTTTTCTCTTTTCAGTGCTGATTTTGAACAGAATTATCAGAATTATCTTCAAATGAAACGTTTTAAACAATTGTAAGAGCCAGACAAATGTTATTCGCTTTTAGCAGCCCTAACTCGAGAATACCTCGACTGATTGAGCGGAAATTTTTTATAGGTAATTATATTTTTTTCTTCGACATTATCAGCGGTTTGCGACCCTAACCTGCCGGAACGTCTTTTGCTATGGATCCCGGTCGCGTGCCGATGTCTTCCAGTTTTACGTCCCCATTCTCTTAACGTCCTGGTCAACACAGTTTGGTCATCTGAGGTTAGCTTTCCTTGTTGTCTAATATCCTACTGCAGAAGGCTTTTTAAGCCTAGTAACTTTCACTGACTCGACCTTTTCAGAGATGAAAAAAAGACAAAAAACCATTAATTTTTCTTGTGGAACCAAACACTTTTACATTCCTCTACGTTTTCTATAATTTTTCAATTTTTTATTAAACATTTAATCATACATAAAATTCATCCAATGTGAGGACACAGCTTTATATTCTCAAACCAGCATATACTATATTATAAAATGTTACTTTCTGCTATACTGCAAAAGAATTGAAGATTTTTATGCTTGTAACTCATGGTCACAATTTATGAAATAATTTATGACGTTATTGAAAATTACCTATAAGTTCACTAAAACCCTTTTTCTTCATGTTCGGGTAATAAGTTATATTTTTATTCAATAAAAACACATCCAGTGAAAATATTTTCTCAAATTATGTGAAATGTAAACAAAAAATGTTAAAGCAAACTAAAGAACAAAAAAAATTGTTCAAAGGCATTTTTGCCGAAGACCATTTTTTTTATGTTAGCCAATGGCGTTGAGGTCAACTGCACAACTTCCCATAATAAATAAAAGGGTCAATAAAACAATAAACGGCAAATCTGCCGAGTCTTAAAACGAAAGCTGTTTAGATTTGCCGTTTAAAGTAAGGGTAAACGAAGTGGTTGAATTAAAAGGGGGGTACGTTTTACAGGACGATAATGTGTCGCCTCCATCAACCCTATTTTATGACCGCCGGCAAAAGCGCAATCTTCAATTTCCGATTCACTTGTTAATCTGCAAGTTCGGATTTTATACCTTCCAACTAGATATGAAACACACATCTATACATAGATATAATTTCATAGATTCTAATGTATCAAATGTACCACATCTATATGTTTATATAGAAGAATTTAACTCCATAGACGTGTACATTCACAGGAAACAAGTATCTGATTGGGGGTGAAAATAAATGAAACTCGAAACAATCTGAATTTCTGTTGCTTGTTTTGTCTTCTGTCCGCCAAAAAAGGGTTGTTTATACGATCATCTTATCGATATTGGAACTGAAACAGGGAAAATCTGTTTAAGGATAAGAGAATAACATCACCGCGGCAATGGGATTACAAAACGCACAACGGCACAGATAAATTGGGGAGACACAAAAATATCCCCAAATTTTTAAACACACACACACACACAGACGATGAATGAGTTTCAATGCCCTAAAGGGTTATGAAATGCGATGGAATTGAGATTCAATTCGAACCCTTTTTATTCGGTTTTTATCTTTTAACTGTTAGCGGTTGGAGGAAAACGACTGTACGACAAGCATAAGGATTTTAAAATATTCCAGAATTTCTGCATCATTGCTCTAAAATCAGAAATTATAGAAACAGGTTTTCCGCTTTTATAATTTTTGACTCAATTTCTTTAGTCTTTTAAGCAATTCCACTTAACCGAATTGTTATACGAATCGAAGGTTTGTTTGAAAATGAAAATTCGGAGAAATGCGCATTGGTGATCAAATTATTATTGTTTTTAACCCTAGTCTTACATTGGTGTTAAAAACCACATTTTTTTCCTTTTTTAAAAATCCACAATCCTTTAAGAGCGTGGGAGCAGAGTTCTCGTGATTTTTTTTTGAAATGTAGAAATGAATTTTAGAATAATGTTATGAGATCTTTGGGGATGTCCATAGAATACGTCACGCTAAATTTGACTCTTTTTGACCCCGCCCCTCCCCTTTCAGTTGTCAAACTGTGCCACACTTTTCCAAATTCTCCTTCTAAAGATATCTCGCAATACCAAGATCCCCCCACAGTTTTTACAATTTCCTCAAAAACAGTGAGTCATATTCAAAAATTTAAAGTAGGATTAAAGTAGGATTTTAAAGTAGGATTTAACTCATTCATACATCAAAATCAAATAGGACCACTCCTTCTCCCCTCCCCCATACAAATTAAATACTTTTTTTTATTTTTTCGAAAACGATGAGTCTATAAATTTATAGAGGCAAAATCTGTTTAGAATATAATTTTACATAAGCGTTTCATACATCAAAATCCAATCGGACCACTGCTTTCCCCCCTCTCCTATATAAATGATTTTTTTTAACTAAACATTTTGTCATCATATATCATCATATAGAGTATTTGACGATTGACCCCTGGAAATTAGAGCTTTTCTTATGTTTTTATAAATATTTATTGAAGCTTCTCGACCAATGAGATCAAAGTTTTCAACGATTGGAAAATGAAAGCTTTGATCTCATTGGTCGAGGAAGATCAATTGTAATCGCAATCGTTAAGGAGCCTCCACACGTTCAATATTACTTTACAAGTATTATTGATGAAAAGTTTCCGTCAAGTAACATTGATGGAATTTGCCTGCAAACGTAACATTGAAGAGCATCCAAACGATCAATGTTACTTGAAACATGAGTCATTCAAGTAAAATTGTCAAGTAACATTGAACGTGTGGAGGCGCCTTAAGTCTGAACTCACAATTTGCAAAAGTTCATTCTCCATTTTGAAAAATCCCTTGCGCACAGATTCATCGGTTGTTTGTATGACCATATCGAATATCTTTGTACAAACCGTAGCGTCATGAGTCACGATGACTCATGACGCTACGGTTTGTACAAAGATATTTGATATGGTCATATCGGGTCTAAACAAACCGTGCGATGGGGAACCGTAAATAGGCAGTTCCAAAGTCAATAACATAACTCACGAGCAACAAATCTATAAACGTTTTCTCCTGCGGCGCATTTGATTTCGGAGTGAGAAATTTTAGTTTAAGTTGCAGGCTTCTAAAAAAATTCACCAGTTTTCTTAAATATTATCTCATCAAATTTTCTTTTGACCAAAACAAATAATTTTTAACAATGATGTTTATTATTCTACAAAATTCTGTAAATCTTTTGAAAAACAGTTCATTCTCTAAAAAGCGAAAGTCAAACCTACTTTGTTTACTTTAAAGTCGAGAATCCAAAAGTTTTTTTCATTTTTTTTCGAAATTTTAGTGATCAGCATTTAAGAAACTTGTTCCATTCAATCCTGTCAGCTGGCAACTAACGACTAGAGATCGCATCCATTGAAACCAAACTTTTGTAGTTCTTCTATAGTGGGCACTTTTTTTTTTTAAATAATGTTAAACGAGTTCTTGATTTCTTATCACGTCCCAACCTGATTTCTTTTCACGTACATTTATAACATATACCTAAGTCTTGATGGTTGATTTGCCTAAAGACTGTCATTTGTCGTCGTCTTGGGGGCTCCAATCTCGCTCCCCATCCCACCGTCGACTTCATACCTGCGAATGGGTGTTTCTTAGCAAGTGGACAAGCGTAAATTACCCCGATTCGTGTTTACTTTTCGGAAGAAATAGTAGAGGCGCCACAACGTGTCAGTCTATTAATTATCGTTGATTAGCCACATTTTATGTTTAAATTACCTGTATTTATTTGAAGTAGTTTTTTTTCGTTTTTTTATATACATTTTTGGATCGTATGAAAAGAATAAATGTTGACCATTCCTCGTCTCTTAGTAGAAGTCTTGAGTTGTCAAGGTCTTGTGAAGTTTTAGATTTTAGCAAAGTTTATTTTTAATTTGATCGGATGGTACAAAATTTAGATTGTAAAGTGGATAATATTTGACAGAGAACATCAAACTTTATAACATATTTATGATTTTTTGTAGGGATTTTTGAGTACCGCGTTTCTCTCTATGAGGGTTTTATTTATGGCGAATATTTCTATTTTCATCAATCATTCAAAATGCATAAATTTCTTTGTATTCCATTGAATTACATTGAATTTATTGAATTTATTCAATGTAATACAAAAATATTAGGCACAGGATAATTTACACGGAAAAAAATCCGCATAGGAAAGGTTCCTATAAAATATGGGAAAGCGATCTCAAGTAACAATTTCAGGTTACATTCCTGTTAAGAAAGGGATTTGAAACCATGGTAACAAAACTCAAAAGTTTCACATATGGTTTCTGTAACCTTTCAGAAACGTTTCAGAAACGTTTCAGAAACATTTCAGAAACCCTATTAAGAAGCTGTTTTCAAAATAACCGTTTTTGGCGGATTTATTCGGAAACAAACTAAAATGTAACCAAAATTTAGGTGAAGGTTTTTTTGTAACCACGGTTACAAATTGTTTCTTGAGATTATAGGACTCGTTACACCATTTCGTAGCCAGGGCTTCCATAAATATTGAAATTTGTCCTAGTTTTCGTGGAATCATTACTATGTATATAGGGCTAAGAGAAGAATGGACATATTCCAACAAAAGAAGCACCCGTTCCTAGTTTTTACTGAAGACATTCCTATACTGAGGGTGGAAACAATGCTATATTATGGAATGAAATCGTTCGCATTGCCAAAAATTTCTAATCGACCCCACAAAATTTCAAATCTCTTACTAAGGTTTTGGCCTAAGAGCGATTTCTGTAACCGGCCTCTCTTCCCTGCCCCATCCTATGGATTATAACCACAAAATTTTTACTTTCCTCTCATATAGAGGGAAAGCATTGTATTCGTGATGGAAACCGACTCGAGAACGAGGGCAGATATAAAATTTCTGATCGGTGCGAAATTCATTACTTTCTTCTCCTATAGAGGGAAATTATGACAAAATTATGAGGATGTCCGTGCATCTGTCTGTCGGTCTGTCTGTCGGTCTGTCTGTCGGTTTGTCTGTCGGTCTGTCTGTCAGTCTGTCTGTCAGTCTGTCTGTCGGTCTATCTGTCGGTCTGTCTGTCGGTCTGTCTGTCGGTCTGTCTGTCGGTCTGTCTGTCGGTCTGTCTGTCGGTCTGTCTGTCGGTCTGTCTGTCGGTCTGTCTGTCGGTCTAACTGTCGATATGTCGGTCTGTCTGTCGGCCTGTCTGTCGGTCTGTCTGTCGGTCTGTAGGTCGATCGATATGTCGGTCTGTAGGTCGATCGAATGTCGGTCTGTCCGTTGTCCGTATCTTAAATAACTCGAGAACGCGTTGACTTAGCGACTTGAAATTTTTTGTAAATAAATTTTACAAACATCGTAGTTTTATGTCAACTTTTCAAAAAGTAACCACAATTTTTTGAAAAAATACGGTTTTCTTAAAAATTTCTCGAAATCTGTGCGCTTTTTGGGAAAAAAATTACTATAACACAATTCAAAAGATATAAAATTTTCTACCTTTTCTGCTTTTCCGTTTTTCTCGTATCTCGAAAGGTTCTCAAGATATTTGAAATTTTTTACATATTTTTTCCGAAACTAAATATTGTTTCGTGTTGATCACAACTGTAATTTTTAATTAAATAATCACTCGCAAATCGAATCCTAACCCTGGTAATATACATTAGTGGGCTTTAAGCTTGAAAAAAGTAAAAAAAAAATCAAGTGAAGAAAAAAAAATCACGTGAAGAAAAAAAAATCACGTGAAGAAAAAAAAAATCTCAATTGTGAATCAAATCGATCTTCATGTGACATAAACTTCCGTGTGTATAAAATTACCTTCTAAAAGGCCCAGGAAACAATGAACTTGATTAAATTTGATCTGATGGATGACATTTCCAGGTAATCCCCGGACAGGTTTTAACAACATTTGATACTCGCTAATCCCGATGCGAAAATATCTACTTTGGATTTCAAAAAGTACAACAATAATTACTTACGCAGATTTGTTTTTTATCTTTATTAGATTGTGTGAGTGTAAGTAAATATATTGTTTACAAAATCAAAAGTTCAATTGCACTGTAAATACGTGGTATGGATGGATACAAAAACCATACCTTCCTCAACCATTTGACCATCATTCGACTTAATCCCTTCCGCATTTGAGCATATCTTCATTCCATACGAAGTTATCATCTCCACTAGACCCTTTATAGTGAATTCCTAGGGCGGCATAGGATCCTACAAACAACCAGTTCTTTACTTAATTAGAAATAATTTTCTTTGGATTTAATTAATTCCCCTTAAATCGTACGAAAGTTTAACGTTTTCCCATTTCCACGTTAAAAGAATTACATCGATTCGCGTAGTTAATCATGTAATCGACAGTTCAATCGAATTCGATATATGTATATGGTCACACAACATGTTGTAATTGCTGTTTGTCGCCATTTCCAAGTGCAAATCTCTTCATCATCTATTCAAGTCACACATTTGTACAGTTTGCGGTTACCTGCCGAAGGTATTAGTCTGGCTGGCTGGCATTATGCTGAAGGTGCTGGAAACACCTTCGTTTTGTTGTTGTTGTTCTTATTATTATAATTATTGAACTAACTTATCTTACCTCTCCCAATGGAGACATTTTTAAGAAACGCCAAGAAGTGATCGTGCATATAAGTCGCGTGGTGGTCACCCGAATAAAAGTATAATCACCTGAGGCGAATTCACTCGTGCTCGAAAAATTGTTGATCAAACAATGATGGGGTCTTATTCACGCTTTTGTCCAACATTTCCAAACAAGACCGATAAAAATAATAAATAAAATGGCTTTTAAAAAAGGGGTTTCATTTTATTATTCTCACCAGATGCAATATGAATTGTAAATGCATTAGTTTTTGTGCTATTGGTGGGTTTTATTCTACTGTAAGCAATTTTATATAGCTTTAAGTGGTTATAATGAACAAATAGGCCAATGTTTAGTTTTGTTGCGCTTTCGAAACAATTTCAAATGAATCGTCATTATCTAAAACGACAAAATTTTTTTTAGAAATTAGAAAAAGAAAATCAAACCGCCCTCCCCCTTAGAAATTAAATTAGAAAAGGAAAAAATATAAAAATATAAGAGTGGGGCTCTATCGACAGTATCGACAGATTATAATAAACGCAAGAAAGAGACATGTTTTGCTATTCCCATTGTTTCTCTCTTTAAGTTTTTTATGAAATGCGCCGAAGGTAAAGCATTTTTATGAAAAATACGCACCATAGCTATAATTTCGCGAAGAAATGCGCCAACTTCAAAAACTTCGACATTCCAAGGTCAAATATTCCTTAAAGTAGTGTGACATGTTTGGTATTTCTTCAAGGCTTGGGTTCATGAAGTAAACTTCTCAGAAGGCTCAAAATTTCCCGGACACATTCAAAAACCCTACCCGGACGCCCCATAAACGATGACGGTGCCCAGGGAAAAAAGGATGGATGACAATGCTAACCAGGAGGCAACAAATGACCAATTCCTGCATTGTTCTTTATGAACCATCCTGTAAGTTTGAAAAACTAAAGCCGAACCAGCAAAACCAATATTAGATTTTCATTCAGCAATGCCGAATTACCCAAAAATAACTCTACTATCGATGGTACCAACCTGATTTCATAAAAAAAATTGCAAATATATGACCAAATTTATGGACCACCCTGCATGTCTAAAAAACTAGAGCCGATCCAACCAAACTATTGGCATTTTCGGATTTAGCGGGGCCAAAACAACTCAAAAATGACTCTAATGTAATATCAAGTGCACTCAAGAATGTGGCCTACGATTTTTTAGCATAAGGCTTGCAAATCACACACGGTTTGGGGGCCTTTTTATTACTCTCGCAAAGTCCGTTGAGAAATCAAGTGATTTTTGTAGGAAAAAAGACGCTCTTTCCTAAAACAAGTAGAGAAGGACGAAATCAAAGATGACACAGTTTGGGATTTTTACCGTCAAAAATGACAAAAATTTGTAAAAAGAACGTGATTTTGGGTGCCTATATTTTGGCATATATTGTTGATACCATCCACCCTGACTACCTACAAGATCTGAAAGCACTTCGGGTTTAGTATGCACAAATCGGCTTTTTTTTTTAAAAATAGTCACATTTTTCTCACTTTTTGCTGATTGAGCATACAAAAAGTAGGCGCATGTTAGGTCGTAAACCATAGATATACTAGATCGCTCGATTTGCTGTCTCAAATGGTCCCATTTCAATACCGTTCAGTGAATCAAAACGAGTCAAGTAAGAGCAAGATAACCGTATGAAAAAAAATATAGTCCTCTCGTTTAAACCGTGAGCTGTCAAAGGAAAATAGACTTTCGGAATGGTGTTGGCGCCTAAAGTTATTTGTTTGCGCCTAAAGTTAGTCTCAAACTTGTGAAATTTGAATTTCGCGGCAAACTAAATTTGAATCTCGCGACCTTATACAGTTCAGTGGATGCGTTCAAGTACGATAAAGAGGGAAATACTTTTGGGACAATTTTTCAGCAGAGCTTTGTATGGTGACAGTTGTTCTATGTTATATAGTTCTGTGTCGTAAACTTAATTTAGTAACTCAGAGTGTTGTTTCCTGTAAATTTTCAGGCCAACAGCAAATTCAGTTGACCAAGTGCCGCTTGTCAAAATTGCAAGCTTTTGTCATTTTTTTACGAAACGGGTTTAGACCGCCCTCCCACTTAACGTCCTCTATCAAACGAATCTATAGAGATCCCGCAAAAAACAGTGACAGGGTTTCCTTGAAAGTATCCGGGAACACTAAAAAAATCATTTTTGGTTATCGTGTGTGGGCATTTTAGGAGCGGATCTAACGTGAGCCTTTAGGCCATTTGACATGGAATCACCCCTCTAAAAAGATCTAAAATTTAAATCATTACTTTTGGGTGATTGCCACTTTCTTTCCCATTTTTAAACCGTCACATATTTTCTGATACGATCAACTAAAACTGGTAATTTAACTTGCAAATTATGTCAACAAAAAAACAACTCAATATTGCGCCAAAAAACATGCTTCGCTCAATCATTTACAGTATTCCCTCTTACACTGACCTACCTTTTAAAGATTTTCCACCATAAATCAAAAATTCAGCCTCACTCAATGTAGTTTATGTTGTAATGTTTCCATGCTCGCCACCCAAAATCACTTTCACTGCCTCGTTTCATTTATCCATTTTTCAAACTTCCATTGTAAGTCAACGAAAACACGACAAATGCGTAAGTACATAAACATAAAATGTTGCTGCATAAATTCTGATATGTTTACAGCCCGAGGTCGAAACTAATCCCCAATCGATGATCTTTAACTTGTAGATAAGTAGACATCTAAAATACAAAGACTGAAAATTGATTGTAAATTATGTTCGATGAGTACGTGAACATTTTGCTTTATGGGCCATATGTAAGTTGGAAAATGTTTCTCTTGTATCGAAACTCTACCACATTTCTTATGTTTGGCGAGTATAAGCAAAAAGATTTTGCAGAATTTCGTAATTCGTCGAACGTCAATTGCGCATTCAAATTGATATTTTGTAATATGAAAGTTTTACTCTTGACGATTTGGCTCATATTGTACACAAAATATTCATGGGACTTTTTGGTTCCGGGTTAAACATGTGTGATCTTCTTTCACCAAATCGCTATTACGACATTTTACTGCAACAGAGAAATTATGCAATTTGGGTTTAACAATTCCGTATCGTGGGAATGTTTTGATTTTTCTACAGTAACAACTATTGAAACGGTTTTTAAACTAATAACTCACGTAGAAAGATTTTTATTGTAAAAATTGTCACGTGTGTTGTTAAAACTCTAAAAGATGTTTCTTTTTGAAAATAAAAAATTTCGCAATTGCAGAAGATGCTCATACCTTAATTCCTATTAAATACAATTTCTTAGTAGACAATCGTGTAATAAAATCTTGAAATCTCCACAAAGTTGATCCATAGAGAATTTAACATATGAAAAAGAAATTGTAAAATCACATTCTAAAGACTTTGGTCTTTACAGATTTTTATACTCTATCATATAGAAATATATTAAATTTAGTATACCTTTTGTAACACATCGAACCAATCATCGAACACAAAAATGAACTACACTAGGGTGCAGGGATGACAAAAGGGTTTTTTCCGCATGTCCGTTCATCAGTCTGTCCATCTGTCCGTCCGTGAACACCGTAACATTCGAAAGGATTAAGCTAGAGACTTGAAATGTTGAATAGTTGCGTTTCTGGTAAATGGCTAGGCTAAATTCTTGAACGGACAACGATTCCTTTCCGCCTCGGCCATACAAACAAAATTGTTTTTTGCAATTTTCTCGACAGCTGTGAGTAATATTGAAAAAATTATTAAAGTAAAATCTGTTTAAAATATGTTTTTGCATAACCGATTCATACATCAAAATCCAATCGGACCACAGCTTCCCCTCCTCCCCTCCCATACAAATGGAATACCTGTTTACTGTTTTCTCGAAAACTGTGCTTCGTATCGAAATATTTATAAACATGAATTGTGTTTAGATTATAATTCTACATCATTTATCTATACATCAAAATCCATTTGGACCACTCCTCCCCTCCGCCATACAAGTTAAATCCTTTTTTTTTATTTTCTCGATAACGGTGAGTCGTATCAAAAAATATATAAAGGTAAAATATGTTTAGAATATGATTTTACATAACTGTTCCATACATCAAAATGTAATCGAAACACTCTCTCCCCCCCCCCCCTCTTCCCTCCTATACAAATGGATTTTTTTAAATAAACATTTTGTCTGTCATCATATTGAGTATTTGACGACTGGCCCTGGCAATTGTAGGTTTTCTTATGTTTTTTGATGAAGTGAACCGTTCTCGAGATAATTTTGCAATAGCAAAATAATTTATTTGCCTAGCAACTGAACCGCTTTGCCCTGCGTTCACATGGCAAAGAAAACTATCAGGGTAGCCAAACTTTTTGCTTTGATGTAGCATAACAATTGTTACAATTTTTGTCTAAAAGAGGAAAGAGTTATCCGATAAAATATTGATGTATGGAAGAATTGTGTAAAATTGGACTTTATATTTGTGTAAAATTGCACTTTACACAATTCTGTCTCAAAAACTTTTTTATTTGAATTGGGAAGAACTAATTTTACCTCTTCAAAAAAAATTTACGAGACACGCTTTTGCACAAAAATTAAAATCGTTCGAGAGTTATTGTATTCGGGGGTGTGTTCATATGAACAGACAGGTGAAAATCATAATTTTTCATCACACAAAACACAGACGATTTCATTCATCGAAACCAATCAAACGATCAAATTTTGATACTCTCTCAGTCATTTTAATTTTATTTTGATCTCACTTATAGGTATATTAAGATATTTATTGAATTAAAGCCCAATTAAGGTAAATATTTGACGTCAATTAGACTTAAATTTTACATTAAGCAGCTGAAATATTCGCGTTATCACACATTTCAGGTATTTAATACACCTTTTATAAATATTTATTCAAGCGGTGGATAACTTTTATCCAGGTTGGCATCTTAAGCTATATTACGGCGTATAATTTCTAAAATTGTTGGTAATAGTTGTCATTTAGGGCACGTTTGACCGTGAAAAGTTCTGATATAGGTAAGTCTATCATAGGATTATAAAGGAACTCTTTGTATTCAAAATTTCACAATAATCACATATTGCTATGAATAACATGAGAATAAAAATATTTGCATTAAACTGAAAATTAAATTCCTAAAAAAAATTGACAAAACCGAGCTTTTCTGGCTTTTTTACTTTTTTCTGTAATAAAGAAAAAGTATTGTATTCATTACGGAGACGAAATCTGTTCAATTTTCAAAATTTTAAGGATGTCTGTTCATTATTATGTCCGTTATGTCCGTTATGTCCGTTATATGTATCGTCAATAATTCGAGAACGCGAGCTAGCGTCTTGAAATTTTTTTATTAATGATTTTTTTTCGAAAATCGTAGTTTTTAACCAACTTTTAAAAAAGTGAATTTAGCTATAACGAGTACCTCCCATATAATTTTCTTTGAAAAAAATACAGTTTCTTGAAAAATTCTCAAAACTTATGCGCTTTTGGGAAAAAAATTAATGTAATTAAATTTAAAGCATACAAAATTTCCTACATTTCTGGCTGTACCGATTTTTACGTATCTCTAACGGTTCTCAATACATTTAAAAAAAAGCAAGTTTCTTGAAAATTTCTTATGCATTTTTATGGAAAATTGTATAAATTCAAATTTTCTGAATTTTTTACTTTAACAGTTTTTACATATCTTTAACGGTTCTCGAGATATTTGGAAAAATATTATTTTTTACATATTTTTGTCGTGATGAAATATTGCACAGGACAGTTTTGAGTTAGATATTTTTTTAGTATTTTTTAATTGATATATCATACAGTAGAATCCCGATAATTCGTATTTCAAGGGACCAGCAAATTCATACGAATTAGCGGGATATACGAATTATCGGGGTTCGAATTATCGGGATTCTACTGTATAAGATTATATTAGGTTTAGTATATACTGTTTGTAACACATCGACCCAATTATTGGACACAAAAATAAACTACACCATGGTGTTAGGGATGACAAAAGATTTTCATTTCCGCATGTCCGCCTGCATCTCCGTCCGTGCGTATGTCCATCCGTATGTCCGTCCGTCCGTCCCTCCGTGAACACCATAACTTTCGGAACGATTGAAAATGTGTTTAGAATATGATTTTACATAACCGTTACATACATCAAAATCCAATTGGACCACTGCTTTCCCGCTCTCTTATACAAATGGATTTTTTAAAATAAATACTTTGTCTGTCAACGTATAGAGTATTTGACGGTTGGCAACTGGCAATTGTAGCTTTTCTTATGTTTTACTAGCTTTGCATACCCGTCGTTGCCGGGTTAAGTTTTTTCAATTTTTTTTATTTATTTTTTTTTTGGTCTATGTTGGAGCTAAACTTCAGGCCAATCGGCTCGGTAGTTTCCCCGCGAAAGGGTAACATAGAGGAAGAACTAAGTTTCGAGATTACTTTACCCCCTCCCCTTACTCCCCCCACCCCTCGCGTATACTTTTCCGTATGCCTATGTTGGAACCAGAACTACCACAGACACTCATGCCAAATTTCAAGTCAATCGGTTCAGCCGTTTTTGCGTGAAAGAGGAACAGACAGACAGACAGACAGACACCAACTCATTTTTATATATTAGTATGATTTTAAAATCTTTTAAAGTATAATTTTGCAATTTTAATTTAGAAATGTATTTTACATGCTAATGGATTAGTAATTTTATCAATTCTTTCAAAATTATGTGGTCCTTAAAAAATTGAAAAACCGCTAAATAACTAAAAAAGATCCTTGAAAAATTTAAATACCCCTAAATAGGAAAAAAATCTTTTAAAAAGGATAAAATAATATAATCATTAGAGTGAATTTTTAGTTATAGTCCCGATTCCCCATTACAAAGTAGTTAGATTTACTATTATTTCTCTGCGTGTAGTAAACTTATCAAATCTTAAAGAATTATTTGGATTGCTACAATGAGTACTCATTTTGTATACACGACCCATAACCGAACAAAAGCATGGGACCGTGATTGTCCATTTTTGGAAGCTTTTACTGTATTTGAAAATCATTTTTTTTTTTTTAAATAAAGTTTCGATTTTATAAACGAATTTGGATTTTTTCTTATTTCAAAGTTTGAGCATCACAAATTTTCTCCAATTTTCATTGTTACGAATGTTATAAGAAGCGGAACTGCGGAAAGTATTAACTGAAGCAAAAGAGAAATCAGTTAAGAGAAAATAAATGAAATTTTTTTTGTTGCGAGTGAAAGCTTTATAAGTAGGTAAGAAAAGCTCAAATGATTTTCAGAAAACTTCTTTAATTTTATCATTTTTTTTAAATTTTGCATACCTACAGATTCTGTTTATATCTTGATTAAAAATATTTTAAATGATAAAATTTGAATATTTTTTTAGAGAATTACACTGTTATGTAACGCCCCATCAATTAAAACAATCTGAAGAAAACATAAGTATTTAAATTCATTGAAAACATACTCGTATGAAACTAAATTTAAATATGATTGGTTATAAATATTTTAGATCCGTAACCGATTGATTTGAAAAACGAAAACAAAGCCCAGCCAAATGCGGCACAGGTACATAATTTATGGTATCATAATAAAAAGTAAAAGTGCCATCGACCATTTTTCCACTATTATACTCATTAGCATTACTATTTTTTTTCCTACGACTTAATCATTATAATTCGTTATATATTCAAAAGTAAATTGCGGTATGGATGTTTCAATCACTTTTACTCATAATAATTAAAAATTTAAATACGTATTCTGGATTATTTAATGTTAGGGAAAAGGTTATACATTTGTAAAGGTATGACGCATTGTTTTTATACCCGTATGGTTAAACCAAAGGGTATATTAACTTTGCTTTACCGTTTGTAACGCCAAGATCCCGTCATCACACAGAAAAATAAATTACACCAGTGTGTTTAGAATGATAAAAAAAATTGAATTTTGCATGTCCGTCCGTCTGTCTGTCCGTCTGTCTGTCCGTCTGTCATGGCAAAACTGTACCATTAGGGGTGGGTACCCCAATACAAACGAAAATGTTTTTTGCGAATATCTCAAAAACGGTGCATCTTATCAAAAAAAGTGCAAGAACAAAATTTATTTAGGATATGATTTTACTCCCATACATCAAAATCCGATTGGAACAAATTTTAAAAAATCTTATTGGAAAGTTTGACTTCATAGTGGAATTTTGATAAAACTGTTCGCCATTCACTTAAATCACCATACGGGTTTTCAATAATTGCCAGATTAGCAATTATAGGTTTTGTTATGTCTCTAAGCTATAATTTAATACCTTCTAGATATCATAATAGTCAACTAATCATAAATGAACTCATTAGATCCATTTTAGGCTTAATGCTAATTTTGTGTTATAATATCATTTAGATATTCTGTTTTAATCCCAATTTTGTGTTATAATATACTTATACTTATAGAATTTAGTTTAATACCATCTAGATATCATATATTAATCCTATTGTGACTCATTGCACTTTTTTATTTTAACCCTAAAGAAACATGACCGCATTTCTGTCTTTTTCCCTAACCAAACCCATTTTTTTTAGAAAAAAAGCCTTTGAAAATGCGTAATTGGCCTCGGGCAGGCGCGCGTTCGCCTGCATGTGGGCAAGAAAACTGAGTTGACCTGTGGTCGGAGAAATTCTGAAATTAAGCCACCAGCAGGTGAAGTAGGGCATTGGGAGCTGCACGAGTTGACCTTAGATAGGTTAACTCTGACCGCTAGCTGGCTTACAGACACCTCTGTAAGGTCAGAGTTAACCTGACAAAAAGTTGACCTGGACATTTTTCTGAGTGTATATAGGGAAAGAGGGAAACTGTGACCTTACGAAATTTTGATGTATGGAAGTATTATGTGAAATTAAGTACTCTTTGTGTCAATCGTTTTTTCGATATGACGCACCGTATTTAGAAAAAAAAGAAGTTTTCGTCTGTTTGGGGGAGGGGAAATGAGTTATGTGAAATTATACAAATGAAAGCATGCCCCAGCAGATAAAAACTCTGACGGAAAATTCTCATTTTTTTAGAAAACAAAACATGACTTCAACTAGAATCAAAAAATAAAAGCCAGACAAATGGCGACTTTCAGGAAATTTTTAGCGACTGCTAATTTGATTTGGCAAGCGATTTTCATAAAATTTAACAAAAATAAATTACAAATAAAAACAAAAAAAAAAACTAAAATAGTGACTGTTTAGTTAAAAAATCAATAAAAAACTTAAAAGGAAAAAAAATCGCACAAAAGTGTTGTTCATTAAAAAAATTTCTCCAACAAAAACTACATATTTTGTGTCAATATCAAAGATATTAAATTTTAGGCTATTTTGACGTCGCTGATTCTGAGTCGGACTTTGCTTTCGCCAGATTCACTTCACTTCTGGAGAAACCAAAAAGAAAATATTTTCGAAATATTTGAAAAAAGGGGTTTAAATGTTTTCTTTTTCGTATCTCCAGAAATAGAGTGAATTTGGCCAAAATAAAATCCCATTTAGAATCGAAATCTGATTAAAAATACTACCTTAATTAATTTTTAATTATATTTTATGCAAGTGGTAGGTCTGTGGGGTTGAACTTAACAAACTTTTCACAAAAAATAATAAAAAAAATAAAATAAAGCAAAAAATAAATAAATAAATAACGAAAAACCGAAATCATGTTTTTCGGTTTTCGTTACGTTTTTCGTTATCGTAACGAAATTAAATGTCTATAGCGTTATAACGCAATTTTGTGGAAAAAACCGGAAAATCGTTATTTGGTTTCGTTATTTCGTTACGTTACGATCACGTTTTCCATCCCTGTTTTCGATTTTTAGTCAAACTAATGAAATACAAAATTACAAAAAGGATAAAATCGAAAAAATATATATAAAAAAAGCTTTTATTTAAAAAATGTACCAAAAAGGACATTTTTTAAATAAAAAAAATATTTTTTTTTGTCGCTATGCACTAGAAATAAAAGCGAGATAAAAGCATCAAAAATAAAATAAAATAAGTATTTATCTCGCTTGATTTCTGATATACACCGCCCCAAAAAAATATTTTTTCCCTTTTAGGGAATTTTTTTAAATTTTTAGGGCATTTTTTTTAGTTTTTTTTTTAATTTTATTTTTCTTGTTAAGTATAGTAGAAATATGTATTTTTCTCGAGGTGAAAATCCGCCGCTGATGGAAATCAGCAAAAATTAATAAAATAAAAAAAAAATTAAGTGACGCCACTACATTTTATGAAAAATAAAGAGAACTTTCAAAACAAAATATATTTTTCAATCTATATCTCTTTCGTTCTCTTAATTTCTGCTGTTATCACCAGTTTGACGACTTCATTTCCTTGTGCGGCCGTGCATTTCTTCTTTATCTCTTTATTGTCCTTATCACAACCGTCAGTCCTTCTCAAACTTCTCAAGCACCTGCCACACACAATAGAAATGTCCTTTTAACTATCGGGGATGAATTCTTTTATTGGGGTTTACAAACACAATCCTTCGACTGTGTTAGTGCAACATGTGCATCTGAATTTCTCGTCAAACAAGTGTAAAACTTTCTCCGTCTCAGCGCAATCAAAGATCTCCGACTTCTTTTCAAACCCGCCAGTCTTTCGTTACATTTCAGATATCATCGCTTTCCGCTGCGTGTGTAGAAGTGCTGGTGTAATTTTTCTCATGCGGATGGCATGAGCTCAAGTCGAACTAAAACATTTTCACAGTACACTTTCAAGCGGTGAAGTTGTCGGATGGTCGTGAATTCGCCTTAAGTGCAAGTCTTGTGGCGCGAAAATTTGAAAAAATCGCGTGAGCCAAAAAAAATTTGTTGTGTGAAATAAAATCTTAACGAAAATAAAATATTTTGTTTATTTTGCATTCAAAGTGTTTAAATGTGAAAAAAATCAATTTTGATTTGGTTTTATGTTTTACGAAGTGCATGTTGCGAAAACATTTTCGCCAGTTTCTTTTAATTTGTTGATGGAGAATTATTAAGTGTTGTTGTGATTTTTTTTTCAACAAAGCAAATACGAAAAATAAAAAGAAGAAAAGAAATTAATAAAAATATCAGTAGAACCATAATTTATGTGTTAAATGTGTCAATAAATTATTTCGATTTTTTTTTAATATGTTTTCTCTGTTGTGTATCTTTTGAATGCATAAAAGTTCGAATACAAACGAAATAAAATTTAATAAACGAGGGCTTGTGGAAAAAAATATATCACCGAATGCATGCCGAATATAATTTGGATTTAGAGGATTACCAAATTTTATGATCACAAAAAGGCAGAATCTTCTTGCAGTCAAGGTTTGTTATTGAAGAAGCTCTAAAACTCAAATAACATTCGTATAATATTTACAATTCATCACAGTTTAAAGTTTAAAAATAGATTGATTTTTATTGAGGAAAAAAAAGTAAAAATGTTACAGAACCCTCTTTGAATATCGATGGGGGTTTTTGGCGAATTTTTCGCTTATTGAATTTTAAAACCGTTTCGGTAACTGTTTCAATAGTATTGTTAGAATTTGATGAAACTGTGTTCTGAGTTAGCCAAACGAGAAGTAGAAATGTTCCATCGAGGATTAATTTTAAAATCATGTCACGCGTCCAGCTAAATTTACAAATCTTAAATCAAATGAATCGGAAAAAAAAAATTTAAAACATAACCAGAAACATTATGGGGATCGCCATGGGCTCACAAGAATAACTGATGTCTGATAAAAGTAGTAACAATTTGTTCTGATCATCAAATGAATTTCTTATACAGACGAACCTGGAAAAATGGGATCTCACGGGACCAACCCACGAAATCCAATTACAATAAGGGTTTCTCACCAACCCAAATCCCAATTATCGAAGCTGAAAGATTTTTTTCTGGATAAGTATTCGGCAGTTCCACTTTTCATCTCAATTTAACTTAATTCAAATTAAAACCAAAACTTTTGAAATTTTGTATTATTAGGCCCTATCACAGAATCCGATACGAATGGTTCGGATCGTAAACTCATTGTTGTTGTTAGTGTTTTATACCAACAACAACATTGAGTTTACGATCCGAACCATTCGTATCGGATTCTGTGATAGGGCCTATTAGTTATGAATTATCAAAAAGTTAAAATTAACCTCGCAACTTAACCTCGAAAACCCATCGCAAGCCTCGTAAACTGAGTTTTTGGTCCAGTGTGCGATGTTTGAGACACTTGCGATGGTTTTGCGAGGTGAAATGAATACCCCTATTGTTAGATTTTGAGATTTTGAAATTTTTTTCTTTGTCATATCACAATAATAAATATTACGAAACACGTTTGAAAACTATAAAAATATTCAAATTTTTTTACCACTCTCGCAAAACAAAAAAAATATCAGATTTTTCCTGACTAATTCCTAATTTTTTAAGAAAAGACCAAAAACTCCTAATTTTTTAGGAATAGGCCGTAAAATAGCATATCCAAATAAAAAAACATTCAAATTGAATACGAACTGGAGTTACTAATGGATTAGCGGCAATAAAGTTATCAGGATCTCCTTAAAGGTAAGCATTTATAAAAGGCACAGTGCGCACCTCTAGGCGAATTTTTACCCCAAAATTCGAACTTCTTATGACCTTAATGGATTGAAAAGCGAAAATTCTATATTTTTGAAGACGAAAAAACTAGTCCAGCGTAGTCCAAGTGGTAAAGTACTTGGCCCGTATTCCGCAGGTCGGTGGTTCAATTCCCGCACGCTGTCCACTCAACTTGCTTTACAAAATGAGTAAGAGATAGTTGCTGCTTGGTGTTAACAACATCATCAGTCTAGATTGCTATCATGCCTCTGCTGTTGATGACATGCAACGTAAAAACCTTACAAATGTTGTAATTCATCCATGGTTCGCAATCCATGTAAAAACTGTAGATGCGAAGCAGAGAAAAGAATATTATGAAACCTCAATTAAAGAAGCCCAGGCACCCCAGGACCTGTAGCGTCGAGGATGATGATGGTGAGGAAAAAACTTGGTAAAGGTCCGTTTTAAGTTTTAAAAATCTTGAAAACGGTAAGAAATACCAAATAAAAGTATGATAAAAGTATGAGAAATTCTCGGCTTACAGGTCAAAAAAAAAAATATAACAACATATTATATTATTTTTGTGGATGATTTCTCATCCGAAAAATTTGGATGTGAAAACATCTACATGACCTGTACCGAGATATTCAAACAAAATTCAATGCTAATAAAGTCGAGTAAAAACCATGCATCAGAAATGATTCAATGGTTAAACACAAAATAGTAATATTTTTGTGATGATGAAAAATCACGAAAATTAATTGTTTTTAAAGCGTAGAAATCTCGAAAAAGGCCATAATATTGAAATGACGCCACGATAAATTACAAAAAAAAATTAAATAAAAAAAAGCATTAGTGCTGACAGAAAAATTATGGGCTCTTAAAGAATATAGACTTGAGTACAATTCGCACATTTGGGCTGGAGCCCGAAAAACTGTCCTGCAACTGCTGGACCGAAGTCAAAAACGTGCGATCCGACTGATTGGAGACAAATCTTTGACAGATTCATTACCGTCTCTCGAGTATCGTCGCTCTGTTGGGTAACTCTATAGATATTTCCATGGAAAATGTTCCACCGAAATTTCCCAACTGATTCCTCCGCGGTATATTTTCCCTAGACCCTCTCGTGCAGCTGCACGCACGCACAACTTTTTTCCTTGAGCCTCCCCGTTTTCGTACAGTAAAGTATAGGAGTTCCTTCATTCCGCGGACAACAAGACTTTGGAATGATTTACCATCCGATGTCTTCCCCCTGACTACAATCTGTAGAGGTTCAAGGAGAACATAAACCGACATATCCTTTTGTACTTTCGACCAGGTGTGCTTCGGCATTAAATGTTCTTCCCCTAAGCTCTGGAGGAAACTTATAAAAAAAATGTTTTTACCAAAATCCTAACCTCTCTGGTGTTCCAATAAAAAACTTGTAAGAAAGAATGATCAAAAAAAGTTTGAGGGAATGTCAGGGAAGAAGGAAGGGTGGTCTGATAGAATTTTGATGCATGGAAAGTTATGTAAAATCATATTTCAAACACATTTTTCCCTTTTTCGACCGTTTTCGAGAAAATTGCAAAAAAATATTTCGTATATTTTAGAGAGTATGTAATTTTATTATCTGTTTTTCATACATTGGGCAGTTTTACAGGGCAGTTTTACAAGGCAGTTTTACAGGGCAGGCACATGATAGATTTAACAAAATCTGAAGCGGACTTACCACGACTAGCTTAATTTTTTAGAAAAAAAGGTCATAGATAACTAGCCACTAGTCGTGCTATTTGTTGTAGAGGCGTGCTATTTGTTGTAGAAGCGTGTTATTTGTTGGTCAATAATTTTTCAACTGGGATTTTCCTTTTAAAAAATGAGGCTCGTTATAGTTTTACGATAATTTAAAAACTATTAAGTTTAGAAATAGCAGAGCCACAGGCTTACTTTTTTTCATCAAAACCCACTGATTTTGATTGACCGGCAAGCAGCATGGCAAAACTTGCCCTGCTTCTGATATGGATTATATTCCATTGGACCTCCTCTGGCTACGCACGCCACTGCCGGGCTACATTACCTGTCCTCGGGAAAACCGCCTGCATTTAACTGTGAAATCGAAACCTATCAACCTCTCAAACGTCAATTCGATTTAATCAAAATTTATTGTTTGTTTAGTATCAAAATTACGTGTGCTTTTTAATTCCCTTTCTTTCAAATACTTTGATTCAATTAAAGAACGATATTTCGTTGAGTGGATATTATAAGGTGTTGCTGGTAAAATTTATTAAGTGAAAAACGAACTGAATATGAAATTTATGTCAAATGGGTTGTACAATCAGTTAAACTCGTTTTAATCCGTTAAAATTGAAAATCAATAATTATAATGCCATTCTGTTAATCATAAGTGGTACAAGAATTCAGCCTTGAATTATCAAACGGATGTTGTGGGCTAAAGATCTGTTATTGAGACATACATATTAAACCAATGCGTTTTATTAGCATTCAAACTGAGCGGCATTTACATATCTTATATGGATTTAAATAGAGTTTAATATTCGATTCGGCCCAATCAAAGAAATAGCATTATTGTTTAAATTATCTAAAATTGAAAGTAATTTACCTGCAAAAATGCTTGTAAAATATCTAATCTTGAAAATTTTGATCTGGTAATAATCTGGGATTTTCCCACAATATTTCAAATTCGTCTGCCCTAACATAAACTGAAATTAATTCAGGTAAAATTTATTGTCAGGCACTCGTTAAAGAATAGCGATCAGATGTTAGCTTCTTAACAGATCGATTTTTTACCTAAAAACTTTTATTGAGTGCTCAATTGAAACTTCATTTTGTATGTCATATTAACCCAGGTCAATAATGTCTATACGGCTGATAGTATTGTCATAATTGATTTTATGCGAATATCGTCAGGGGTTTTATTTACCATTTAACACTACACTGTTAAAAATTGCTTTGTTTGCTTAAAATTAGAAAGAAATATAAGATAAAAACTTATAGCGCAATACGAAATGTTTTTATTTCAAAATTTATTTGTTTAAACTAAATTGCCAGGAAAAATGATGGCTTTTTATCGGTTTCAACCTCGTTAAGAACTTTGAAAACGCTTGAAAAAAAACACGTTTTGTTATTGAAATCGTAGATGATTTTCGTGTTTAATTTTTCTTCTATTTTTAAAGGCTTTTATTTAGCTTGTTTTTTGTGTTTGTCAGGCTCAAATTTTGTAATCTAATTTAGACCCACTTATTTATCTTGCTTTTTTCATTGTCCATATGTCAGGGTCAAATCTTGTAATCTAATTTAGACCAACTTCCACTCACTCGATTGACTTGAAATTTTGCACGCACACGGAAAAAAATGTTGTTGCTTAATTTAAGAAAAACATTACGAAAGTTTTATAGCCGAAAATGTTCGGTTACTAGTTATCAGCAATAATCGTCAAATACACTATAAGCGCGAAAAACCTCTTCATTTGTATGGGTGATCTGATTTACTTATGTTGTATGACGGAGTTTTAAAAAATTGCATTCTGCATATTATTTTCCACACCATACACCGTTTTCGAGAAAAACGAAAAAAATCAATTCTGGTTGTATGAGAAAGGGGGGGAAGGTGTGGTCTGATCGAATTTTGATGTATGAGAAAGTTTAGCAAAATTGCATGGTGAATACTTTTTTCTCAATGATTTTTTCGATACGATGTACCGTTTTCAAGAAAATCAGAAATAAACGGTTCTAATTATATGGAGGGGGGGAGGAAGGAGTGGTCCGATTTTGTCCGTTAACAAACTCGACATCTCATTTTACAAAAAAAACATAACCAAAGCTATAACTGCCAATCTGGCAATTATTGAAAACCCGTATGGCGAACAGTTGTATAAAAATTCCACTTCGAAGTCAAACTTTTCAAAAAGATTTTTTTAAATTTATTCCAATCGGATTTTGATGTATGGGAGTTTTATGTAGAATCATATCTTAAATAACTTTTGTTCTTGCACTTCTTTGATAAGATTTACCGTTTTTGAGATATTTGAAAAAAAAAACCTTTTCGTTCGTATGTAGGGTGTCCCCCCTAATCGTCCATTTTTGTCAATTAACGAACTTAGCCTTGCATTTTACGAAAAACGAATCTGCGTAGAATTTCAAGTCTGTAGCTCAATCCGTGCGCCCGCAATCCGCGCCACAGACGGACGGGCGGACAGACGGACGGACGAACATGCTAAATTCAACTTTTTCTATCATTCTAAACACACTGGTGTAATTCTTTTTTTTTTTTTGTTTTGTCAGACCTATTAAACTCTATATGTGGCTTCACCATGTGGGGTATAAAAATCCTTCAAATCTTTGATATGAATTCCTAATTTTTAAGCACCGATTACTATAAAATTTCACATTTCTTTCGTCTCTGGCCATTGGTTAAGGCTCCCGCACACTGACGTAATTTCATTTGATTTTTGGAGGCGTGATAATGCGACGCCAGAAGTCGCAACGCGTGCAGTGCGCACACTGCACGGAAAATCGCGCAGTTTTCTTGGTAACAAACTGAATTAATTTTAAATTGCATTTGAATTTGAAATTGTGGTTTCAGTTTAAATTAGTCAAATGTAATTATTTCTGGTGTCAAAATGGGCGACATTATAAACGATTTTTTTATACCCGTATGGTGAAACCAAAGGGTATATTAAATTTGCCTTACCGTTTGTAACGCCAAGATTTCGTTATCACACACAAAAATGAATTACACCAGTGTGTTTAGAATGATAAAAATAATTGAATTTTGCATGTCCGTCCGTCTGTCCGTCCGTGGCGCATATTGCGGGCACATGGATTGAGCTAGAGACTTGAAATTTTACGCAAATTCGTTTTTTCGTAAAATACAAGGCTAATTTCGTTAATTGGCAAAAATGGAGGTTTGTAAGAAACGAAAAAATATGAGAAGTTCGGTACTTACATTCAGATTTAATGAATAATTCAATTAATTTAATTAATAAAGAAAGATCAACACAAATAGACGAAAAAAGACGTGTTTTTATGATTTTTTTGTGTAGCACACAAACATGTTAGAAATGCCCGCTTCTTGAACTATTTTGAGATTTTTTTTTAAATTACGAAATTTCTTTCTAAAGGGAATATAAATTTTTTTTATACCTAAATTTGGATTCCCCAGGAATTGGTCAAGGAATTCATTTCAAATTCAAAACAAAAATTTGTTCAAATCGCGTTGAATTACAACAATTTGAACAAAAAACACAACCATCTGGCAAAAATTACTCACAACTTCCAGTCCACAGTGTGTAAATAACGATTTATAGTGTGTAAATCACATCATAAATCATATTTCTGGCACTCAGGGGATTCCTCCATCGCTTTAGAACAAAAAAACACAACCAACAGGCAACAAACCCAAAACAAACCAAAACCAAATGAAAAAATCTGACCCAAAACAAAGACAAATTCCCCGAATGGTGGTAAACTAAGAAGACATTTTCCATGTGACACGAAAATACTGAACAATGATGTACAAACATTACGACACCGAGTCTAAATGTCCAAAAACCAGATTCATAATTCACTTAAGTGTCATTGTCGCCAGACAATAAACATAAACATACGAAGCAAAACACCAGTCGTACAAAATGCTATAATTTGCTCATATTAAACTCCCGCCAGTATCCCAACGTATCGCAGCCCCCAGAGATATCCCTTGAATATCCAACCATTTATTTCACTTCCATCCATATGAAAGTTAACTGCATTTTCGTAGCCATTTCCGTAAAGTAATTCGTTTTGCTTCCATGGACTCGCCTTGACTTTGCCGGGTGCCATTCAAGAAAATTGTGCAAAAATACTCCACGCAGCGTAAACCGATGGGTATTTTTTTTAAACATTTCTCGGAGAAAACACAAGAAAACGTTGGAAAATTAGCAAAGCCAGATGGAAAAACATTTCGCACCCACAGCCGCCGCCCGCCGTCCCTACGTGGTGTTTGAGCAATGGCAAGGTGTATAGTTAGATTAAGGGAAATGCCAAGTCCCCAAATAAATACGCGTAGTTGAATTCAAAACATCAAGACGTGTGTGAGTTGATGACCGGATAAGTCAATGTCCCCGTAATTTCGGTACATCACAAATGGTGATTTGGTTTATCCACAAACCGAGACAATTTCCAGTAAACTATCAAAAGTCACCAGGGGAAAACGACGACCATCAAAGCTATGTCGTAATGTTGAGGGCATCTACGGGTGACAATATGTTGGGCGAATGGTGGGAAACAAATTTAGACATTATGGCAATCAACTCTCATATTTACAGATGAACCAGATTTAGATTGGGCTGGAGATTAGACGAGAGAGAAATAAGATTGAAATCGTTTTGTATTTTTTTTTGTAAGAAACAACTAAACCAATTTGAATGAAATTTGAAATTTAACCTTTAGACTGCTAGGGGTGCATACAATCTCAATGACTCTAGGCAACCCTTTATTATTGTAGATTCCAAATATATAACAAAAAGCAAAAACCCATGATTTTAATGAAAAAATCCCGGTAGTCGAAATCTTAAACATTTAAAAGAATTTCTCAATTTCTTAAAAGTTGCCGAAAAGAGTGAAGTTTTAGAGTGAAGTTTTAGTTATTTTAAAAATATTATAAAAATTTCTTTAGAACGGATCCGGGGAGGGGGACGATTACGGGTTAAAACGAAAGGGATGAGAGAATGTGGTTGACGTAAATGTCTGATAAATAGATTAAACCAGCGTTTCTCAACCTTTCAATATTCGCGGCCCAATTTTCAATCATAATTTTCATCGCGCCCCCCTGCATACAATAAAATGTATGTCTATCTAGAGCAGTGGTTCCCAAACTCTTTTGGCCCACGGACCCCTTTTCATAGTCAAAACTTGCCCACGGACCCTGGGTGAAAAACTACATAAATGTATAATAGAAAAATTACAAATTTAACTTTAATGTCTTGAATGGTAAATGATGATGTAAAAATAAAATATAAATAAAACATTTTGTTGAAGAAGTATTTATTGAATCTCCGCCGAAGACGCGGCCTTTTATATTCGCGGCTCGTTTGCCAACGTTCCTGTATGTTCGCCCGAGGTCTCAAACGTTCTCGTGTGCAGATCTCAAACATTCTCGAAGCGTTCACGCCAGATCTCGAATAGGGATGCAACATCGTTCATAAAACCTCGATATATTGAAAATCGATGTTTTTTTAAGGCGACATCGATGTCAAAAAACATCGTCCTGAAAACATCGTTTTTCCGATGTTTTGAAAAAGTTAAATTTAATAAATAATTTAGCCACCTGGCGGATGCTCTACTGTGGGTGGAGTGCACCCAGGTAGAATTAACACGGTTTTAATTCTTCTTATACGTGGAACCACCAAAAACCCATTAGTTTTCGAGATATTCGCAAAAAAAATAATTTTTTTGAAATACCGGCATATCTTTATAACGGAGTTCTAGTAAAAGACATAAATGTAGCAAATTTTATTGTCTGCAAGTTTTGTAATACATAAGACTACTGGAAAATGGTTAGTTTCGGAATAAATCGCAAAAAACCGCATAGTTTTTAAAAAGCCGCCGTTTTGGTTACTTCCGGTTAACGGATTTCCACATCAGGACCACACTTTTCTGTAAAATTTCATGGCTAGCTCTGGTATTTTTTGCGAAATCTTGTAGAAAGATGGAACCGAAAATTGATACCAAAGAAAATTTAAACAAATCTTTGAGTGGCTATATTAAATCTATCTAAAAACTAGTCCCTCTATTCCTAAAATTAGTTTCTCTACTAATTTTACAAAGAGTAATGTTCTAACATCGTGGATAACAACATCGATACCTCGATATATCGGTCTGTTCAACATCGAGATTAAAACTCGATATTTTTCAACGATACCTCGATGCTTTGTTGGCATCCCTAATCTCGAATGTCCTTGCAACTTCTTACCCGTGGACCGTTACAATATCAAAAATTTTATTTGCAACAAACCACTGTTAATTATAATAAAAATTGAATGCTGCAATGTAACGCTCTCTTGAATTAATTATTTGAGATGTGAGGATAAAATTTCATGTAAATGTCACATATTGTGTAGGTACTCAATTTTGTACCAATTAATTCACAACAGAATATAATAATACAGTAATGTACAGTAATTCCAAACATTCGCGGATTTGGTTATTCGCAGAAGTAAACAAATTAAACAAAAATATAAAATAGTAAGCTATAACTTTTAGGGTGCTTTATATTAAAAAATAAAATCCAATATGTCTAACTATAAATATTTTAATTAGGACGTAAAAATCGCTAATAATTTATTCATTGTTATTTATTTTAACTTCCATATTAATAAAAATGTGTCTTAATTTTTTTATTTCATATTAAACCTTGCGCGGACCCCCTGACGTTGTTCAGGGACCCCCAAATCAATTTTAATTTTCCACGGACCCCCTGAATGATCCCGGGGACCCCTGGGGGTCCGTAGGGACCACTTTGGGAACCACTGATCTAGAGTGTCTATCTAATATTAAGCCTTCCTTCGAAAGACTTTGCTCTGCAAGACAGGCCCAAGGAAGTCACTAATAATTATTAAATTTGTTTTTAATTTAGTAAGTTGTTAATAAGTTAATTATTAAATATTATATCGAAATGTATTTTGTTTTGCATGTGTGTGTGTACTTTCCTTTCAGTCAATCAACTTTTTTAAATATTTTCTCTTGGATATGCTGGCGCCCCTCCTGAAATCGTTTGTATTTAAAAGGGGGCGCGCCCCACAGGTTGAGAATCGCTGGATTAAACCGACGCCTTGTGAGTCGACTCTAATTTTAAATAATTTCAGACTGTCGGGGGGTTCGACAGCTGAATTTTGAACCTCATCATAATTTTATGAAAAACCACATTAAATCAAAAAAAATGTCTGTTTTTTTTATTTCGAAACTTAGTTTTTGCGCTATGTTGCTCTTTCGCGGGGAAACTACTGAACCGATTGGCATGAAGTTTGGCATAGATGTTCGTCGGGGGTCCAGCCCCCCGGGGGTCCAGCCATTAAAAAGTAGCCCGAGAGGTGGGGAGTAAGGGGAGGGCGTAAAGTGATCTCGAAACTTAGCTCTTCCTCTATGTTACCCTTCAGCGGGGAAACTACCGAGCCGATTGGCCTGAAGTTTAGCTCAAGCATAGACCATCAGAAAATTTGAAAAAACTTAACCCGGCAACGACAGGTATGCGAGCTAGTATTTATATAAATATTTCCAATATTTTTAAAATTTGAACTACAATCGAGTAAATTTTCCATCAAAACTAGTGAACCGATTGATGAAAAATACCGAATTTTAAAAATATTGGAAAAATTCCCAAAAATCACTTACAAAATTAGTATTTTTTATGGCGTATTCGAATGGCCTGCTCTTTTTGCTCGAAAATTCTGCGATCTAAATTTTGAACCGAATAGAACAATTTGACAAATTATTTCTTACAAAATCGTACTGAATAAAGTGGACACTGTTCGACTCCAGAGTAGAGCATGCTCTACATCTGTGATTCGAATTCACCATTAATTAAAAAAAAAGCAAAAATCTGTGATTCAAAAGCCGCCATTAATTAAAAAAAATCGTTTCATGAAAGATCTAATGCTAAACTGATTAATTTTTAAAACCTTGTATGAATTTCCTTTCTTGGACAAAAAATAAATAAAATAAAACAAAAAAACGTTCAGTTACGTCTTCAGGAGACACGTGTGGACTAATTCGTTTCTCCTCAAATGAAAGGTAATTAAATGAAATGTCCCCCAGATTTTTGTTACGCCATAATGCATTATAAGCTTTAATTTATAACATAATAAATTGACAATTTTCTTCATTATGCAACATAATCGACTTTAATTAATAGTTTCCATTGAACATGCTAACCTTCCACTATATTTACACCACATGGATTAAAACTTTTGCAACTCACAGCAGCATTGAATCAAAGTTCAAAAATAAAATTATTAACATCAATTAATGGAAATAATAACTGAAAACATAAAATAATAGTGAAAATATTTCAAACAAAAACATTCTGTTGGGCTTTGTTGCTATTCGCTATCGAGAAATGTGGAAATTTCCAAGTAATAATTTTATCGAATTTTCTAACCTTGAGTCATTTACTTGAGATATGCGCGCATTTTCATCTAACAGATTCGTGCCTTATTTCAAATTTTCCAAAGATTCCATTGTCGGATGGGGCGTGATTAACTGGCACCAGATCCCCCATCAAAACTTCTGTTTTCGCTATCCGACAGCAGCTGGTACTGGCGGTGGCAGCCAAATCAGCTTCTCCCACAGTTTATTACTTGGAAGAACCGATTTTATCGCCAATCTCAAACTTATTTTGTAATCATAATCAAAGTATGAGCCGAGTTTTTTATCAACATCTGGCGGTTTCCACATTTCCGCGCAAAAAGATGCCGCCATAGAAACCGATCGCTGGTTATCGCCGCCGCCACTGTGGATCTTTGATCACCATCTAACAATATTCCGCGGCGACTGGGAAAACGCAAACGGATAAAATAATAAAGAATTATGAAATGAAAAAAAAACTACTTTCAGAAAACTCGTCGATTGGCGACATTAGAAAATTAACTCATTTAGTGTCGTGATGAAGATCATCATCTGCCAAGATCGCCTCTAAGAGACGGAAGTTGCATGATCGATTCGACTGATCCAAGCATAATCTATAGATACGATACGATCGCGAGTTAATTGACTTTGTCTATCGAGTGGTCCGTCAATTAGCAGAAAACAGGTCGATCAGGTAATCTACGATGGGTACCTTATGGCACCCTAAACTCGTTCACAGCCTGATCACATCCACTAACCTCTCGATAATTCGTTATTGAAGGGCGCATTCAGAACTAATCATAGTCATCGGTGATTGTAACCAATGAAGACGTGATCGGCATTAAAATCATAAAGCTGACAGTGTAAATGATTAAATATGATGTTCAACATGAGGCGGAAGAATTATAAATATCTACGTTTCTAGTCGTAGATTATCGGGAAAATCTTCCTGATGTAATTAAGGGCCGACCCTATGATTTTGCCAAGTCCTATGCACGACTCTGTACAAGTATGAAGATCAAGTTTAATGCGTTCAGTGAGAATTGCAAAGAATTATAGCAAATTTCTAAGCTTCCCAAAAGTTTTTCTTACTGATTTTATCAACAAAACTGGCACTTATAAGTTTAAATTTTTAGAAAGAATCGCAAAGACAGCCCTAAACTTCCCAAAAGTTTTTCTTATTGATTCTATCAACACAATTGGCATTTGTAAGTTTAAATTTTTAGAAAAAGTTCCTTAGTATTTTGCAGGGTGTAAAAAAATGAGCTATTCACAAATCACGTCACACATTTAGGGGGATAGGGATTAGGGCGGTAGTTTGAAGACTGTACTGAACTCCATGGCGAGTGGAAGTGCTTTTGAAAAGCTTGAAATGAACATAATATATTTTATAAATATCACCTACAAAAAAAAACATTACGCCTAAAAAAGAGCCAAACTTAAAACCAGGTTTAGAGATAAGAAAAATTGAAAACCTTTTGAGAAGACTCGATTTTTGGCTCTTTTTGTTTTAAATCGTCCATTTCTGACCTAAAAAACAGCAACCTCTTAAAATTTTGGCAAAGATTTTTATTTTTCATTTGATTTTTCTAATAAATAGCTCAATTAAAACTACACAATTGTATTTCTATACTCTACATGAAAATCCTATATAAGTATATTAATATATTAGATTAACTACACCAGAGTGTTAAGGATGACAAAAGTTTTTGATTTCTGCATGCCCGTCCGTCATCTGTCCATCTGTTTGTCTGTCTCTTTCACTGTCTGCTGTCTGACTGACTGTCTGTCTGACTGTCCATGAACACCATAACTATCGAGGGCTAAAGATTTGAAATTTTGTGTAGTTACGTTTCTCATAAATGGCTAGACCAAGTTCTTGAACGGACGAAATCGGAGCATTCCTTTCCCAAGCAACCAGATAAGGCATAATGCCTTAGATTAGGGCGTGGTGTCTTAAAATTGGTCGTTTTTTAAGACACCACGCCCTAATCTAAGGCATTATGCCTTATCTGGTTGCTTCGGTTCCCCCTCCCCCATACAAACAAAACAGATTTTCACAATTTTCTCGAAAACGGTCATTTGCATTGAAAAATTTATAAAGATAAAATGTGTTTAAAATATAATTTTACATAACTTATTTATATGTCAAAATCCAGTTGGACCACTCATCCCCCCCCCCCCCCCCTCCCTCATACAAATTGAATACTTCTTTTCTATTTTCTCGAAAACGGTGCACAGTATCAAAAAATTTATAAAGACGAAATCTGTCTAAAATATTATTTTACATAACCGTTCCATACATCAAAATACAATCGGACCACTTCTTTTCCCTTCTCCTATACAAATGGATTTTTTTTAAATAAACATTTTGTCTATCATCACATAGAGTATTTAACGATTGGTCCATGGCAATTGTAGCTTTTCTTATGTTATAACCTCAACTTTAAATTTATCTTAAAAAAATTGATTGAAACACCAAAAACCAGTTATTTTTTAAATAAAACAACGAATTTTTCGACACAAATTCTTTCAAAAAATGTAAATTTCGATCTTTGAATTTCCATTTAACAGTCGAAATCCTTTGACAAAACTTATTATAACAGTAGTTTTGAGCACCTCACTCTCTGTTCATTTATAACTCGTGAAGGGGTGAACCGGTACGGATCAAACTTTAGGGTGTTTTTTTTTAATATCAACGAATTTGTTTTAAACCAAAAGTTCTAATTTTGATCTGGGTTACAATATTAGAGGTATTTTTAGTTTTGAAACGCGTAAAAACCAGTCTTTGGCAGTACGCCCTTTAGCGTCATCTAACACATTTACCATCGCAGTGCGCGCCTGTTTTTATACACAAAGAAAAAATAGTGAATCTAACTATTTTATAATGGGGAATCGTGACTATTACTAAAATAGTTAATTTAATTCCGAAAATAGTCAAAATTGACTGGAGAAGGTGAGAACTAAGCATCTAATTATTTTTTTAGGTAAAAATCCTCAGTTCTCAACACCACATTATAGGAAAAAATGGAATAAATAGTTAGATCTGCTTAACTGTTTTACCACAGAAAAAAAAACCAATCTGCTCAGCTGTTTTATCGGAAAAAAGACAGACAGCTAAAACCTCACATTTACACAATTTCAATAAAATTTTCAGGTTTTAGACTGTAAGATTATTTTTTTTATCCCAAAGACAGTGAGTGATGTCGCCTGGAATACAAAATTCAAATTCAGTTGAAATTTTGGATACAAATGACTCTTTCGAAAACCACCTGAACCCAAAATCTAGTTCCAGTAATTAATCCCAACTTCTGAAAAGTCCCATAAAATTCCTGTGAAAAATGTATCAAACTATGAATTTACAAACAGTGACTCAAATAATCCGAAGGGGGATTACACGACCATCTGGAAATCATAATAACAGTCATTAGTTAATTAAAATCAAATATCAGGTTTCATTTTTTCCTATTAACTGAATTATTTCATACACTTAAATACACTGAAATCAATAAACACATCAACATTGTATAAAAGATGTAAAATTTCAGTTAATTGGAAAATTCATTTAGCAACATTTCCATTTGTTAACACAACAAAACTATAAAAGAGATGAATAAAGTTACCAAAATGTCTGGTTTTCTCCTCTTTAAAACAATAAACAAAATTTTTTACCCGATGGTCTGGCAAGTTATGAACTTCAAATACAAAATATTCCATGTTTTCAGTTTAAATAAACAAAAAAAAATTAACTAAAACGAGCAAAATGCATTCTTATCGATGAGGTCGCTTAGAGCTATTTAGGGACTTTGGAAGTTATTACCACCCCCCGACCGACTTGCAGAGAATGAGAAATTAACTTCAAATGGATAGAAACTCAATAAAATATCCATAAAATTCTATTAATAGGTTCCACCGTAGTTTGACAACACGAAGCCCGAAACGTTAATTTGTCTGTTTTGGACCTTTGGCTGTTTGAATTTAAATAACACCAAATATTGGACCAGAATGAACTTGAACACAAATACAAATGCACAGCCAATGAGTACAAGTGTAACAACATTTTGTACCATTTTATAATGTTTTCATTTGATCAAATTCTGTGATGGTTACTTTAGGGTTAGGGTGACCATACGTCTCGGAATGGGCGGCGTAGTCCTGGATTTAGGCATTTTGCCCTGTCGTTCTAAACTTCTGTACCGGATTTTTCAATTTAGTACTATAATTTATCAAACGGTAGAAGAAACGATACATAAATATGCAAAAAATATCTGACTTTTCTTTTAAAATATTTCAAACTTTAGAAAAATAGGTAAAAAATATTATTTTTTCAAATATCTCCAGAACCGGTAGAGATACGTAAAAACCGTTTAAACAAAAAATGTGAAAAATTGTGTTTCCTTTAAATTTGGTTCTATACATTTTCCACAAAAGCGTCTAATTTCCAAATTTTTTTCAAAACATTTTTGGTCAAATTCATCCTTAAAAAATTTCAAATTACTAACTCTACGCGTTCTCAAGGTATTTAAGATACATAAAACGAGCAGACCGACAGACATATGCACGGAAATTATCATCATTTTTTCCTGAATCGTATTTCGTTCTGATCAGAAAGTTTCTATGTACCCCCATTCTCAAGTCGGTCCCCACTAGACATGGGTAACGCAGTAAAATTTCGTGCGCTGATACAGTAGCGCAAGCGCAGTACACTGTATCAGCGCAGTGCGTTAACGCAAATGCGCCATATGGCGCACCGGTTGGAACCATCGTCATTATAGCTGCGCTTTTTTGCCGCGCTGTCAATTCGTTGTGTGAAACAGTCAATTTTTCGATCAAGAGGAGGAACAAACAAAATAACTCAATACTGCGCTGTGTATCATATGTATTTACAATAGACATGAGATACAGTGCTGAGTTGAGTTACTGCGCTAACAAGGCCCATGAAAAGAGAATATGTATGTACATAACAAGAAATTGTATTTTTGGGCTTGTCTATAAGTCAATGTGCGACTAAAGCAAGACAAGACGATATTTCCCCTCTATCATATGTAAAAATTTCCCCAACAGTTGGCTCAATAACCAAGTTGTTTGGTTTCACTCGTTTGCGTTATGTGCCCTATTGCGCTACTAAAATTTTTATTCGCGTATCAGCGCACATAGCGCAGTATACTGTATCAACGCAATGGCACAACGCAGCGCTGCGTTACTCATGTCTAGTCACCACTGTTGGAGCCAGGGGTGGGGGCGATCCGGGGAAAGCATCTACTTCTGCAAGAAGTTGCTGTAAATTACAATTGTTCCAACTCTTTTTTTACAAAGATCGTATGCATTTGTAAATATTTTCCTGCGGCGCATTTTTCTTATTTTTACCTTTGGGGTTACTATTTATGAAATATAAAGGATTCGTAAAATTTAGTTAATTTTAACTTGGGACTGCGTTGATTTAAATTAATGGGCCGCGTTCTGTTAACTCCCTTTTGGCACACAGCCCAATTCAGATTGAAGCTTCTCGATTAATGGGAACAAAGCTTTCAACGAATGAAAGCTTTGATCTCATTGGTCGAGGAAACTCAATCGCAATAGCAATCGCAATCGTAATCGCAATCGTAATCGCAATCGCTTAAGGGAGTCTCATTTGAGCAACTTTGATTCTCATTACTGCCACATAGAAGTCACAGTTGCTATTTTGAAAGTACAGGACTGGACCAAATTGGGTTAAAAAAAATTCGCTTGCGGCGCAAATTTCTTAATATGTTTTTCCTTTGCTTTCCTCTAAATCAAGTTTGGTTTTCTATATAAAATTTGTTGTATCATTTGTGTTTTGTTTCCGCAATGCTTCCACTCAGCCCCCCGCCCCCCACTAACCCCTCTCCTAACTCATCTCCGAAGTTGCTCAAATGATTTCTGGTCCAATATTCGTTTTGCGAATATTGTCACCCTATTTATGTTAAACAAAAACTTGTCAATGTAATTAAATTGAGTTTGAAATGTACCCAATTTGGTTAAAATGTTTTTTCCCCACAACGAATGGAGATGAAAAGGTCATTTGCGGGATAATTTTTGGGTTTTAACTTTTATCGCTGGAAAATTTCAACCGACCGACATAAAGGGAAAGTTCTATACAAATACGAGTAGGTACTCCAAAAAGGTGTTCCCAAATTAAATCTGTATCGTTTTTTCTTGCATTTGTTTTGTCAGAGATCCCAATTATTTCGGGGGGGTTTCTTTTTTTTTGTGCGTAGCCCTCAATAAACTTGCGACAAAATTAAAATAAATGAAGCTGGACTTTATAAATCACGGAGAAGGAATACCTCCTCCAATTGGGACAGTGTTTGGTGTATTCGGGACTAAACATTTCACCATCAGTCAACGAAAAATAAAAAAAAACGCAAAAGTCGAGATGAAACCTGAACCCAATTTTATGTAATTGAATTATGCTCTGATCCATCCATTCATGCTGCTCTGCTACTGCCCCAAAGCCACGACCACCACGGCAACATTCTCTCATTTTTTATCCAACATAACTCAATTCGCGGCCTTGTTTGGCGTCTCCAGTCTGCAATATTCAGTCTTCATTTTTGATATCTTCGGTACGAAATCTGGAGACTACTTGGAGCGCCTTTTCAAGTCTCCTTTCCAACCCACATTATATTCACTCGCCAGCTGAAACGAAGGGAAAGTTTTGCATTCATCACACTCGAAGATACTCATATCTACGGGCATAAGAATAAGTGGTTCTCCACGCATTTAACCGCAAAAATCAAGGTCGGTTACTTTGACGACTTAGTTTTTTTTTCAGTGAAGTTCAATACAAGAAGCCTATCTACTAAATACACGTTCGATCTAATAATACTCGGTAATACCCCAAAAGGCCACAGTCACGATCACACGTCCCGGTCCCCAGAGATATACAGCAAAAGTCAAAGTTTTAGTTTTATTAAAACCAATCGAATTTTAACCTGAATTTCCCACTAAAGTGAATTCATGTCCATTTCAGATCTTCACTGAGGGAAATTTTCCATTATATATGGTGAAAATTTAAACACGGTCAGTGGACTGATATTCTGCACCAAATACTAGACCTTTTCTATGGCTTCCTGCACCCACAAATGCAACCAGAAGTTGATAAGAAACAACACAAATCCACCTCAAAACTGGTATCTGGATAGTTTATGATTGTATTTCCAAGATTAGTAGAAATAAAACCAGTAGCTTACTTTCGATTCCACTACGATTTAAAAGTAGGCACTTTGTTTTAGTGTAAAAGCAAAGTAAAATGATATGTTGGGTTCCTTTCAACTTCTACAAATCTTGAGACAATTTTTTCCAACGTTTTGCTTTAAATTTCCAGTTTTCCAGTAATTTCAATTAATTACGTTTTTTACAATTGATTAAGATTCACTTGAAATTGAAAACTATCCAAAAAATCCGTGACGCAAGAAGATAAAATTCTGGGTGCTGGGCCACTATGAGAAAGCTCATACTCTCCCTATCAAAAAAATCAAAAAAAAAATTAATTAAAAACCAGTAGGCAATATTGATAACTGATTCTATAAACTCGTATAATTGAATCGCTGTTGGCTACCTCTAAAATACCCAATTGTCGTGGTGCTATTTTCAGTTCAATGTTATTTTGATCAGTTTTGTTCCTGTTTAAAAGTCAAACTAATCAACTGACAGTGAATAGCAGCGCTAAATTGAAAAATCGCCAAAGGTGAAAATTTATAATCTGACACAGAACCCATAAGATTTATATTCTGGGATTCGGAACGGTGCGTGAATGTGGGAAATTAACAGTCGTGTCTCACAGCCGTCAATTTGTGAAAAAAAACTGCAGAAAACACGATGACCTTTAAGCTGTTGACTGTCGGATTGCTAACAAATTCACAAGAACTACAAAAGTCTATCAACTCTGGTAATTTATTTTCAATCGTGGATAGCAGGGTTTCACGTAAATGCCATGAGGCGCCCGCATCTCATTGAATGTTTTTCATATCAATTCAATTGGCTTACCTGTCTGTATCTTTTCACCTGTACCTGTGCCTTTGCGTAAAAATGCTTATTGGAATCGATACGCTAACACATATTGAAGCCTACATGCCAATTCCCAGCAGACTCTGAGAACGAAGCATCATTTGGAGGCTGGCTGTTGTTGCATTTTCCAGTGAAATTTGATTGAAATTCAAAAATTAATTGATAAATTGTTGCGCAATCCGCTCAACAATATGAAACTTGACGGGTTAAGCAGTATCTTTGAAGTTATTAGAAAAATTTCTTGAACGCAAGACTTTTAGCAACATATATAAATGAGAACGGCATGACACAATGGCGCCGTTTTGAAATGC
This sequence comes from Chrysopilus asiliformis, assembly GCA_964034945.1. Lineage (NCBI taxonomy): Eukaryota > Metazoa > Arthropoda > Insecta > Diptera > Rhagionidae > Chrysopilus > Chrysopilus asiliformis. The sequence continues at coordinate 90,325,125 of OZ035962.1, read as the reverse complement.
TTTAGATCCAGCGTAGAAGCAACAAAAATTTTTTCTAACTTGTATCTCAAAATAAGAGTATTTCACTTGCCAATTGTTGCTGGCGATATGATTATGAGATTAATCTGGAACGGTTTTTTTCACTCTTATTCGATATGGTTTAGCATTTAATGTAGAAAGCGTTTTCCTAATGTACGCCGATTACATACAAATGACCAATTATTGGATAATTTTTCTTAAGCTTTTGTCAGTTTTCTCTCTTTTTGTGTGCCGACAATAATTTTTATTTATAGATTGAGTGGTTTTATTGTTATCTATGAAAGCGTCAGATAATTAATTAAGAAAACCTAATTGAAATGTTGCACTCGAATGTCAGCAATATATCAAAAAAGGAAAAGTAGGTTTAACTTTTTTTTTAACTTTTGAGTAGGAAGAATTTAATTCAATTGAAAAACTACATATACGTTTGTTGAATGGAAAATGTGGGGGAAAATTTTTATGTGCGGGCTTTTTTCTGATTATAATTTAGAAATAGAATAAGAGAAGATCAGTAATTTTTTCGATTTTGGTAAAAACTGTGGTCAACACTACCGCAGTTACCCTCTCCACACTAAATGTATGACGTATTTTTTGGACAGTTATTAATTGACAAACTGCTTGGCTTTTCGTTCTTATATCACTCCCAGATGATTAGGAGGAGGGATGTTTTAAAGGTGGGCAAATGACGCATAATGCATGACATGTAAAGCATAATGCGTGACATGTAACGCATAATGCGTTACACATAACACATAATGCGTTACACGTTACGTAACGCATAATGCGTGACACGTAACGGATAATGCGTGACACGTAACGCATAATGCGTTAAACATAACGCATAATGCGTTACACATAACGCATAATGCGTGATACGTAACGCATAATGCGTGACACGTAACGCATAATGCGTTACACATAACGCATAATGCGTTACACGTTACGTAACGCATAATGCGTTACACGTTACGTAACGCATAATGCGTTACACGTTACGCATAATGCGTTAAACATAACGCATAATGCGTTACACATAACGCATAATGCGTTACACGTTACGTAACGCATAATGCGTGACACGTAACGCATAATGTGTTAAACATAACACATAATGCGTGACACGTAACGCATAATGCGTTACACATTACGTAACGCATAATGCGTTACACGTTACGTAACGCATAATCCGTTACACGTAACGTAACGCATAATGCGTTACACGTTACGTAACGCATAATGCGTTACACGTTACGTAACGCAAAATGCGTTACACGTTACGTAACGCATAATGCGTTACACGTTACGTAACGCAAAATGCGTTACACGTTACGTAACGCATAATGCGTTACACGTTACGTAACGCATAATGCGTGACACGTAACGCATAATGCGTTACACGTTACGTAACGCATAATGCGTTACACGTTACGTAACGCATAATGCGTTACACGTTACGTAACGCATAATGCGTTACACGTAACGTAACGCATAATCCGTTACACGTAACGTAACGCATAATGCGTTACACGTTACGTAACGCATAATCCGTTACACGTAACGTAACGCAAAATGCGTTACACGTTACGTAACGCATAATGCGTTACACGTTACGTAACGCATAATGCGTGACACGTTACGTAACGCATAATGCGTTACACGTTACGTAACGCATAGTGCCTTACACGTAACGCATAATGCGTGACACGTAACGTGACACGTAACGCATAATGCGTTACACGTTACGTAACGCATAATGCGTTACACGTTACGTAACGCATAATGCATTACACGTTACGTAACGCATAATGCGTGACACGTAACACATAATGCGTTACACGTTACGTAACGCATAATGCGTGACACGTAACGCATAATGCGTCACACGTTACGTAACGCATAATGCGTTACACGTTAAGTAACGCATAATGCGTTACACGTTACGTAACGCATAATGCGTTACACGTTACGTAACGCATAGTGCCTTACACGTAACGCATAATGCGTGACACGTTACACGTTACGTAACGCATAATGCGTTACACGTTACGTAACGCATAGTGCCTTACACGTAACGCATAATGCGTGACACGTAACGTGACACGTAACGCATAATGCGTTACACGTTACGTAACGCATAATGCGTTACACGTTACGTAACGCATAATGCATTACACGTTACGTAACGCATAATGCGTGACACGTAACACATAATGCGTGACACGTAACGCATAATGCGTTACACAAAACGCATAATGTGTGATACGTAACGCATAATGAGTGACACGTAACGCATAATGCGTTACACATAACGCATAATGCGTTAAACGTTACGTAACGCATAATGCGTTACACGTTACGTAACGCATAATCCGTTACACGTTACGTAACGCATAATGCGTTACACGTTACGTAACGCATAATGCGTCACACGTTACGTAACGCATAATCCGTTACACGTAACGTAACGCATAATGCGTTACACGTTACGTAACGCATAATGCGTTACACGTTACGTAACGCATAATGCGTTACACGTTACGTAACGCATAATGCGTTACACGTTACGTAACGCATAATGCGTTACACGTTACGTAACGCATAATGCGTTACACGTTACGTAACGCATAATCCGTTACACGTAACGTAACGCATAATGCGTTTTACGTAACGTGTAACGCATTATGCGTTACGTAACGTGTAACGCATAATGCGTGACACGTAACGTGACACGTAACGCATAATGCGTTACACGTTACGTAACGCATAATGCGTTACACGTTACGTAACGCATAATGCGTGACACGTAACGTGACACGTAACGCATAATGCGTTACACGTTACGTTACGTAACGCATAATGCGTTACACGTTACGTACCGCATAATGCGTGACACGTAACACATAATGCGTGACACGTAACGCATAATGCGTTACACAAAACGCATAATGTGTGATACGTAACGCATAATGAGTGACACGTAACGCATAATGCGTTACACATAACGCATAATGCGTTAAACGTTACGTAACGCATAATGCGTTACACGTTACGTAACGCATAATCCGTTACACGTTACGTAACGCATAATGCGTTACACGTTACGTAACGCATAATGCGTCACACGTTACGTAACGCATAATGCGTTACACGTTACGTAACGCATAATCCGTTACACGTAACGTAACGCATAATGCGTTACACGTTACGTAACGCATAATGCGTTACACGTTACGTAACGCATAATCCGTTACACGTAACGTAACGCATAATGCGTTTTACGTAACGTGTAACGCATTATGCGTTACGTAACGTGTAACGCATAATGCGTGACACGTAACGTGACACGTAACGCATAATGCGTTACACGTTACGTAACGCATAATGCGTTACACGTTACGTAACGCATAATGCGTGACACGTAACGCATAATGCGTTACACGTTACGTAACGCATAATGCGTGACACGTAACGTAACGCATAATGCGTTACACGTTACGTAACGCATAATGCGTTACACGTTACGTAACGCATAATGCGTTACACGTTACGTAACGCATAATGCGTTACACGTTACGTAACGCATAATCCGTTACACGTTACGTAACGCATAATGCGTTACACGTTACGTAACGCATAATGCGTTACACGTTACGTAACGCATAATGCGTGACACGTAACGCATAATGCGTTACACGTTACGTAACGCATAATGCGTTACACGTTACGTAACGCATAATCCGTTACACGTAACGTAACGCATAATGCGTTACACGTTACGTAACGCATAATCCGTTACACGTAACGTAACGCATAATGCGTTACACGTTACGTAACGCATAATGCGTTACACGTTAGGTAACGCATAGTGCGTTACACGTAACGCATAATGCGTGACACGTAACGTGACACGTAACGCATAATGCGTTACACGTTACGTAACGCATAATGCGTTACACGTTACGTAACGCATAATGCGTTACACGTTACGTAACGCATAATGCGTTACACGTTACGTAACGCATAATGCGTTACACGTTACGTAACGCATAATGCGTGACACGTAACGTGACACGTAACGCATAATGCGTTACACGTTACACGTTACGTAACGCACAATGCGTTACACGTTACGTACCACATAATGCGTGACATGTAACACATAATGCGTGACACGTAACGCATAATGCGTTACACAAAACGCATAATGTGTGATACGCATAATGCGTGACACGTAACGCATAATGCGTGACACGTAACGCATAATGCGTTACACATAACGCATAATGCGTTAAACGTTACGTAACGCATAATGCGTTACAGTTACGTAACGCATAATGCGTTACACGTTACGTAACGCATAATGCGTTACACGTTACGTAACGCATAATCCGTTACACGTTACGTAACGCATAATGCGTTACACGTTACGTAACGCAAAATGCGTTACACGTTACGTAACGCATAATGCGTGACACGTAACGCATAATGCGTTACACGTTACGTAACGCATAATGCGTTACACGTTACGTAACGCATAAGGCGTTACACGTTACGTAACGCATAATGTGTGACACGTTACGTAACACATAATGCGTGACACGTAACGCATAATGTGTTAAACATAACGCATAATGCGTGACACGTAATAATGCGTGACACGTAACGCATAATGCGTCGTGCGCCCGAATTAATAAAAATAATATTCCATACGACAAAATGTTTACGATAAATTGTTTTACGATAAATTGTCTTATGATAAATTGTTCTTACGATAAACTGTTTTACGATAAATTGTTCACGATAAATTGTCCGTGAATCACATAATTATGGTTAAATTACTTTTAATACTATGTTCACAGAGACGCAAAATTACGTAATTTTGAAGATTTTCGTAATTTTGATTAACCTGTTTTCAAAATCACTAAAAGTATGCAATTTCTACAAAATTACGAACGAAATCAAGCAAAAACAATGAATACAACCCTGCACCACTTATTCAGCTCTCTTGAGTACATCAGTTTTGACATTTGTGCTGGATTGGAAAGACGGAAATATAAGAAAAAGAAGCCGTGTTCCGCACGCGAAGAGGATATATTAGTAAACAACCTACGCGGGGCAAAAAAAATGGACCTGTTTTTGATGCGATTAGATATGAAATGGAAAATAATTGTTTATTTTCATTACAGATAATTCCCATTTTCGTCTAAAGTGTCTAATTCTGTTTGCACATATTTCATCGATTTTTTGAATTGTATTATTCATCATATTACTAAAATTCATAGCAATCCTACACTAAAATTCATAGCAATCCTGTAGTTGAAATGTCAAGCAAAATTACCTTAATCTCTGTGTGAACACTTTGGTTTAAGATTTAAATCATTTCGCAAAATTAGGTGATTTTGCGTCAGTGTGAACTTAGTATAACGCGACTTTTTTCTGCCATTCCCCTTAATAAAACGCGCAAAAACTTCTGATATTGATTTAATTTTGTTTGTTAAAATATCTATGGGGCCCCACCATCTTTAAGATGGGGATTAGTGTAACACAATTATTAAATCCTATCGAAAAATTCGCAGAAAAGGCTAACTAGAGAAGGTGGGAGAAGGGGTTAGAAAGGCCGAAAATTAGCGTAACATATTTTATGGATAGCCCCCAACACACAAAATTTTACAAGTTTTGCTTAGTTTTAATATCAAATTCTACATTCAAGCCCGATTTACTGTTTTTTTATAAAATCCTTCGTTCTTTCATTTATTTATTGTCCACCGCACAAACTTTTTGTCATCATAAAAAACGACATCTCCTGTGACACAAAATTCAAATTGTCAGAATTTCAGGCATTTTTTAACTCTTGCTGAATAATTTAAACTCACAACCCTTTGGTTTGGCAGGTTTTTGGCCCAAAATTAAAATTTTACAGCAGACAAATTGCCCATTTTCTGTGACAAACTGGATTTCACGTGCGATGGTAAAAAAAACCGTAATTTAACATCTTGCATAAACTACAAAACTAGGTAGTCAATAGAGCCCGTTAGGTATTAACAGGTACTTGCGAAATGGTTCACAAGGCGCCGCCAAATTATCCAAAATAAAATTCAAATTACCATTTCTCACAAGACATTTGTACAATTTTCATTTAATGTGAAGTACTTTCGCTTGCGTCGTCGGTCACATAAATTTCGACCACACATTCTTAATTTCCTCGAAATCCTTGTTTATGGTGACTTTTGTGTCCTTTGATTTTATTTTAGGCCGTCCTTTTTTCGCTTGGAAATGTATTAAAACTTTATTCACAGCAACATAACAATATAATTTATGTAAATGTTGTCCAACCTTTATGTACTTAACCGGAATTGATGACCGCACCTACACCCTGACCTTAATTCCCATTTTGTTTTCTATCCGTGTGAAAAATCGGAAAATTTTTCAAATAAACCGGAGGTAGGCATGCAATGTTCAGTTCCGAGAGTTATTGAAACACCTTCTAATAAACTTATTTGCGTGATAGTAAGGTTTATTGAACGAAATTTTTATTTAGAGTAATTCCTTGACCCAGGTGAGAATATAACAATATTTTATCGGACATTGGCCTAGTTCTGAAGTTATTTGAATATTTTTTTAAGGTCATCCTGTGAAGGATAATACTCTTAACGGTAGAAGGTTGTGATAGCATAATATTTTATTTTGTATGAAAAATGCTTTCGGGGCTCGACTAAATATAAATTGCGCTTGTGTCCACGTCCTGGTATTAAAATTATGGGTAAGGGAAGCTTTTTTAGAACATGTTTTCCCCAAAACATCAAAAATGTCCTGAAAAATGATGACATTTTAATGGCATGACGACATAATATTCACATTTTGTGTTCAGTCGAGATGTGGTGTAAGAAAAAAAAATCCTTGAGGCCGTCTTTACAATGGAGTAAAAACAAACGGTGTTGAAACGTCACTACTCTCATTTTTCGTATTATGGCACGTATCTGTCACGAGAACTGTATCGAATTTAGTAGCAGATACAGTCTGTGTCAGAAGAAAATAACTTTATTTTGTAAGACCCAATCTTCGTTTTTCCGTGTAAATATCTTCTCCAACGATTTCCAAAATTCACGCTTGTAAATTACTGCTGGTTGCACATCACAACAAACTTCTTCGATTTCTTAATTGCTTTTGCAGCCTCGAAATACGACAATTTTGGTCCTTTTCGGTGCGAACATAAAAATACTGCCTCATCACGCTTTGCGTACACCCCGCTCCCGGAAATTAAACTTTTGTCCCGCAATTTTGCAATGCTCTAATGGCGCATTTGTCGAATAATTTTCAAAAATGGTATATTTGTTCCTAGAAAGTTTTACATGCGGCGCAGTTTTATTTGTATATTTTGAAAACATAAAACACACATAACACTTTTTTGGTGATAATGAACAATAAAACAAAAATTGAAAGAAACCCTTTTGCGTCCAATCGTGCATTTGAAATTTTCAGAATTAATTTCGAAACACCGAAAACTATTGTTTCGCCTTCTCCAGCTCTTCACACAAAAATGTGTGGTCACACAAAAATGTGTGGTCACCCAAAAATGTGTGGTTACACGAGCCACATACCAAAAGTTATAGGAGGCTTTTTCAAACATTTGGGAGCTTAAAAAATTAATAAAAAAAATTCTTCAAAATTTCCTCTTAACCTTTTGTGAATGTGGCAAGTCTTAGGCCAGGGCTACCAAATTTTTGGATACCTGACTCTCTTTTGGGCTCTTCTGACTCAGATGCGGTGACGTTAAGACGTACTTTTTTTAAATAAAGATCCTGACGAATAAAATAATATAAGAGCGTTTTATTTTCCAACACTTTTATACCACTGGCCGGTTATTATTTTGAATATTTGTTATGTAATTGAAATCTACATATTGCGTGGAATTGTCGAGACCCCGACGCTCTAAAGGTTAACAAAAAACCGATTCCCCTGTATTGAAAATATTTTTTTTTAAAAAAACTAATTTTGCTGTCCGAAAAAGTGATTTACAAAATTTCAAAAAAAAATCCGAGAAAAAAAGTTTTTTTTTCTTCATTTTCTTGTTTCTTTTCTTCCTCTCGTTCCTCCTGTTCTTCTTCTTCTTTTTTTTTGTGGTCATCGTCTTCTTCCTCTTCGCCTTCTTCCTCTTCGTCTTCTATGTCGTCGTCTTCTTTGTCTTCGTATTATTGTTCTCTTTCTTATTTTTCTTCTTTTTCGGGGCTGGAACCATCGGATCTTGGTCTGTCGTAATATGTCTCGAAAGTAGTTTCAGTCGCGTGCCGATGGCTTATAGATATCCTCTCGTCCTGCTTATCGCCGCTTTTTTTTTGTTATTTGAGGTTAGGTCTCCCTATTTTCCTCTGCCGATGCGAAAAAAATTTCTTTGGCTGTTGGTTGTACCGACAATTGGCAATATTTTCTGTACACACTGAGTAGCTGTCCATAAAATACGTCACGCTTTGTAACGGCAATACTTAATCTCATACAAAAAATCGCGAAAAATGATTCGGTGGGAGGGGGGGGGGAGGTGAAGATTAGGGTGACGTATTTTGTGGACAGTTCCTAACTTGCATACTTTTTTTTAGCCTGGAAACGGAAAAATGGGGTAAAACTCTGCAAAAATGTTTATTAACACATTGACTGCCATGTATATCATTTTTGATAGCCAGTGAGCCATGGCTATCATTTTTGATAGCCAGTGAAAATTGGCACTAATTCATGAGCGGCCAAGGCTATCATTTTCGATAGCTGGGTCTAAAATCTACATGCATACATATGTACATACATTCATACATACGTACATTCTACATACGTCTACATGTATTGGCATCTCCCTCATATTTTTGCAAAATTGGTCTGGCAGTCAACGTGTTAAAAAACTTGAGAAACCAAAGGAAAACGACCTAATTTTTCAAATTCTTTACAAAAATCGAGGTCTCACTAATTTTTATCTTTATCTAAAATATTTCTATTTTACTGACTTATATTTTATATCTAATTTATGTTATAAGAAGAATTTAATTCATCACTTTTTGCTTTTTCTAAACTGATTGAAAAATTTTCTGCAAATGTATTTCAAACTATTTTTAAAAAAAATCGTCCATTAGAGAAAGAATTAACGAAAATTGAAAATAAATATCCATAAAACCTTCTCAAAAGAAGATCTTTTGTGAAAAGGTGATAATTACATGCCTTTCAAATAGAATTTCGTTTGTCCTCAAAATTTATTTGACACATTTTATCAATTTTTGGTCCATCGGCCATTTTCCGCTTTTAAAATGGCTTAAAAAATGCATTTTTCTTTCTACATAATGACGAACTAATGAATTTTTGATGAAAGCCAAACAAATATAAGCCAACAAACATTACGGTATTTGTGTTTATCTTGTTGATGTTTTACTCTCGAAATAACATCATCCACTCTAATGCATTCCCGGCTCTTTATGTCAATTTATCCCACGGGGACATATCGGAGATCATCATTGGATAAAATTGTGAGTTTTTTTTGTATTCGAATGGTTGAATTTTAGTCTGCTTTTTTTTCATTCCAATGATCAATATTTATGGACCCTTTCAGTCTGAAAAGGTAATATTTGAGATTAAAATAAAACGCTACGCCAAGGAAAATGTCTTAAATTGCGGTTAGGCACGTGGAATACTCGGGAAATTTCTAATACCTGTTAAATATAAGTGCGGCGTTCCATTTAAGTTTATTTCATCCATCAGCGATTAAAGGTTAGAAAATGGAAGCATTGCGTTGAATCGTTCTTAATCCTGCATGAAATTCGAATTTCTGTGGAAATTTGTAAAAATCTCTGTCATTGATGGATTTCTTATTCTAAAATTGGAGAGCATCAAGATAAAATCTCAAGAGTATTTTTTTTATTTGGATTTCTAATTTCCGTGCTATTTTTGTTAATCAATCTTGATATCCACGTCTGTCACTAGATTTTATTCGATTAAATATAGAAATTTTTTTTTTCAAGATTTTTTTTGTAGCATTTTTAAATAATTGATAATGAAAGGTTTTTTTTAATCTTTCGAATTTTCTTATAAAAGCGTCTAGGCAGTTATCCCTTTTTTCGAACAAAAAGGGCCATTCCTAGAATTCCAGGATTAATGGATATCAATTTTCGATCAATCAACCGAATTTAATTTTTTTAGGATTTTTCCCTAATAGAAATCAACAATAAAATTGATTAAATTTTCAATAAATGTTGAACTGCGCCTAAAAGTATTTCATTTTAATCCCTTAATTAAGGCATTAAAATCGAGTAATTATTTTTCTATTCTTTTCCCTCGAGACATAAAACTTTTTACGTCACTCTGTAGTGAAACATCGATTAGTCTTTGGCAATTAGTCAGAAGATTGACGATGATTTCAACAAAAAGGGCATAAAAACCTTGCCCAACTTGACTAATATTCATATTTTGAGATCTCATCGCAATTTACTACAGTATTTCACTCTCAATTGCGATAGAATACATGATCGACTAATGGATTCAATATCCGAAGTGAATTTAAATTTTGATTGATTTATCTGTCGACACAATTCGACAGAATTTTGTCGCAACTGGTCCAGATATCAAAATCAAATTTTCTTGTAACTCTTGTTTACTTAGAAAAATCATTAATTATCGAAGCGTCGTCAAGACCCTAAGGAGGTTAAATATCTGCATCTAACAAGATGAATACTTTGTATCTTATTGAAAGTATGGTAATTTGTCGAAAAACAAATCAAAGATGCGTAGTTTAACGGTGTGAATGACATCAATTGGCCTAATTATTAAATCTTTATAAAAAAAAACGTCAACAACCTCAATGTTTGTGGGTGGTAAGCAATAATCGTACAATTTAAATTATTTAAATATTCAAATAGTAAAGTGATTAAATTATATTTTGTAGTTCGAAATTGGTGATATCATCGATTTCTTGACGTTTTATATTTGGAAATGCAAATTTTTGTGTCGTACAAAAGTGAGGAAAAATTAAAGCTAAATTATAATTTGTTGAGATAATTTGTCAAAAAATATTATTTACTGTCTATTTTTGGGTCCATTTTAACTATTTTGGGTTCATGGTCTTTCTCGCCCATTAACCTTAGAATTCCATCAGTTTTTTTGCCGGCTTCTGGTCAAATTTGACAAAAAACATAAGAAATTCTACAATTGCCAGGGGTCAAACGTCAAACACTCTGTATGATGACAGACAAAAAGCTTATTTAAAAAAATCCATTTGCATAGGAGAGGGGGAAAGGACTGGTCCGATTGGATTTTGATGTATGGAACGGTTATGTAAAATCATATTCTAAACAGATTTTGCCTCTATAAATTTTTCAATATGACTTCACGTTTTCGAGAAAATAGAAAAAAAGAATTCAATTTTAATGGGGGAGGGGGAAGGGGTGGTCCACCTGAATTTTGATGTATAGATAAGTTATGTAAAATCCTATTCTAAACACATTTTACCTTTATAAATTTTATAATATGACTCACCGTTTTCGAGAAAATTGCAAAAAAACAGTCTCGTTTGTATGGAGGAGGGGTGAAGCAATGATACAATTTTGCCTGTTCAAGAACTTAGCCTAGCCATTTACGAGAAACGCAATTGTACAAAATTTCTAGTCACTAGCTCAATCCTTTCGAAAGTTATGGTGTTCACGAACGGACAGACGGACGGACATCAAAATCTTTTGTCATCCCTATCACCCTGGTGTAGTTCGTTTTTGTGTCCAATGATTGGTTCAATGCGTTACCAATGGTATACTAAATCTAATATATCCGAAAGTAATAACGAAGAAGTATCGCAACAGTTTTTATACCCGTATGGTGAAACCAAAGGGTATATTAACTTTGCCTTACCGTTTGTAACGCCAAGATCCCGTCATCACACACAAAAATTAATTACACCAGTGTGTTTAGAATGATAAAAAAAATTGAATTTTCCATGTCCGTCCGTCCGTCTGTCTGTCTGTCCGTCTGTCCGTCCGTCTGTCCGTCTGTCTGTCCGTCTGTCTGTCTGTGGCGCGGATTGCGGGCACACGGATTGAGCTAGAGACTTGAAATTTTGCGCAGATCCGTTTTTCGTAAAATGCGAGGCTAAGTTCGTTAATGGGCAAAAATGGACCATTAGGGGGGTACCCCCCATACGAACGAAAACGGTTTTTGTGAATATCTCAAAAACGGTGTATCTTATCAAAAAAGTCCAAGAACAAAAGTTATTTAGGAAATGATTCTACATAAAACTCCCATACATCAAAATCCGATTGGAATAAATTTTAAAAATTCTTATTGGAAAGTTTGACTTCAAAGTGGAATTTTTGTACAACTGTTCGAATTTTGATACGAATATCACCATACGAGTCTCCAATGATTGCCAGATTGGCAATTATAGCTTTTGTTATGTTTTAATCTTTGAGCTATGTAGTCAGAAAAGGACACATTGTTCTAAAGTTTTGTGTTAAGTTGTTCCAAAGTTCTGTTGTTTACGGGCTAAAGTACTTCCTGAACTTGACTGTGTCGTCAAACAATATCATCAATGCATCTCTTTCGAAATTTTTTAAATTCTAAGTCTCGTTATTAAAATAGTAATCGATATCTCACATCGCAAAATCAGCTTCTCAAAGAATTCCCATCATTGAACTGCGAAAAGAAGCCTTCCCGTAATTACCAAAAGAAAATGGGAAAAAATGCGAATTCTTAAGTTATAAATACCAAAACCAATCAAATCAAAACGGACTTCGTAAAAAAAAAAAAAACTTGGACATTAAATTCCTGACAACCTTTGAATTTTTTACCGTGAAGGTCATCAGATGCATCAATCATTTTGATACTACACACACTTTTTTTTTGCTCAATTAGTTTGACCGTTTCCATCAAATTCCGCTTGATGAGGAAATTCCTCACCAAGAAAGAATCTCAACTGTACATTTGATGAAAACGAAAAAAAACATACACACAAAATCTCTTCACCTGAACATGTAATGATGGAAAACGATTAGATTCTGAAAGAATTTTGGCATCAGCAGTTTAATATTTTTGTAATCATTGTAGAAATTTCGATTCAGGTCATAACTAGTTTTTTTTTCTTCCTTACCTTTTCTGGCCTGGTCCATCATTCCGTTGGTTTAACCAGCAATAATCTGTATTGTGTATGCATGCCATCGAATCATCATCACCTTAGACTTAATTCGATAAAAAGAACACCTTGCCAACATAAATATGACCAAGGTTAGATAGTCGTATTCATAGATAGATGGATTGATGAATTTAATCTCGTCCATCTAAGATGCTTTGCACTTGAGGCAATTAAAAAATTCTTTAGTGACGGCTTTCTGGTGCTAAGTTCAACAACCCCAAACGGATTTATGTTTGTAAACATCTGCCTTAATAACTTAACACCACCAAAAAAAAAAAAAGAAACAGATTTTCTTGGACACAAATCTCGAAAAAATTTTGTTAGTACATTTGCCAATCTCAGAGCTTATAAGAATAATCAAAACAAAACTATGTAGTATTTTTTGGGTATTTTAGGGGACTTGATAGAAGAAATAATGCCTTCCATGCGACTTAAATGCTAAGGTATTTAGAGACAGAAAAAACACAAGAGTTTTTTTTTTAACTAAAGCAATCATAAAGTGGTTTATTTACAGGTAGCCTTAATATCCATTTAGCCACTTAATCTTACATGATAACTGTTCTCTCAAGAAGATCTTTATATCAAGTCCAACTGATGCGTCTTAGAACGGCTTTGCAATTTTCACGCTTTGACGCTGGAATCTTAAAAATTCGCCTTGCTCAAGGTAGCCCAAAGCTAATTAGACCTGAACTATGTATGTTAACCCATTAATGTCCACTGTTGCATGGGAGCATGTCATTTATTTATCTTACTTGCGGTAACTTTGAGTACGGATATGAGAGATCCAAACATTTCTTTTGAGATATCCAAAATTTTCATAAAAAAAATAAGTTGTATCTTTTGGTTCCTACGAACAGTAAAACTACAATACTTCTACAAAATTTCAATGCTGAAAAGTTCTGGGTGCTAATGGGTTAATTTGGATCCCGTATGTTTGTTACCTTCACGTTCTGGTCTGCTCTCGTTCTCAAAATGAATCCAACCAAACGACAACGTTATGAAACATTAAGAAGATGTTCTTCGTGCAACAATTTCCACTTTTTAACGAACCAATCAATTTGAGATTGGTCAGGAAATATATTTAAATCCATCTTAGAATGTTTGGTTAGGGATGAAGGGGACTACCAACTTAATGAAACACAGAAGCTACTGCTGCTGTCATGTTTAAGAAGCAAAATAAAAAATTCTTTCAGCAAACAAGATGAAAACATAGCAAAAAAAATTGTAGGGAATTGGTTTTGTCCAAAGTCAAGCTGATTAGATGCCAGAAATGAAGAGTGACAGATCGACCATTGGACCTAATGGGTTGTAATGGCCGATAATTTATTTGGTATCCCGAAAGTGGTCATTAGCAGTGTTGTCGACAAATTAATGAAAGCCACTAACTATCTTTGAAGATTAAAAAAAAAAATTCCTCGGGTTTTTTGTATTCCTCCTTCGATTTGAAATATTTTTTCCAATACAACGCAATGTGCAAGAATCCGCCCCTATGACTATATTACGGTTATTTCATTTCGAATTCCTACCCTATAAAATCTAGTTCCATCCTATCTCTTAGTCCTTTATGATGTCCTTTGGTTAGAATGGATAGGTCGATATAAGTATGTGACAGATTCTCGTGTTGTAAAAAGGATACGGGGTTCCTTTTGTTGTTGTTTCCTGTACATTTTTTTTGGGTATCTTTTCGAATTGGGTTGCATGTCATCACGGGCCATATATCGATTTATTAGATTAATTTAAGAATGCGACAAGTTTATATCTCCCTTGGGAAAGTCCAAACATATTTTTCCACTTAAGGATATAATATGAATAATGATTTTTAAGGGTCGCTACTTGAGGTAGTCGTAGCGATAATAAATTTTTCACCCTATTATCACCCTAGCAAGCATGTGGTGTCTGTTTACTTTCCCTATTAAGAGGTTTCAAAGGTGTAAATGCAATGCAGGCCAAATTGATTGTTGTTTGTGGTCATAGCGACAGATCTAATTAATCAAAAAATATTTGAAGTGACCATTATCAGGGCCCCGAAAAATTTAAATTCTCGCGCACGGGTATCCTGCACGCACGGGCATCCAAACACACATTTGTGCTCAAAAGATGAAAATTTTGATTTGTTGAAAACCTGTTGAACTTCTGAACGTATTAATCTAAAAATATTTCCTTTCGGCTGCAATAAAATCTGTTGATGGAATAGAAATCTACACATTTTTCTAAGGTCTTCGGAAATTCACATAAATTACGTTAAAACACATAAGAAAGCACACAGAAATTCACAACTGTAGATAACTTCTGGTGTCCTATCGTTTCCGATGTGAGAAAAAAACACGTAAATGTGTGCCAAAGTGATTTTTGCTGTCTATACAAAAAATATAAAACTCAAAATCTTATCGCAGTTTGTCTTAATTAATCTGAAATTCACATGCCAACTCAAACTTATTCCCATGCCCGAGGACTGTTTAATGTTTTATGCTGTAACATGATCAGACCTTACATGTGTGAAGAGGCAGCTTATACGGATATACCTCCTCATATGTAGCAGATAAGGCATCAATCTCGATTGTCCCAGAAATTATTAAGAAATCGGCATCGTTGAGTAAAATGTGTGGCTTTAGAAGTTCACCTCTCGGTTTTCGCACGTATGGTTAAATCATCAGTTTTAGTTAGCATTTGATTGGATCCGCCTAAAAAAGTAAATCTTTCACCGCATTTGTAAGTCGTTTCACCAAATCAAGGTTGGTGGTCTTACACTCGGGACTTTACCTATTTTTATTCAATCCAATCATGAAGAGATCCGAAGAAAAGGTGCAACAATCCACAAATCCATGTTCTTCGGTAACATTTTAGGTTTCTTCCAATAAATGCGAGACATGTTTTCTTGTTTAGCTTGGATAAGTGTGTTACATATGCGCAAATAAAGAAAGTGCACAACGACGTGATACTAGTGGCATACTAAGTAATTTTTCTCAAGTATCTTTTTCCATTTAAAAAAAAAGAAAAAGAAATAAACTTATTCGACGTCTTTTGTTATTTGGCCAAAGATTCATTGCTTTGGACTTAAAACTCACACCGTATTAAAAAAAAATACTTAAGACTAAGCAAAGAAAATCTATGTATAACACGCTTATGTTAATTATCGACTAGCGGTGCATTTTCATCAAGTGAAATGGGAGAAAAACGACAAACTGAACCAAAGACTGTCATCATAGTTGCAGAAGAACTGTTTTAGTTACATAATGACAGACGACCTGGAATTAACAAGGTTCCAAACGGTGCTATTATGTTAAGTCGAGACGCCAACCGAGTTTTTTTATGTACGGATTGAGGTGTCGGCAGGGCGGGGAATTTACGAGATAAACGTGAAATGTGTGACAAAATTGTGAATGTGTCCGGGAAAATTAATAGTTTTCCAGATTTTCTCTCTTTGTTTTATTTTATATACGTTGCTTGTGGTACAAATTTCGTAGATAAATTTCAATTTTCGATTCATTTCTTGTGGAACACGCGCTTTCCCACGTGTGTTTTTTTATAGGAAAATTTAACTTTTCTTCTTTCGTGCTGCTTAAACTAACTTCAATCAGCGTGTGCATGAAAGCATGTGTATGGGATTAAAATTGGGGTTGAAATTTGTAAGAATATCATAAATTTAAATAAATTTTTAGTACACACTCAAGCCATTTCCAGTAAAATTGGTTGATTAATTTTTCTAAAATCTTATCCAGCATTTCTCAGCCGATGGTGCGCAACAACGTTACACGTTGAAATTTCTGAATAAAACTCTTTTTACGAAAAAAAAAATTAATTTAAATTCAATTAAAGAATCGAAACGAGTAGCTTGATATAATCCCTAACTGAACATCGTGAAATATTCCACGTGATCGGTTTATGTTTCTTCAGAAAAACCACAAAATCACATTTGCGAAATGCAAGTGATATTGAGTTTCTATGTTAAACAAATTTTACACGTTATTTTTCTTATATCGCATTAAATTGTCTCTATTAGATTTGCTATTTTTCTTATTTCTTTCCAGCGAGCGCTTAAGGATCTTCAAGAATGGACTACATTTTATCCGGGAAATGGGAATCGGCCATTAAGTGCAACTAATGCCCGGTTTTTCAGTGAAAGTTTAAACTTTAGTTTAGTTAAACTCATAATGAAGTTTAAACTAAAGTTTAAACTTCTGGTGTTTTTCAGACAAACGGAATTGAACGTTTTATTAAACTAAAGTTTAAACTTTTTTGTCAATTTTGCAGTCTACTATACAAGTAAAATATATTGAAATGACAACTTCTCCTGTCATAAAATCATTGATATATTTGTCTAGTTATGATAATTTTCGTAATACGAGTATTTGATTACGCATTAATTATAAAATTTTATAAAAAAACGGTTCTGATTTCGGTTGTTATTGTGTTTCAATTGTGTTATTGTGTTTCAATTGTGTTATTGTGATTCAATTGTATTATTGGGGTGTTATTGTGGTTCAAGACGGTTTTCCAATTTTATTTCAAAAGAAGTTCTAAAATTGTTAGAACTTGTAAAAAATATAGTGAAATTGTGGAGAACAAAAAAAGTGATGCACTCCATTTTTATTACAGTTTTATTCTTCGCGGATCTACAAAAGACAAACAAGTTTTGAAAAAACGTTAGTTTAAACCCTCATCCATGGCCGTTTAAGTTAAACTCCGTTTAAACTTTTGGTTAGAGATAAACTGTCACTGAAAAACACCATTTTGTGTTAAACGGTAGTTTAAACTTTATCGCCGGTTAAACGGAGTTTAAACTTTCACTGAAAAACCGGGCATAAGTGTTTTTAAATGTTAAACATTTTTTTCAATCTACCCAATGTGTCTACATTGAGCATTTTTCAACACACACAAAAGAAATCTTAATGTGCCTGAAGTAAAAGGTGATCCCTTTTTAACAATCGACCAATTAAAAGCGTAAGAAAAGAGTGCAAAAAAAGGTGAAAATTGTTAAAGAAAAAAAAATGAAATTAAGTGGTCATGGTCTAGTCTATATAACGAAAGAGTTAAGTGAAATTATTTGCCGTAATGCGAGTGTAAGAAAATTAAAAACAAAAAAGGTTCAAGCTTAAAATTTTGTACGGTTGCCACTTTTCGAAATCGACAACAAGGACTTTTAAACGGGGAAAGGATTTTTTTTTCTCATGCTAGAAGAAGTTTAGATAAAAATAAGAATATTCACAAAGAGAAGATAGAAATTGATTGCTTCCAAGAAGTTAATACAAAAATCGAAATAATAAAAATAAAGAGTTTAAAAGAAAAACACTGAATCGTGGTGGTAAATAGATACGGCTCGATCCAGGGAGTCATGCCTCATCTAATGAGGCTCTTAACGTGGGAATGTAATCTTCCAGTTCTGATATTGTTGCTCAGTGTACGTGTTTCGCCATTATTTTCATTTTATACTATCAGCGGAAAATTGAGAGAAGAAAATCTAGCCATATAAATAAATATACAATTAAATTGAAATAGCAAAACAAAAAAAAAAACAGCAACAAAATAGAAAATATCTTAAGAAAAACACAAAGAGATAAATAAAAACTCTCAAACATCAATTACGAAAAAACAACGACAAGAAAATAAATAAAAAATAGCATATATATATAAGCTGGAAAACAAGGATTACGTGATTCTAAAGTACTTGATTTTCTACCACTAAACAAAATAAAAGATTGCAAAATCGTCTAAACAGCTCAATAGATACTTGGAAATTGGAATAGATACAATTCTAAGTTTTATTTGGAGTCGTTGTTAAATGATCACAAGTCAAAGATTACTAACTTCGATCTATTTCTAAATCAGGTGAGTCTTTTTATGGGTTTCTTTTGTTTAGCAACATTTTTATGCTATTCGTTTTTTATTTAAATATTTTATACGATTTTTCTTTCCTGTGAAACATTTGTTCTTCATTAGAATGACATTTCAATACATACAAAACTACAGAATTTATGCCATATAATTAACAATTTCCATAGCATTTGTGGTGACTTTATTAGCTCCAATTTCGTTGATTGTGATTCCCACTTGGATTAAAAGTCACATTATTGATAGGGTGACCATATTCAATCCAGTACAAGGTGAGAGGGGGTAGGGGGGAGGGAGGAATCAATAACTGAAACGGAAAACCAACGAAATAACAAAATTTTTGAATTTCAGAGAAAGTAAAATTTGATTTATTCGAAATTCAAGAAAAAAGAATTAAGAAATCTGCGCCGCAAGCGAATTTTTTTAAACAGAATGTGGCGTCAAATCAAGATCTGCACATTCCGAAGCACTCTGCACATCTGTACTGGAATCTGCACATTCCTAAGCGAAAATTAACACAATTTTTCGCGCTCTTTACATTCCATAAATAATGTCAACGGAAATTGCAAAAATACCAATAAAGACAAAAGCGAAGTAGACTAATTTTTAGTGATCGTTTTTTTTTCTAGCATTTGATAAATTATAGCATTGAAAAATTCGGGAAAAAAACTTAGTTTCTGGGACTCCGCGCTGCGCAGGGCCGGAACGCCTAATGAACGATGCACGATTTTACCCCTAAACTAACTCTTGAATCAGTGTAGTTTTCACTTTGGTTGAGTACTTTTTGGAATGGGCACAGTCTCTAGTTTTATCCATATATGGCTTCAAGAGCCACCGAAATGCAGGGGGATGGTGAGGGGTTAACGAACTTTCTCGTAATTTTTCACAAAAATCATGGCATAGATGGAAGTTGTGCCCCTGGGATAACTTTTGAACCCGTGTAGTTTTCACTTTGGTTAAGGAATTATTGGAAACTAGAGACTGTGCCCTTTCCAAAAAGTCCTCAACCGAAGTGAAAACTACACGGGTTCAAAAGTTATCCCAGGGGCACGAAAAACGCTATTTCTTGCATGGTTCTTTGGTACTGTTCCGGCCATTTCAGTCACCCTAAGTATTAATGAAAAGATAGATAAATCTATTTATCTCTTATTTATATCTAATGATTTATGTGAGTATTTATTTATACACACTTTGCTTACATTTTCTTTTTTTTACAATCGAATCGATTCCATTCACCTGCTCAAATCGTTATAAATAAGTTTCAATGGATTTTTCCTTTGGTGTTAACTTGTCTTGATGTTTGAGAAACTTGTATAAATATCCCCAGTCTAGGTCAATGTGCTGAATATATTGAGCACCTATCCGCATATATATTGAACTCGTTGTAATTGAATTTATAACGATCGATTCTGCTCTAAATCAACCATTTCAATTTGTTGACTTGTCATCGTGAATTTATTATTTTCAGTTTCTTGCTTTTGTTTTTTAAAGCACTTTTGTTTTTAATGCTAAGCCTACACAATTTAGTAATAATTTTGTAACACAATATTTGTTTTAAATCCGTTTTTAATAAATATTTCTCGATAGCCATTTTCGATAAAACTTGTGAATAAAAAATGACCAATCTAACAGTTGAAATCTTCCTTAAATCCATTAAACCGCCTT
Source organism: Chrysopilus asiliformis (assembly GCA_964034945.1). NCBI lineage: Eukaryota > Metazoa > Arthropoda > Insecta > Diptera > Rhagionidae > Chrysopilus > Chrysopilus asiliformis. Next base: position 90,304,469 of record OZ035962.1, on the reverse strand, counting down.
ATTCATTTTGTAATCCGAGCACTCTGTAATCAGGGCACTCTGTAATTAGGGCACTCCGTAATCAGGAAACTCTGTAATCGAGACATGAAGTGTTTGATCCCATCGATGTTCTGATTATGAACTCACTCTCTCTCTCTCGGCACTACAACCGGTTTCCGGTTTTGGCCTGCCGCAATATCTCTCGCCAGAGGTTCCGGTCACGTGCTGATGTCCTCCAGTTTTGCATCCCAATTCTCTTTGCTCCTTTTCCCCTAAACATGTGACATCTTTTATAGACAACTCCCAAGTCCAGTGGTAAAAAAAATCAAAAATCCAACCTGTGAAGGAAAGTAAAATTAGGTAACCAGGTTACCCAAATTAAAATAACATCTAATTTAATACAAATCTAGCATCCAAAATATAACATTCAAAACTTTTTTTTTAAATTTGTCAACACCTTATCAATCTTACAACAAATATTTTTAAATGCACAAAATTTGGTCCGGTATACGAAAAGAACCGAAGCTATAAAATTCATCAAATTTGGCTCACAAATAAAATGGATAGTTTATGTCATTTAAGAATCAATTATCTGATTACATTCATCTAAATCACTAATGAATCTGTGGGTGTTTCATTCATAGTTTTTTGCACTTTTAGCTTTTATTTTGGTAACATACAAAAATGGTAAATGACATAAAAAATATTTGCAGTGATTTAAATTTTATCGTTGTGTCAATCAAAAAATATTTTAAGCCATCAACGACGTTTTAGTTTTCCTTGGAATTAAATTACACAGCTTAATCCACTTAATTAGCTTAAGTGAGATCAGAGGCGTTAAAAGGCATGTGATGTTAAACAGGGCCCAATTCGAAAGGAGAAAAAAAATTGAGCTAGAGATTTGAAATTTTACGCAGATTCGTTTTTCGTAAAATGCAAGGCTAAGTTCGTTAATGGGCAAAATGGTACATTAGGGGGGGTACCCCCCATACGAACGACAACATTTTTTGCGAATATCTCAAGAACGGTGCATCTTATCAAAAAAGTGCAAGAACAAAAGTTATTTAGGATATGATTCTACATAGAACTCCCAAACATCAAAATCCGATTGGAAAAAATTTTAAAAAATCTTATTGGAAAGTTTGACTTCAAAGTGGAATTTTGATAAAATTGTTCACCGTCCACTTAAATCACCATACGGGGTTTCAATAATTGCCAGATTGGCAATTATAGTTTTTGTTATGTTTTGTTTTATTTTCATTTTTTCATGCCTGCAAATTTGCGGGTTAAGGCGTCGGAAGAGCAAATTGCATTCGTTTCATCACGTGATTTCTTCCTACTCCCCGCCACCTCCCCAGCCCCCACCCCAGTCCCTGGAAAAATTTCCTTGGGGGACAACTAAACCAATGGCGCAAGCCGCGTGAAAATTTCTCCTATGGCTCAGGATATAGAATGGGGGAGGTAGTTAACAAGCAATAAAAGATATAGAATGTATATATTACATACTTATTCAAAATTAGATAACAAAATTTGACCCTGACAGGCAAACAAACAGAATAGCGCAAGCTAAATAATAGCTTTTAAAAAAGAATACGTATTTTCTACACAATAAAGCTGCCATATCTCAACACACCAAGTAGTCGGCACTGACTTTTCAGGGGTCGATCTGATATTTTTCTGGTGGATTTCGGTCCAGTGGGGTTGGTGTATTTTTTTTTCGCCTGCGGCTTATTTTTTTCAAACAAATCTTCATCTACGGCGCATTTATTGCCTTAGATCGATTTGAACCTAAAAGTTGCTGTAAATCACTTTTTTTTACCTGCGGCCCATTTTTTTTTAACAAATTTTTTGCTATGGCTAGTTTATCTCAAAAAAGTTCCGTGAGGCCCATTTCTCTTTATTATTGTTCAGTGAGATTTATTTCAAGAATTAGAACACTTGAGAGGATGCGGGAAAGGGGAAAGGGGAGGAAGGGCGGCCCGAATTTTCAAACTTGACCTCAGTTTTTATAAACCATGGTTTCGCTAATTTCTAAGGCCTAATCTGAAATTAATCAAGAGGGTTGGTGTTAATAAGCAAACAGACATACGACTGAAAGAAGAGAGTGGCAAATAAAATACAGACTTGTTTACAAGTTTCAAAAAAAATTGATTAAAAAGTGAAACAAAATGTTTAAATTCTAAAAATAAATATAAAAACAACCAACAAAGTCTTCCATATAAAATGATTTCCTTAGAAATGATATTTTTTTCATATCTCAATTAGTTTATGATATCATTTAGAAGTCGAATTTTTTAACCGCTGCCAAATTCCCTAACTGCAGCTAAATTGATAAATTGGTCTAATTAATTGTTGTCAACATTTGAAATTTCCAGACATGTGCTACTATAGTCGAATGCCAAGTGTGTGGTGCAATAAACAGCATAAATTGGAGGTAAAATAAAACATTTATTTAAAATTATGCAAATTAAAATTTTATTGCTAACACTAGAAGTTTCATACAAGTTTAACTTGAAGGAAATATTTATCACTAATTTTTACGAATTTGAAACCTAATACTGGAACTCCATTTGCCTGTAATTTGTATTAACGCTTAAGACATTCTCCAGGAGTTTGGATTTCATTTTCTAAAATCAAATCTTCATTCCTTGAAAATAAAGATAACTTTCAACTGGCAGGCATAAATATTTCTCAATATAATTCAAACTTAATGGCTAATGGAGTTGGGCCATAATCGGCTGAAACCAGGATGTAGCAAATCATAACTCTGGAACTTGATGACATGACATCGCTGCAAATTCAATTAAGACGTACCGCAAAACCACAAAGACTCCTTCCTCCGGAAAAGATTTGCGGTGAACGACGTTAATTCCGTCTTCAATTCGAAGTGAAGGCGGCATCGAGATGCAGCACTTCCATCACTTTGGCTGCGTACCAAACCCTTCTGTCTCCAGCTAAATGGATGCTGGAAGTTGTTAAGACATAATCACTACTTGCACCTCATTTACTTCCAACTGTGAAGTACCTAAAAGAATGTTACACTAAACGAGTGGATGCACTTTCAGCATGCCTGCAAATTTACGGGTAAAAGCGCCGGAAGAGCAAATTGCATTCGTTTCATAATGCAATTTCTTCCCATCCCCTCCCTCGTCCGCCTCAACACCCCTAGATCAAATCATGGGCACCGTGTAAATGCAGTTTTATGCTGCAAATTTGCTACCAAGACGTCGTCGTCATCGGCGGCGGGCGTCGGTCGTCGTTCACGGATTTTAAGTGGTGCCAAGTGTGAATGACATGGTTTGGCTGTTTTAATGAAAACTTTCTTCATTCACATTTTAAAGCACTATCCGCTATACTCGTAACAAATGGTCCGTTTTTATACTCCGGTTGGATGTCATAAACACATGCCGATGAAAAATTAGGAGGTGTAGCGTGAACATTAGCGACAGGCTGGCCAAGACTAAGAAAATATTGGAGTTTTTTTTATGGTGTTTCTCCCCAGATTTAATTTTTTTTATATAAAACGCCTCGCTCTGTCTTGATTTTTCCTTAATTTGTTCATTTAACTGCAGTCATGTTTCCGTCTTCTGTGTTATTTATGAGATACACATCAAAGTATGTAACTTAAAATTTATTTGGATTTTTTTTTCTTCACTTCAAGTGGATTTATTTGAAATAATTTTAACCGCTCTTAAAATTTAGTGATGCGTTAAGGGACTAGAAGAGTGTAAATGCTTTTACGATGTTTGCTTAATCGTAAACACTTTGGTGCAATGAAATCTTAACGATATAAAAGGATCTAAGCACATAAATTTTAATTTTAATTTTTGCCTTTTTATACTCTATATGATATATCATATAGGAGTATATTAGATTTAGTATACCGTTTGTGATGCATCGAACCAATCGCAGGACAGAAAAATGAACTAATTTTGAACCAGGGTATTTGGGACGACAATAAAGTCTGATTTTCGGATGCCCGTCCGTCTGTCCGTCCGTCTGTCCGTCCGTCTTTCTGTCTGTCTGTCTGTCCGTGAACGCGTACCAAACCCTTCTCTCTCCACCCAAATGACCACTAGTATGGTAAGGGGAAAGGGGAGGGGACGGGCCGCGTTTTCAAACTTGACCTCACTTTTTAAAAATCATGATTAGGCTAATTTCCAAGGCCTAATCTGAATTTTATCAAGAGGTTTGGTGTTAATAAGCAAACAGACATACGAATGACCGAAAGAGGAGTGGCAAATAAAGAACAGACTTGTTTACAAGTTTCAAAAAAATCGATTCAAAAACTTAAACAAAATTTTTAAATTCTTTCGAAATGTTTGAGCTAGAAGCTTGAAATTTTGTTCAGTTTTGTTTATCGTAAATGACAAGGCTAAGTTCATGAACGGGAAAAATCGGACCATTCTTTCCCTCCCGCAAACAAACAAAACAGTTTTTTTTATAGTTTTCTCGAAAACGGTGAGCCGTATTGAAAAATTTATTAAGGTAAAATGTGTTTAGGATAACAATTTACATAACTCACCCATACATCAAAATCCCACCAGACCACAGCTTCTCCCTCTCCAATAAAAATGGAATACTTTTTTGCTATTTCCTCGAAAACGGTTCAACGTATCGAAAAGTTCATAAAGATGAAATGTGTTTAGAATATGATTTTACATATTCGTTCCATACATCAAAATCCAATCAGAACTTTCCCTTCCATCCCCCCATTTAAACGTTTTGTCTGTCCACATATAGAGTATTTGATGATTGTCCCCTGGCAATTGTAGCTTATCTCATGTTTTCAGGTATTTTTAAATTTTTTCCAAGGAATAATCGGATTTTCTCCATATACGACAATCAATGTTGCATCACTTTTTTTGTTGTTGTTGCATTCGGTTTAAAGAACCATGCAAGAAATAACGTTTTTCGTGCCCCTGTGATAACTTTAGAACCCGTGTAGTTTTCACTTTGGTTGAGGACTTTTTGGATAGGGCACAGTCTCTAGTTTCATCCATATATGGCTTTAAGAGCCACCGAATTGCAGGGGGATGGTGAGGGGTTAACGAACTTTCTCGTATTTTTTCACAGAAATCATGGTATAAATGGAAGTTGTGCCCCTGGGATAACTTTTGAACCCGTGTAGTTTTCACTTTGGTTGAGGAATTATTGGAAACTAGAGACTGTGCCCTTTCCAAAAAGTCCTCAACCGAAGTGAAAACTACACGGGTTCAAAAGTTAGTTTAGGAGGGCAAAATCGTGCATCGTTCTTTGAAATTTTAGGATCGAAGAATTCTTATTATCCTTTAATTGATGAGGTGGGTCCAGTGGACCCACATTGACTTTTATCTCTTTGCTATTTCTCATGTTTTCAGCACAGTGACTCTGAAATCTTCAGTACCTTCATACAGTATGGTGTTGTATGCCGAGTTAAAAGCACGGATTTGGTATGTGATTAGAACAAGTCCATTGGAAACCACCTCAGCATTTACGCATATGATTTTCACCTCATAAATTAAGGGTTATTTTCTATTTTCGACCAGATTTGGAGTCTAGCACTCCTTTTATGTTACTCTAGTACCAAAATACATTCCACATACCAGTCTTACGTAAGACCCGAAACCACAAAACCATTAAAAATTCAGTGAACCAAAACCAAAATAAAACCAAATTTTTGAAATTTTAGAAACTAAAACCCAATTTTTGGAATCTTAGAAACCTAATTTTAATATTTTGGGAACCAAAACCGAAAGCAGAACCAGTGTTTTGAAATTTTAGGAACCAAAACCAAAAACCAGAAATTCAATTCACCCTTGAACCAAAACTGAACGACACTCAAAAAACTTTTGGTTTACTTTTGGTAAATATTAATACATACTGGTATTAAACTACCCCACAACAAACCAACCACCAGATTTGATCGTCATTGTGAGAATATTTTATTGTGTTTCTCTATAGTAAGACCAGAAGCCACCAGAAGAACCATCACAGCTTTTCAACTGACAACTGATTATTTTTATTGCATTTTCAAGGTTTATCTATATTTGCATAAAATTGCTGGTGGATTCTTGAACACCTCTACCTTCCAACAGATACATTTATCTATAGTAACGTTAATACTCTAAATTCATTTGGTAAACAAAATATCTATAAGATACAATTTAAATTGCCGGCTCCAGAAGATAGATCGACGACGCATCGCGTCAGTAGATACTGACTGGTCTGTTCCATCGACAATCTAAAGATATCGTCATTCAATAAAATAGCGAATATTTATCTATTTTCAGTATCTATCAGATGGAACATAGCGCCAATCGTTGAATATCCATTTCACTTGATGACTGACTGCGAAGAGTTCACCAATTTGCCCATTTTGTTGATATTCGTATGTTTTATTTTTACACATTGAATAGATTAAAAGGCAAAATTTAATGGTCTTTTGATGCAAGCCAATCCCGATGAGATCTTCGAGATACAATTCATCTACAACGATTTTTCTTGGGGTGCTACGACGAGGTTATCCCACGGATTTTTATGCGATGCGTCTTGCCGACGACACAACATGTCGATATTTTTAGACCTGGGACATAAATATCTATATAAAGAAACGCATTCACTATAAATGCATCACCTACATATAATAATATAACTGCGTGTATCTTCAAGAGTGAATATTACGAATGGGCAAACTAAAAGTGCATTTTGTGTGAAACGGGAATATGGCCAGTTATAGCATATATGTGACGACGCAATGTCCATCCGTTTGCTACATTTATGTTGCGTTGCAGATACACCATCTCGTACTCTTTTATGCTAAATATGTTTCTTATGTTCTGGTTTCGATTCGTTTCGTCGGACATACATAAATTTATGTGATGTTTGTTTCGTCTGGTGATGGACAGACTACTACTGGCAATTATTCCCCGACGTCTTCGGTTACTCTTATTGTCTGAAAGTGCATCAAGCGTACAACAAAACTTTAACCCTCTTGGGCTCCTGCACTCATTCGATCTTTGAATCTACCCATCATATGATGTCTTTCTGCATTTACACTTTGCCTATATTCTGACTGGTTGTTGGTGTGAACTACATTTCCTCCTTTGTTGCTTTTTCTGGGTGCTTAATTTAGAATTCACAAGACGATTTTAGCCTTCACAGTTCATACACAAGACACGATCCAGTTTCTTTTATTTCTTATGGGTAAATTTTTTTTTTCGTGCTTTTTTACTTACAAAAAACATTTAAAAAGCCAGAACGATTCTTAGTCTTTAACTGTTTTTTCCATGGATTCCCGGTACATAAAACGAAATTGATATTTTATTTCTTCGGTTAGCGGTTGTTCAAATGGCAGCTCAACCGTCAACCGTATTGACTTAAATGGTACGAAATTTGAAAAAAAGTATCAAATAACATTTTGAAGGCTGTGATAAAGTAATTAGTACACTTAATTCTTGCAAGAATCATAGTTCAACTTTCAAACTATTTTTTAAAAAATTGAAATTTTTCAACAGGATCAAAATTATGGATCAAATGTTCCAGATTTTTTTTTTGAATCACCAACATTCTGGATCAATTATTTAAGTGTTTCTCAAAAGCAAGCATTTAAGATTTTTCCACATTTTGGTTCATTTTTACCCGACTGCTGCATGTAAAGGAGGGTAAATGTACCAAATTTCGACCACTTCTTAAGCAATCAATTTCAGCGTTTAAAAAATAAGAAATCTGTAAGAGTTTCGATAAATATTTTATTTTATTTTTGTTCCTCTATTATTTTCTTACTCATCTATTAACACCTCAAATATTAATAGTTAATAGTTTTTTCCGAAATTAAATTCGATACCGTTTTAAAAATGTTAGTTGTACCTAATTCCAAGCGAAAATTGAAGTTGGAGCTAATTCCGACCAACCAGTGTGCTTAATTCCAACCGGTATGAACATTTGATAAACAACTCAGTAAATTTCCCAGCGAAATTATACTGCGATTGTTGTGGCGAAAACAGTAAATATTCTTTTCCACCCAGTAAAATTTACGGAACGACAGTAAAATTTACTGGAACACAGTGAATTCTACTGAAAATGCAGGATATTTTTACTGGGGAATTACTGATGTCCTCCCAGTATTTGATATTATTTCGGTTTTCTAAAAAATTCTTCCTAATTTTGACACTTACTGTTTTACCCCAGTAAATTTGTCATTGTTTCACCCCAGTAAAAGCTATTCTCGTTTAGAATCCATTTCTCGATTGGCTTTCATGGTCTGGCGATAAGTAAACTACAAAAGCAGAGTTCTCGGGTTCGACAGTAATACAAGATTTCTCAACACAACATTTTAAAGCATTTAAATAATAACATAAAATATTCAATAACAAAAACAAACGACTTAGGTTTGAAATTTAAATAAAAAAAACTACAGTAAAGCGCCCCCTACACGTTCAATCTTGCAGTCAATCATCGCATGCTGTGACAGCATTTTGAACGTCTATGGTGATGCCGTCATGCAAAATTCCATGATTGCCAGCATGCTGACCAATATCAAAATCATTTTGATATTTATCGAGGGAGCTTTGTGAATGACAGCATGCTTGAACGTGTATGGCGATGCTGTCAATCAATTCCTCATTTCAGTGTAAGTTTTAGTAGTGAAAAGATGTCGCATATAAAAGACAAAGTTTTTTTGGGAATCCTTTTTCGGGTTATACAGACAAAGAAGTGAGTTGTGGATGACGAAAAGCGAAAAATATAAGGACAAAAATTTTTTAAATTGATGTTTGTGCTGTGTGCTGTCGGTTTGGCTGTTTCGAATTAACTGATGCTTGCGTGCATGATTGAGCGTCTAGTGCAAATAAACTTTTTGCTGTGACAGCATGATTGACTGCAAGATTGAACGTGTAGGGACCGCTTAAAATTTTAAAAGATTCTCAGAAGCTCTTTGAGGGTTAACTAGCATTTGAATGGTTTTAAACGCTATTTAAATCCTCAAAAAGCTTCTGAGAAGCTTTTAAAATTTTACTGAAATCCCTGTAAATTTTACTCGATTTCACAGTAAAAATTACTATTTTTTTCAGTTCGTTACAGTTTTCCAGTATGAGAATTTTACTGGGTATACAATCCAAGATTTACTGAGTAAAACCATTAAAATTCACTGTACTTCATGGTATTTGTCTCCCAGGTGGATTATTCCAGGGTGGATTGTTCAAGAAAAAAAAGCTTTCCTCAACGTTTTTAGCTTCTCTTTTTTAATCACAAACATATTTCATCACCACTAGATCAATTTTGATTAATTTTTCCTGACAATTTGAATTTTCCCCAATTATTAATTAAAAAAGAAACCTGTTTTTGATTAAATAAAAAAAAATTCAAAAAGAGGTCATCATGTTTAATGAGACTTAATTTATTAGCAACTATGGAGAAAAATATTGAATTAATTACAGTTTAAAATTGGATCATCCAGCCTACAATAATTTCGCAAATAAAAACGTTAAAAAATGCAAATAAAGTCATAAAACTTAGTTATCTCAATGAATTCATTGATCATCAAAACCGTTTCAGTCTGAGTTCTTTGCAAAGAAATAAAACATCTAACAACAATTGTTCATTATTATCATTAGGCCTCGTTAAAACTTCCTATTCTAACCATAAAAAAAACTGACCAAAAACATAACAAAATATTCGGAAAGATTCAACTATCAAGTCTAACATCAACACTGTTGAACTCATCGCTCTATTGAGTTCAATTTGAGTCGCAAATTATATCTACATCAAGGCCAACATTAAAAAAAATCATAAAAAAATAAAAAAAAAAATTAAATAAAACTTATCAAAAATCAGCATCACTGGACAAACTCATTACCCATCAAAATCGTGTTGATGAGTCAAAGTTCAGTGACGCTTGCCGATTGTTTACTATCAAATCGGTCAACATAAAAAGATTCTAAATCTGACAAATTAGTTTGCATTAAAGTTGAGTTAATCCCGATCTTCTTATCTAGCATTTCGGAATGAGTTATTTTGGTTATGGAAATTGATTGATAACAATTTCATATAGCGGTTAGGAAAAAATGTAGAAACTGGGTTTAGGAAATGAAAAAAAGCTACACACGAAGAAAAAAAAATAGTGAATCTAACTATTTTATAATCTGGAATCGAGAATACAACTGAAATTGTTGATTTCAATCACTAAAATAGTCAATTTAACCACAAAATTGTAAAATTTAAATTTTGTATTAGTTAAATTTATTATGAAAATACTCGATTTTGACTATTTTTGTAATTGAATTAACTATTTTGGTAATATCTCCGATTAATAGCTATCTGTTTTTTTTAATAATCTGATTACGAGATTTTATGGATAATTAAAAACGTATGAAAGTTTATTGTGGTTTCAAATCGTTTTTAAGTTATGTTAATAACCCGTATGTGGTGGCAATAACGTTTAAGATAGCGAAAACCTATGCAATTACTAGCTAGAATATCAAGCTTCTGTTTTGCACCGCTAGATTTTCAGTTTTTGGATAATAGCTTTAATGTGATGGAAATAGTATTCAATATGTAGCAAAGACAAAAGCTGAGACAAACGCCGAGAGAAATTTTTTATTTTTCAATGCCTCAGAAACCAAATCAGATAGAAATTGGGATACGACATTGTATGAGAATTTATCTGGATCTCTGTTTTTTTTTATCAAAAATTTTGGTCAAAAATTTTAAATCAAATTTAATTTTTATTATGTAATTTTTGTTGGAAAATCCAGTAGTGTAGCAAAAAAAATGTTCAAGAAAAAATTGATAAGAAAATTCAACCGATATTAATTTAGAGTATATTTTTCTAGGAATTTCCCAGGTGGAGCAAGAAGATGTCTATAAAATACCACATGCTATTTTAAACTCTTCCCCTTCTCCTGTAGCCTAACTTTTTCGTGGGATTTAAACCACTGTCACACTAACTCAGACCGCTCCACCCCCTCTCTTTGACATATTTTATAGACAGTACACAAAGCCCGATTCCTCATGAAGGCTTAAAATATCAAATGATTAAAGCAGACGAGTTTCGAATTTATACAGAAAAACTTATCGCCAAAAACTGCCAGACGAAGTCCCAATTAAAAGAAGAAGTCCCCATCAAAATTTCGATTTGTTTTAATGACTTTGCGACTTCCTAGAATTATCAATCGATTTTTTCATCAATTTTGGAACGAAATTTTTCGTGGAAAAACACAGAAATTATTATTGTTTTCATTTGAAGGCCATTGAAACACACAACATGTGTTTTTTTGATTAAAAGTGCAGCAGCACAAAATCTAAAAGTGACGCCACAATTTGATCAAACGGTAATGCGCAAAGGTGGCTGAATGCAAACCCATCAAATAATACAGGGGTGGCTTCATGTAACTTATTTTTGATCGACTAACCAGTCGAAGGAAATCTTTAGTCGAGCAAAAACGATTAAACTGGCCCTCTGGTGCCCAAGATATAAGTCTTTTCTGGGTAATTTGGGGCCGCTGAATCTGAATCTGGCAGTAGTTTGGCTGTACCAGCTCTAATTTTTCCGATATGGCGGGTAATTCATAAATTGCTTTAAATATTTATAATCTGGTAATCAACAATTATTTTTTCCTTCATATCTGAAAAAGTAAATCTGGTACAACAAAACTACTGCCAGATTCGGATTCAGCGATCCCAAATTACCCAGAAAAGACTCTTATATCGGGTGCACCAGATTGGGTGTCGGCCTGTTAAATCATTTTTGGGCGACTAAAGATTTCCTTCGACTGGTTAGTCGATCGAAAATAAGTTACATGAAGCCACCCCAGGGCAACGAAAACCTACTTTTTAGGTGCACTTGATATTAAAACTTTGTCCAAGTGAACATTTCCAATGATTTTGTGATACGTTTCCCGCGAACAGCAATGAAATAATTCATGTTATGAAATATTTATCTCCTTTATGAAATCTTTCATTGCGAATTTCACGTCCACTATGGAGTGACGTAATAATATTTTTAAGTTTTTACCTTATGAAAAGTATCCGCAGAATTTAAAAAGGAAATTCCTGGAAAAATCTCGAAGGTCCCGCTGATTCCGGATCTTGCGGTGGTCAGCTCTAGTTTCTGAGATATCCAAGCAATATTTCTTCCTACAGCAATATTTCTTCCTACATATTTGAGTACGAGAAGTAATGGAGAAACCTCAATACCACAAAAACCAGAGCTGCCCTAGCCAAACTACTTTTAAATTTGAAATCATCGACACCAAATCACCCAAAAAACACTTATATCGAGTGCACCAAAATCAATGTCGGCCTGTGTAATCAACGATCCATGCATGCTTCAAAAACGATCCACGTGAAACGCATACCTTTGAAATTTGTATTTCCGGACGCTGCAATGTTGCGGATGCATTCTAGAAATTCGACTTCAAAGATTTCCGTAAGTGAACTGAATGCGTGTAGGTTTCTTTGGAATGTAGAAATATGCTGCCCACAAGGGAAATATGTATTCATTATTATTTATTTGACTGTCCCATTGATACGGACCGTGTTTCAAAAATTGTTCTGAGTTATTTTTGGAAGGTAGGACAGGACAAAGGGCTTCCACGCATTGCTGAACAGGTGAGTCACGCAACCTGCCGCCGCGTCGCCATTCATTTAATTATTGTTAGTTTTTTTGTACGAAGTTTGGCCGCCACAAGACAGTCCGTTGACTCACACAAATTCTGGATGCGGTTCACTGGTTTTATGCTGCTACTTTATGCTTATGCTTACCTGCACGGTCAATATCTTATGTGTCATCTTAAAAGAGCATAGTTTTTGGAGTGAAAAAGTATATTTTTTTGTGGTCATAATATCCATGATGATCTTGTTTAGTGTTTTTTTTTTCTATTCACAAGAATTTGTGAGTAACCAATTTACACTAATAACGATCCCAAAATATGATTCACACCTATGTATGATCCTTTTTATGTGGAACAATTTTCCTACAGGTGTAGATATAAGAAAGATAATCCTACTTTGATGATTCAGATGATTTAGTTGGTTGGAAGATGATTAACTTCTTTCGTTCTGCATAGAATTATCACAGTTTATGGATTATTCAACCATTACTCGATCGTTCTTTTAATAATGCGTAAAATTTTAATTTAATCACCTTTTTTTATTTCGAAATAAATTGATTTGTTCTTTATTGATTTTCGAATTTTATTTTTCTTGAGATTTGTTCTTTGATTTTAATTTAATCCTGGTCAAAATCGGACCTTCGCCTTCAAAAAATTATCATTGAATAATTTTAATTACACTCGAGTGGTTTTAAGACTATCCATCACATTTAAAGGGAAGGGGTTTTACGATAGTATGCCGGCTGTGTCAAATTCTGGTATGCAAAAAATCATCAAAAACTCGATAGCGGCGGCAATAGAGGGGAGGGGTCTCGAAAAAAAAATCGTGACTTATTTTAGCGACTTTTTCAAATTTTTCTTTAAAAAATATTTTGATGCTCGTTACTAATTTTAATTGTCTTCATAAAACTTTAAAAGCTTTATCTAATGACCATTACTAATTTTAATTGTGTTCATGAATTCAAGAGAATCAGATATTTTTAGGCACAAATTACAGAAAAAGAGAAATTAATACACTGTCAATCACCAACCATCTCTGATATGAAATTTTCCACAAACATGATATAAAATTCCAATGTCCGATCAATTTTTTTTTTCACATTTCATTGGCAGCGGGTTGTTAATCAAAGAGAAAAACATTTTTATTATCTGGCCCGTGTCTTTTTTTACGATTTTTTTTTTGAACATAATGAGCCTCTAATCAAGTTGTTAGTAAGATTTCGCTGATTCAGCTATTAAAATTTTATTCGAAATTTTTGTTTACGGAAACTTAAACCATAATCAGTTTCACTTTTTCCGCTTTACCCAAAAGAAAATCACCAAAATATCTGTTGATTTGAACCTAATTATCGTCATGAAAGTAAAATGTAATTTGAATTGTAATTTTTAAATTAGGTCAGAAACCCTAGGGTTGGTTTTAACACTTTTTTAGAAATTGTCACCCTGTGCTTTTAAATCAAGTGTTTTTGTCGGTTCAACACCTTGACGATGGATACTCACGCGGCCAAGAACAATGAGAAACACATTTGCACATTGGCCGTAAATCGTTACCAGTAGAAAATGTCCAGGACGGATTCCGTTGACGGTCAACGAGTTTTCACTATTTTGGTTGATCGCGGGGACAACACTTATGAGTCATGATGTCATAGTTGTTCTAAATACATGCGCCGCAGGAGAACTTTTCGTTTAATCTGTATGAAAAACACGCACTCAGTTATAAATTTGGTGCTAAGTAGGGTGGTAGGGTGACCATACGTCTCGGATTAGCCGGGATAGTACCGGATTTAATCATTTTGTCCTGGCGTCCCAAGAACTAGGATTTTTAACCTAAAAATTTTTGCCAGCGGCGTAGTTTTTTGGTTTTTTGAAAAAAAATATTCCTTCAGCTTCAGTCAGTTTTTCTTTTAAAAAATTTCATATGCGACGATCTTTATAGAAAATTTGTCGATTGTGAGCTAATTTGCGATTGTGAAATAAATGTTGCAGTTTTTCCTTGAATTTCTCCACGAATGTTTTTCAGAATTTATTTCCCGAATTTTTTCATCTAACGCAGTTAACTTCATTTACCAAAAATTGTCAAAATTTGAATTTATTCGGACGATTTTGTATAAAAAAATTCCAGTTCCAATGCCTTTCAGCAATAAATTTCAGTAATGGAAATGGTTGTAAAACGTGAATTTAGTGTCGCAGAATAAAATTCGCGGAATAAAGTGTCAGATGTAAACGACGCCTTAAAGTCAGGGTGACCATACGTCCCGGAATTTCCGGCGTCACTGACGCGTCAGGCATGTTGATCCGAAAACTACCCATTTGTCTCGAATTTTTCAATTTAGTGCTATAATTTATCACGGCTAAAAAACGAGCGCTAAATATGCAAAAAAAAATACTATACTTTGGCTAGGAGTTGCTGTAATTCACTTTTTTTTTTGCCCCCCGGCGCATTTTTTCAACGATTTTTCACCAGGGGTTCATGTATCTCCTCAGCCGCATTTCTCTTTGTCGGTATTTTTACAATTGGTATTTTTGCGATTATTTATGGAATATAATGAAAGCGAAAAATGAAACTAATTTTCGCCTTGGACAATATAGCTAGTTCTTGATTTAAATAATTGCGCCGCATTCTTTTTAAAAAATTTCGTCTGCGGCGCATATTACTGATTGTTTTTCCTTGATTTTCGTCCAAATAAAATTTTATTCTCTCTTTTATTTCGTTGGTAATTTATTTAAGCCCCTGTCCCTTCCTTCCCCACCTTCGCCGCCCTCCAACATGCTCGTCTTTTCCGTATTGACCCAATATATTAATCAAATTGGAAATTTGCTACAAAAAACTGAACGAAATTCACGTTTTAGGAAGTAACATTGTTATGTAATTTTGCCCTTAAAACAGACGTCTTTGTTTGTCTCCGTTATCCGGAAACATTGTATCAGATTTAAATAAGAAATCCAAGGCTGAATGTAACGAAATATCGGCTATACTTAAAGACGAATAATTTTTTACAAACGTTTATTTTGTTTTTCGTGAAACTCAATACGATTTAGAGAATTCCTAAAACAATGCGTCGCTTCGTTTCACTTTTGAATATCACTTTTTCATGTTCGTCTTGAAAACTCAATTTCGATGTAGAAAAAAAAATAAATTTCATTGAAAATATCGTTTTTTTTGTATGAAAAGCCACAAAGAATTAAAATGCCGTACTCGTGTGGTAAACTGCTTAATGCTCATTGATTTTCATCGCCGATACCCTTATAGGCTATCAAATTCTGAAGACTTCCTCTTGAGTATCGCAGCATATCCACAGTCACTGTCAAACTGCATCACAGAATTGAAATTTTCTACAACACTGAGTGTCTGTAGGATACGACATGCAGATATATTAACACTCGATAGAATAATGTGGAATATGTTTTTATGATGTTTTCCGTAACAGTCGATGCTACTTTGCAGCCAGTGTTTAAAGAGAAAGGATATTGAAAAAACGCATAGACTTTTCCATACGTCGGTTGGTCGCCCTTAAACTCAGACAATCGACAAACATTACATTTCGTCTGAATGAAACCTAATCCTGAGCCAATAAAGTGCCACCAACATAAAAGTATCATAATAGCATAGAAGAAATCGACCGACTTGCATGCGTGCAACATAATCGCATATATGAAAATATGAAAACCGAGCAACGAAAGGGAAAACGATTTTCCCGCACATGAAAATAAAAAGTTATCAATGCAACAGTGTGCAATTTCACAAATCATGCTTCCGAGCGGATACACATATGTTGGGGATATGTCGGGGAAAACAGGAAAAATCAACATCAACACTAAAGCATAAAAGTTATGCGGTTTACAGACGCACATAATTGAATGTACTCAACACGCATTTTCCAGTGGCATCTAATGGAGGCCATGCTTCCCTCTTTGATTTTGATTCTATTATTATGAAAATTGCATTTATTCAATTATAGACCGCAGCACATTTCGCATATCACACATCCACCCAGTGGCGTCAGTGGGTGGTGCAAAAATTGTGCGTGTTTACCAAAAATTCACCACTGGAACCAGCGGGTGATGACGGTTTATAATTAACTTCGTGCATTTATATTTTCGCGGTTAGTCGGATAGCATCCCCTAGACAAATATTTGCTATAATTTAATAACCTAAAAATATATCATAAAATATGTAGAGATTTACAAAACAAAATCATGTAAAAATGGACTCAAAGTGTTGAGAAATGATTGATGGAAATTTTTTATAGAAATGTTTTTCTACATACTTGGGATGATTGATTTCGTAATTTAATTGGAATTGAAATCATGAGATCTTCAAACTCGAAAAAAAATTATTTTTCAATTATTGTCAATTTATCATCAAATCAATTCAATCAAATATGAAGAGTGACGCATCTTTGAAGTTCAATTGTTTTATAAATTTGACCATGATCTCGGCACTAGAGAACTAAGCATGTAAGGGCTTTTTTATTAATTTAAATATTTTAAATTATCGATAAAAAACATTATGCTGTTTACTCGTTTGTGATTTTTCAAAAAATTGAGTTTTTTTTAACCTAGGTCAAAAATGTCGAGTTGTTGTGTATTCGGACCGAATTTTCTGCGACCCCAATCGCTTCGCGATACATTTCCTTCCCATAAATGGGCCGAAGAGTTCTTCAACATATTCGCCCTTCAATCGCCTCGCCCTTCAATCGCCTCGCCCTTCAATCTCCTCGTCCTTCAACTTCCTCGTCCTTCAACCTCCTCGCCCTTCAACCTCCTCGCGCTTCAACCTCCTCGCCCTTCAACCTCCTGGCCCTTCAACCTCCTCGCCCTTCAACCTCCTCGCCCTTCAACCTCCTCACCCTTCAACCTCCTCGCCCTTCAACCTTCTCGCCCTTCAAACTCCTCGCCCTTCAACCTCGGTTCTTACTTTTCAGGAATACATAATATAAAACGACCCAACCCTCATTGCCTATTAAGATTTGAGATTTAACACGATAAACTTCCCGGTTACTTTTCAAATAAATCCCAATGTCGTAAACTGTGCATCGCGGCTTTAATTTTCACCAGTACTGTAAGCTTGTGGTCGCCGCGACCACACTGCGACCACATTGCGACCACTTTGTGAAAACATTGCGACCACGTTGCACTCTTATGTGTTTGTATGGTTGTAATATCTTACTGTTTGTCAGAAAAATTAATTACAATATGCGAAAGCAATTAGTAAATGATTAAAAATTTCTCAAATGTTTAATTTGTAAATTTTTACAATCCTCATATCTCCTTCCAGAGATTTTCCGTTCGATAAACTACGCCCCGCCACTGATTCAATTATTTATTTATTCATTTAACAATAATTTTGTTAAATTTCAATTACCCCCTGACAATTTATCCAACATGACAATAAATTTGCACTTCTATATAATCAAAACAAATAAACTTGCCATCAATTCGTGCATTATCAATGAATTAAATCGAAGTACAGTTGAAGATATGAAATTTACATACGACTACAAGTATAGCAAGTATGCGTACAACGATTGCAAGCACTGTGAATTCAGTTTAACGATCCATTCTTAACTTTCGGGTGGAACAAACTCTGAAGTGAAAGACTGGCTACTAAAGTACGAGTATTTGTATTAAAATCCCACAATTCTAGGGTAACCACATGTACTGGATTTGCCGGGACAGTCCCGGATATAAGCGTGTTGTCTGGGAATCTAATTTTTTGTCCCGGATTATTCGATTTAGTCTTCAAATCGAAAATATTCGCCTGTGCTACAGCTTTTTCATAGGTCTCTAAGTTCATCGTGTCTTTACTTTAAAAAATCGCCTGCGGCGTATTTATTTAAAAAAAATATTATAACATATATTTCTCTCTAAACATTTTACGCAACTTCTGTCGTATTCTGAAGAAAAAAATACCACAAAAAGTGACAAAAAAATCACCTCTCTTCGAAAATGCATGCTAGTATCAGACTTGACTATTTTTACTACGCAGCATGACAAAAAAAACTGCGTTACCTGCACGCTGCAATGTCTGAAGCCCTCTACAACTCAGAAAACTGCACAGCTTTTGAAACAGCGGCAGTATTGTCAAATGCTGCGCAACCTAAAAAGCACCTATGTGTGAACACTAAAATTGGAAAGTAGCCGCTGCCAGAAACAGTGAAAATAAGCCAATAATTTACAAGTTTTGTTAAAAAGCACTTGTAAATACACATTTTTAAGTAAAATAGGCCACTGTTGAAACTTTTGCGGCGCTACTTTGGTAGAACCAGAAGTACTAGCAAAAATTGACACATTGAACCGCACTTTTCACATTTCTAGCTTGTTTCAAATGAAAGCAGACATAATAAAAGGGGTGAATGCGTCTTTAGTTTCTAGAGTTTTACCCAGTAACTTTGTTTGGTCAGGCAATGACGGTGTTTTCTGTAAAAAAAAAACATAACAAAAGCTATAATTGCCAATCTGGCAATCATTGGAGACCCGTATGGTGATATTCGTATCAAAATTCGAACAGTTATACCAAAATTCCACTTTGAAGTCAAACTTTCCAATAAGATTTTTTAAAATTTGTTCCAATCGGATTTTGATGTATGGGAGTTTTATGTAGAATCATATTCTAAATAACTTTTGTTCTTGGACTTTTTTGATAAGATACAGCGTTTTTGAGATATTCGCAAAAAACGTTTTCGTTCGTATGGGGGGTACCCCCCCTAATGGTCCATTTTTGCCCATTAACGAACTTAGCCTCGCATTTTACGAAAAACGGATCTGTGCAAAAATTCAAGCCTCTAGCTCAATCCGTGCGCCCGCAATCCGCGCCACAGACAGACGGACAGACGGACAGACGGACAGACAGACAGACAGACAGACAGACAGACGGACAGACGGACGGACATGCAGAAATTAATTATTTTTATCATTCTAAACACACTGGTGTAATTCATTTTTATGTGTGATGACGGGATCTTGGCGTTACAAACGGTAAGGCAAAGTTAATATACCCTTTGGTTTCACCATACGGGTATAATAATAATAACCTGCTGCGCTATCACCGCATCACTATTTTTAAATGTTTTATTGAGTAAAAAACCTTTCTACAGCGAAAACTGTGAATCTGTGCTGCGGAGCAAGTTTCCGACTGCAAGATTGCGAACTGTTCGGTAGCGCAGGACAAAATACGCCTGCTGCATGCTAATTCTCTATTGTGTGTGAACACCGCACGCTACTTTTGCAGCCCAATAAAAGTAGCCAAGTGTGCTACTAGCATAAGATATTTCTCGTGCTCAGCGTTTTAACTTGTTTCGTGTTTTTCGATTTGTTTCAACATACTAAATATTTCTCCTCCACCCCCTGCCCCCCTCACCAATAAACTTGCCAATAAAGTGCCCTGGATTCGAATAAATTAAAAAAATATGGTCACCCTAAGCAACAAACATATAATGAAAAATCTGTTTGTTTGTGTATCCATCATTGAAACATAACTACTGCCGGATAAACATACAACAAATAAACCAACATACAGACTGACAAATAAAATAAAATCTACACGTACTGACATAGCAATGTTATATAGTTTGTCATTTCCGACCAAAAAGGTTAATTGTAAATTGATGGCGCTGCACTTTTCATCGTCTTACACAGTCAGTGGAGTGTGAGTATGAAATGTTCATCATTACATAGATATAGAATTTGCTTATGTTACACGCTGCGCTTATGTTTTATGCTCTGAACATAGTGATAGTTATGATGGCTATAAAAATCCCAATAGGGAATCAGCTGTGTTTACATTATTAAACTTGAACATAAATTTTATGACACTAATGCACTCTGTAATGTAACTGGAGCTAGAGACCAAAAATGTGATGTTCAAGTGATATGAAATGAAGCTGCCATTGACATCATCTTACCATTCATGGGTTTTGTCAGAAGACGATCTAGCATAGAGCATAAAGTATGTCACTATCTATGAGTGTACGACTATTGTAAATTGTATGCGATGCAATGTAGTACATCCCTGAATTTATGACAGGAACAAATATTGCAGCAATAAATACAGCGCCTGGACCGGCATTCAAGAAGATGACGATAACCAGCCAAGTTCCTTCTATAACTTCCATAACCAAAGGGCAAATGCTCATGCATATCTATTAGATGTAGCATATATGAAGATGTCTCTGATGGGTTATGATGACCCTGCTGCTGCATCTCATGCTGTTGATGACGATGTTGTTGATGGAGTCACCAGCAATGATCCAACAGAATGTCGGAAGAATCATAAAACATGACAGCAACAACACCACTCGACGACATATCCAGCACTACATTATTTATTATTCATGCATTAAATATGTACCATTTTTACATAGATAGATCTATGTTGTCATATTTACAGAACGTTCTTATGCATCATTCAAATGAAGCAAGTAACATACATATTGCCGAGCGTCCTTTAAGAAAATATTTATGTCTATAATTGCCGCCATAGTTAAAGATGTATACAAGTGGCGCGATGCATCTCTCTATGAATCGGCGATAAATGAAGCAATTATCTCGCAATTGAAAGTGTTTATTGAGATCAAAGACAAAGATTTGTTACTTTATGCGCATAAACATGATTTTTTTATGCAGCAACAGAGAATATCTTAGTTTTGGGCCATCAATCGATGCTTTGCGCTTTTATGGCGTTCTTTAGCTGCGGTAATCTAAATTTTCGTCTTTTTTAATGCAGTGATGACCCTATTTTCAGAAAAGTGGGACCAAAAACTTGATGAGTCACTGAAATAAGAGGTTATTGCAAAACGCATTTAAAAAACTCTCAGAATTTTCCGTGGTTACGTAATTTCAAGCTCACTTATGAGGTTTTACGATTTATTGAGTTGAATTGAAAAGCGTTACCTTCTTATCTGTCTGTAGGACACTTGTGTGAAAATATGTAATTCTTGGAGGTTTTCCACAGATTTCCTTTTCATTTTTTTGAGAATTCTTTAATAAAAGATATTTTTTGGCGAACGAAAAAGACCAGAAGAAGTTGACATTACTTTGTCTGACGAGAGCTTTGTCGCTCCCCTGAACAATAAACAAAATGACCTACACTCAGAAAAATGGAGGCTAATTCGACGACCTACATACGGCGTAATTGGCCTCGGGCAGGCGCGCGTTCACCTGCATGTGGGCAAGTAAAACTGAGTTGACCTGTGGTCGGAGAAATTCTGAAATAAAGCCACCAGCAGGTGAAGTAAGGCATTGGGAGCTGCACGAGTTGACCTTAGATAGGTTAACTCTGACCGCTAACTGGCTTACAGACACCTCTGTAAGGTCAGAGTTGACCTGACAAAAAGTTGACCTGGACATTTTTCTGAGTATGAGTAGAAAATATGAGTATTTTCTGAGTATTTCTGAGTATTGCAAGACCTATTGCAAGGCAAAGCACAACAAAACAAATATTAATTCAACAAAGAATTTTTTATGCTAAAATGCATTTCTGGATAGCCCTTAGATCAGTAATATTGAAACGGCAGCACCATTATAAAACACCATGTCCAGCAAACAAGAGTTCCTGCGGTAACACGAGTTCTCAGACTCAGATAATGCCACGGCTCATTTTTCTTAATTGATACACTCTCGAAAACAACCGGGGACAAATTAAGACCAGCTCAAAACGCCTGCGGCGCATATTACTAGTTGTTTTCCCCGGAATTGGAGTGCAAGTAATTTTTCTGAGTCTAACCCTTTTCAATGCAGTAACAAATGAAAGTTTTAACTTGAAAATTTCGACTTTTTATATATGGCCTATGTTACACACGGCAACTTTAAGCGGTGACTTTTCTTAAGTATAGGCGAGAGAAGTGAGGGGCCACCGCTTCCCTCACTTCTCGCGCCTATACTTAAGAAAAGTCGCCGCTTAAAGTTGCCGTGTGTAACATAGGCCTATAAAACCTGGATTTTTTTCATGGCCTGCCAATAAAGTGTCCCATGGCGACAGCATTTGCCATGATTTTTGATCTCCAATGGTCATTGCCACATGAAAAAATCGCTATTTATTTCTAATCGAAACCTAAAATGAAAGTTTTTTTTTATTTAATCTCCCCCCCCCCCCCCCCCCCCTTCCTGCGCGGATTAATACAAAATAAATATGGTCACCCTAATCTTAAATGATTTGTAGCGCTTCTAAATTAAACTGCCTCACCACAGGTTCAAAGCAGAATGTATCCACACGTGTATGAAAATAGACTTTCCATCTAAAATTTTACTAGCTGATAATTTATGTTGACATACACGTAACACCAAAATTATGTTAAGAAAAAATCGAAGTCATTAAAAAAAAGGGTTTACACATTATTGATTTTTCAATTTCCGAAATATTTCGAATTGTTGCAGCAGAAAATCAAATACAATTCACAATCTCTGTTGTGTAATACTTTAAATTGAATGTATTCAGGGGAAGCCTTAAAAATTTGTATTATAGTTTTCCCGGAAAATCTGCTTTCTAGAATTTTCTTTAATTATATTAACTTGGATTAAAAATTCAAAGGTAATAAATTTTCCATTTTTACTTTCCTCTGCTACAGAGGGAAAGTATTGTATTCATGGCGGGAACCGACTCGAGAACGGAGGGCAGATAGAAAAGACAAAATTATGAGGATGTCCGTGCATCTGTCTGTCGGTCTGTCTGTCTGTCGGTTTGTCTGTCTGTCGGTTTGTCCATTGTACGTATCTTAAATAACTCGAGAACGCGTTGACCTAGCGACTTGAAATTAGCGAGTTTTACGAAAATCGTAATTTTTCAACTTTTGGAAAAGTAACGGGAATTATAACGGGTACTTCCCATAGATTTTTTTAAACATATTTTCATGAGTGTCAGCGTTTTCAAATTCGGTGGCTACTTAACCCTTTCGGTATTTTGATGCCATATGGCAACGCAGTTAAAAATTTTAAATGACTTATTATTTATTTATTTTCAACACTCTATTCTCATTCAGTGCACCATTGAGTGCATTTTTGACCCAATTTTGATTTTTTGAGTTAAAAGCTGGACCACAGTGGACGTATTTGAAAAAAATTAAAATTTTTAATTTTTTTTTTGTTTTAAATGAGTATTAATAGTTTAAACATCATTAATTTGTATAGAGAGTATTTTTAAAACCCATAGAAAAAAACATGTACCGAAAGGGTTAACAGATTGTAAAAGCTGATCCGAATAGACTTTTGAGGTTAGGATTGTTTGTTCACTTGGTAGCCAGAATACCAAATTATCTTAAGAAAAGTCTACATAAAAGTTAACAGACAGACAGCTAATCGTTTGACGTATTTTAAATTGTTTGCTAGAATACCGATTCAATGAAATTTGTCTTGACGCCAATTAACAAGTTAACAGACGGTTATCTGTTACCCAGGATTGGGTAGTAAATTGATCCAACCTAAAACCTGTCATATTTTTTACACCTAATAGCAGTTTGTCTCTACTATAAGACTAAATACTTTTTCGCCAATTAATAATATAAAATGTGAAATTAAATTCAGAGGTTCTGAAAAATAAAAAGTTTTACACTCATTTCAACTAATATGAATAATTCACGTGAGAAAAAACTTAATTTCGATAATCTCGCGTTTGAGCCATAATTTTCCGCCTCGTCAAATTAAATGGATTAGCGAAAAAATCAACCGATTTATAACAAAATTTAGTGAAAACGCAATAAAAAAAACCCTCACACCACCACATATCAAATAACAAAAAATTTAAAGAAAAAAAATCCGTTCAATGGACAAAATTTTCAGGTTAATTAGCCCGCTTGAGCATGCGTAACATTCAGATGTTGAAAATAATTACTTAAAAAATAACTTTTTTAAAAAAACTAGCACTCAGCAGTTAAAATTTTGCTGAATTTGATGAAAAATTCATTGCTCGATTTTGTTGGCATTCCATGAAATTTTCCATTTCAAATTTTCTGACCTTTGCTTAATTATGAACTTTTTAATTGCTTAACGACTTAACGAAGATTCTCATTCGGCGTATTTTCATAGAATGTTTAATTAGTTACTTTAACGGATCCAAGGTTTAATTAATAATGGATCAATCTTGGGGTAGGTCAATAATAAAACATTCCCGATTAAGTCAGATTAATATTGCCTCGACTGTGGCGAAATAATGGAATTACCTTAAAAAGTTTTCTTTTGTGGTTAAATTTGAATAAAAAGACTTCGTTTAACATAAGAAAAGATAAACTTTTAACGCAATTAATTTCGTGCTTTTATCGATGATGCAATCCGGAATTTTTCGTCTGATCTTTTATATGTTTTCGAATAAAATGTTGTCATTATTCGTTAAATGTCGAGACTTTGAAATAAAACAAATAAAAATATTTGAAAAATGCACAAAATTGTTGTAAATTCCATATTAATATATGCAGCTATTTGATTATTACGGTTTGATTTTCAAAAGTTGTTGGAATTTGAATTCAAATTGAAGAAACGAAATTCATGAAGTCGAAATTGTTGAAATTTCACTATTTCTATACGCTATATGATATCTCATATAGGAGTATATTGGATTTAGTATGCCGTTGGCAACGCATCGAACCAATTTTTGTAAGCAAAAATGAACACCAGAGCAGCGTGTTTTAGAATGACAAAGGTTTTTGAATTCCGCATGTCCGTCCGTATGTCCGTCCGAAAAAACACAATTTTTTTTTAAAGGATTTAGCGAAGATTTTTTAAAGCTGCATTTCTGGTAAATAAGAAGACTAATTTATTTAACGAGTAAAATCGGACCCTTCTTTCCCCTGTCCCCAAATACAAACGAAACAATTTTTTGTAGTTTTCTTGAAAACGGTTAGTCAAATCGAAAAATTTATGAAAGCAAAATGTGTTTAGAATATGATTTTACATAACCCTTCGATACATCAAAATCCAATCAGACAACTCCTTTTCCTCTCTCCTATACAAATGGATTTTTTATACCCGTATGGTGAAATCAAAGGGTATATTAACTTTGCTTTACCGTTTGTAACGCCAAGATCCCGTCATCACACACAAAAATAAATTACACCAGTGTGCTTAGAATGATGAAAAAAGTTGAATTTAGCATGTCCGTCCGTCCGTCTGTCTGTCCGTCTGTCTGTCCGTCCGTCTGTCTGTCCGTCCGTCTGTCCGTCCGTCTGTCCGTCTGTGGCGCGGATTGCGGGCGCAGGGATTGAGCTACAGACTTGAAATTTTGCGCAGATCCGTTTTTCGTAAAATGTGAGGCTAATTTTGTTCATGGGCAAAAATTGACCATTAGGGGGGGTACCTCCCATACGAACGAAAACATTTTTTGCAAATATCTCGAAAACGGTGCACCTTATCAAAAAAGTTCAAGAACAAAAGTTATTTAGGATATGATTCTACATAAAACTCCCATACATCAAAATCCGATTGGAATAAATTTTAAAAAATCTTTTTGAAAAGTTTGACTTCAAAGTGGAACAACTGTTCAAATTTTGATACGAATATCACCATACGGGTTTTCAATAATTGCCAGATTGGCAATTATAGCTTTTGTTATTTTTTAAATCAAAATTTCGTCTGTCCTCATATAGAGTATTTGACGATTAGTCCCTGGCAATTGTAGTTTTTCTTATGTTTTTAATGGAAATTTTATTTATATTAATTTAACATGCATACACATTTTTGTCTGCATATTCTCTCAAACCTTATTAGAAAGTATTCCTTCGAAAAAATAAACCGGGAAAAAAAATGGAGAACTTTTCAAATAATACGGGACCAAAAATTAGACTCTGGGACGTCGGGAAAACATGCTTTAAACTGGGACGTGTGGTCACCCTCGTTTCCGGGACCTGATCCCGAATAGTCCCAGTCGATCCCGGACGCATGGATGAATTTTTTAACTGTCAGATGAATTTTTCTACTTTTACATAAACCGAGAAAATCAACACTAAAATGGTTAAAAAATCAAACTCACAGCTCGCGAAAATTCTTCGGTAAATTTTCCGCTAACAAAAAGCGTCATTCCAAATATTTCTAATGCAAAATCCCATAATCTGTTCCACCTGAAAAATCCTTTAATAAGAAATTCTTCAAATCCACTATTGGCGCCACAGCAAATTGCTATAAATTACAAAACCCACAATTTCAATTTCTCTGTCGTTTGTTATGAGAAAAGAAGCAGGGAAATTAAAAGTGAACGAAAAGGTTTTTTTACGCTTTCTTACCTAATAATAACTTTCAACGTAAAAAAAGTACGATTGTTATTGTCAAATGTATCCGCCTTACCGTATTTTCCATACCTATACCATTAAAACAGCCTCAGTTTCCTGTTACGTTCTCATCGTATTTTAAATGTCTTTCATAGGGCGTCAATTTTCAATCCAACAAGACTTCACATAAATGTCTTGATTTTTCGTCTCAGAAACCACAAGAGCGATAAAATCCCAACCAAAGTGACGTGATCTACTTTCGTTTAAATAATAATGCAACAGTGCAACATTTTACTACTCCCAAATGACCACAATTGGACGATCTGTACGGATTAACGACTCTTTCGCCATCAACCAAAATTGACCAAATGCATTCCACAAACGTTAAATATTAAATTGGATACCTACCATGCGTGCTGCGCTTTAATCGACGAAACACAGCAATTGAACTGAAACTAAGGCAAAAATATTATGCTTCAACTTTCGTTTTTTTTTTTTCATGAGGTGTCAAATAACTTTTATTGTATACTCACACATTTCGCCCTCAGCTGCAATCAAACCGCAATGGAAAGTTTTTAATCGGAAGTCAGGGAAAATCACACTTCGCTATGAGGTGTTAGTTGAAAAAGTCATAAAAAAATCTTTCCTGGGAGGCAACCATAGGGCAGTGTTTAAATTTCTAAATAATATGGAATTTTTAATAGAATTTTCGTGGTTCTGGTATTTTCTTTTTTATATGTTGAATTTAATGTATGAAAAGAAACATAAATTGATAAATCTTTGACAAATCCCTTTTCTCGATGTAATTTCGTTCATAGCGTAATGCTCCATTTTTATACCCGTATGGTGAAACCAAAGGGTATATTAACTTTGTCTTACCGTTGGTAACGCCAAGATCCCGTCATCACACACAAAAATAAATTACACCAGTGTGTTTAGACTGATAAAAAAAAATTGAATTTCGCATGTCCGTCCGTCCGTTTGTCTGTCCGTCTGTCCGTCTGTAGCGCGGATTGCGGGCGCACGGATTGAGCTACATACTTGAAATTTTGCGCAGATCCATCGTTTCGTAAGATGCGAGGCTAATTCCTTTATGGGCAAAAATGGAGCATTAGGTGGGTGGGGGGGGGGGGGGTGAAAACCAAAAGTCAACAATACAACAAATTTTATATAGAAATTAGAACTTGTTTTAGACAAAAACCTAGATAATATAATTTAAAAAATTTGCGCCACAGCAGTAAATTTTTAAACAAAATGCGGTGCAATGATTTAAATCACAAGCTACAGGCCCGTTTTCGCTTACTCGATTTAGCGGTCGCTAAAAATTTCGTGAAACCCGACATTACAAAGATAGATCCGTCGGATTCCAAATCATTTGAGATACACAGGCGTTTGGTTAAAAAATCATTTTAAAAAATGCGCCGCATGCGAAAAAAGGTAATTTACAGCAAACGCTAGGCGAGATCGTGTATGTTTTGCTATAAATTAAAACACCACCCGAAATGGAAAAATCTGGGACGGAAGTTTAGTTTCCGAGAATAATCTGCTGTACCGGATTTCCGCCTAATATCGACCATTCCGGGACGTATGATCACCTTACCTATATAAGTGAAAACCTAAAAAAATAAAAATGGTGAAAGTTTATTTGAATTTGAAATTTTGTAGTCCACTGTATTTATATGACGTCAGTTTGCCACTGAGAACATCTCAATATTGTTCTCGCATGCAATAAGATACATGGCAAAAAATCCTGGAGTATCTTTCAATCCAAAAATTATATTGACGAAATTTTAATAAAATTTTGGATTGGAATTTAATATATGCGAATTTTTGAAAAATTTTTAGCCCTTTTTGCCTTCATATTTTAACAATTTTTTATTGTGTATTGAACTTAAATACTTTTAATATTAATGTCTACAATTTAATCAAAATTTTAGACTTTAATACTAAATTAAACTAAAAATAAAGTTATGAAAATTTCTAATCCATACTACTGGATTAGAATTTTGCATTGGATTACATATAGGTCCAGCTTAAACCAGTTTTGATTGCTCCAAGATTTTTTCCAAGATTTTTTGCCGTGTACCAACGATCTCAATATTGTTGCGCACACATAAAGACACCAAAAAATTGCGAGTAGTGGTAATTCAACACATATAACTTGGACATCTCTGCTCTAGATGAGATGTTACATATGCGTTACACTGAAAAAATGGACATATTTCAAGTTTAACTAAAAAAGTTGAGATATCAGTCATTAACCTCTTTAGTTACCTTCATTTAAAAACGATTGATTTTTGAAAAGACCTTCTCCGATTTAATTACCCACATCACGCACGCCCAAAGTCAACCATTTTTTTTTACAAAATTCAAAAATACACATTTAGTAAGCAAAAAAGTGATACAGTAGCAGAAATCGTCTCACCTTTAGCATTAATTGGAGCGGCGATCGCCTTAATCCGGCTATGTCTCCATTATTCGCTCAATTCGCTTACAGTGTTTAGCAACAATGGTTCGTATATTCACTTTTGTTGTTTACCATTTTTTTATCGAGTGCTCGAATGAGGGAATCTTTATTTGCTCGCAACGAACGCAAACTAAACCAGACCAGCACCAATGAATATCGGATCCAGTTTATCAATATTCCGCTGACTCCAGTCCAGATGCGGGGCTAAGACCCATCGGAAATAAAGTCCATGTTCCAAAAGACCATTTATCGACATGATGCTAGTGTCACCTACGGCCAAAACCACTGCCCAAATTGGCGTAGTGCTCGATGGGTTGTAAGACGAGTTACAATGCCCACTTAAAGACATTCGATATACATTCGTTTTGTTTATAATTCCCATGCCAAGGTTAAATCACAGATGCCGGCAGCGACCAAAATCAGAAACACCAGCCAGAGACCTGAAAAGAGGCAGCGAATATTCCGACAGTTGGCAGCCATCACTGCTCTTGACCTCTTTTGTGCTATTATGCCTTATGTTTATGTTGCAGATGGCAAAAATAATTTCATTTCACATTGGAGAAATGTTCACATGAGTCTCGTAAACTTGAGCTTAAAAAGCACCGCACTTTTTTTTAATTGCTAATTTCGCTCATAAAGCAAACAAATAACCGGCTCTGTGTCCAAGTCCAAGGCGGACGGAACGGACCGACCCACCTCACCACTAGACCCTGTTTTTATAGTTCATCCGGAAAGTGTAATGCACTCGAAATAAGCCATACGGCAGCCGTGAAAGGTGAAAAGGTAAAACCAACCAAAAATATCTCGTGCCATGGGAATTTTCTACGTGAAATTCTTTTAACATTAAATTACCTTCGTTTATCCTTTTTTTAGATGATAAGACTGACATTTTTACATATTTTAAGTGTTCATTTTTAAAAAGGTAAAATTTTGGCTCTTTGGGAATCATCCAATTTTTTTTGAATAAATTATGAGGTTTTTGTGGGTGGTTTTAGAATAAATAAATTTTTACAGCAATGAACTTTAATGAATTCAACTGTTCGGTATTTAAAACGCATTTAAAAAATGAGAAAAAGGGTAAAGTGTAGAGAATTTTAGTATCTTTAATTTGTCCTTAAACAATTTCTTCGAAAACCCGTTTGTTAAATTTGAATTGAACCCAAGTAACCAAATAGGGCGTAAAGTGGTCGTGGCGACCATAAAGATTCGATGTTAAAGTCGCCACGACCACTTTACGCCCTATTTGGTTACTTGGGAACGGTCATTCCAGGACCAAACGTCCCTGTAGAAAATTCATGGCTCAAAATTTAAACTTTTAGAAAACAAAATTATAGAAAAATGTTGTTTATAAACGACTAAAAAATGAAAACAACAAATAAAGAGGAAACGTTCCTTGGAGATATCTATAAAATATGTTACACTTTTAGTTAAGAAGAGGCTCGACAAAAAAACCCCCCGAAAAAAGCGGTGATGAGATTCGAGGAAGGTCCGAAAAGCCTAACATTAGCGTAACTTATTTTATGGACAGTCACTTACAGATTTTTAATAAAATTTATTGCAATCTTTTTTTGTTTCTAAAAAAGAATTTCAACTAAAAAATTCGTTTTCTTCTAAATTCTGCCCGAACATGAGAAATAAATCTTTTATTTGACATAAAATACCAATAAATTTTTTAAATCAGCAAATAAATCAATTCGTTTAGTGATATTTACGCATATTTTGAAAATCCCAGCAGTGATACCTACTATATATCTCATATAACCTAATGACATATGCTTGATAATAAATTTCACCGAAACAACAAACTTATCATTAATGGCGTAAATTGACATGAATAATAGATAAAAAAGCTGCTATGCATTCTTTTTTATTTTGAATTTTTAACATAAATATATGTTAAAGTTATTTTAAAACAACTCAATAAATTTCCATGTTTGAACAAGATGATTGATAAACAGACAATTTGTTTATCAATCTCAATCATTATTGATTTGAACGAATCAATCGTTAATCAACGGCTGGCTGGCTGGCTGGCTTGCTTTGCTGTCTTTTTCTTCACGATTCCAACGAATGTAGATTTGTTTTTGTGCAGTGAAATGCCAAAGAAAATAAATTGAATGCCAAAAAAATCGGTATTCCAGACATATTTTTCAACGTTAGATATCTTTCAGATTGTTTATTTTGATTAATTTAATGATTTTAATATTTTATACGTCGTCGAATCGAATTGCTTCGGATCAACATCGTATCCGATGGGAATTAAAAGTTTATGAGATCTTCCAAATGTATACAAAAACTGAATTATTCAAAATCAAATCATTTTGCGTTTGTTTTTTTGATAAAAATCATCGCCAACATGTCTGAAAATGAAAATGAAAAATTTTCATGACGAATAAGCGCTGCTTCTGCCGCATGTGTAAGACTAGGAAAATCACTCGTGATTGACTGATGACCTTTAATATTTGATAAGAACGAATATAGGTTTTAATTTTTTTGTGCAAATATGCTTTACCAATTGTTGATGATGTTGCTTGCTTCGGTTACTCGTTAAATATTTGAAATCTTTTATGTCATCATAACCATGCCTAAGAATAGAGTTCGCTCCTTTGTGGAAGAAATCCCCCAAAAATTGTTATTCAGGAAAATTAGGAAAATACTGATAACGGCCAACAAGTGGAAGTTTAATAATACTGCACTTGGTAAACATTTTCTATACATTAGAAACAAGCAAAGCTGATAAGTTGAACCATTTCGGTTTTTCAATCGATGTTAGAAAGTCGATTAAGTGTTTTGATAGAAATTTGAAGTTTTTGTGGTGACTATTTTTTGAAATATTCGGTAAAAATCAGCTGATTTAAAATATGTGGATAAAGTTAAAAATTGGGGGTAGTTTCACTACAATTAAACACGAATGTAGAGTGCGAATTTCGTGAGGTATTTTATTTTTTCGTGATATTTTTTTTTATATTAAAAATTCTAGGGCAGACTTTTTACGTTGTGAAAGTGTTAATAGTGTTTATTTCTAAATAGAGTCGTCATCCGTCCTCTTTTCCGTGGACACCACCCTGTTTTGAAATCATACGAGGCGGCCGGGGAGGGTTTTTGATTGTGTCCGCGGTTTTTAAACGTGTTCGGTGAATTTCAAACCTACTGAGAAGTTTACTTCGTAAAACCAAAACGTCAGAAAATAGAAAACACGGAGTGTGGGGGGTCCGTGTTTCAACGGTATGCTAAAATTTTCGTCTGCGGCGTATTTCTTCGTGGAATTCTAACTATGGCACGTATTTTTGATAAAAACGGTTTGCCTGTGGTGCATTTCTTTTTGTTTATTTTTGTTTGTAAAACATGTTTTGCTTTAACCCTTTAACAGGCTTTGGGGTGTGGCTTGAAGTTTCTTATCCCCATTCCATTGACTTGGTTCAACTTTGTTATTTTTCTGGGTGCATTAAAAAAAATCTAAATATTCCA
The DNA here is from genome assembly GCA_964034945.1 of Chrysopilus asiliformis. Classification (NCBI taxonomy): domain Eukaryota; kingdom Metazoa; phylum Arthropoda; class Insecta; order Diptera; family Rhagionidae; genus Chrysopilus; species Chrysopilus asiliformis. The sequence goes on along the minus strand of OZ035962.1, from coordinate 90,271,776 downwards.
AACGAGTGGAGAAAAGGTGACTTCTGGCAATACCGGAGGTCAGGCGCGTGTAAAGAGGAACCTAACCTTACTTTAGTTTTTGTGCTTGGTTGTAAAATAAATAAGTTAGAAAATGGGAGTTCTTTGTTTTCACTCACGGCCACAACAATAACGTTACAAGATTCTGAAAGAAAATTTCGACTTAACATAATTTAACAGTTGTCTGGTACTTTGGCTCGTACAATAGTTAACACGTTAACTGCCACGGAAGTAAAATACGTCTCGCATGTACTGCAGGCTTCGGTGCCGTGCGAGTTATATATGATTCCGCAGTAGATTTGGTTCTAATGCGGCAGTCACACGACGCTGTTTTGCCAGCGCTGCTAGATATTGGGTTAGTAGCGCTGGCAAATCGCAACAGCAGGCAGCGTACTGAGAGGGTTCACACGATTTATAACTTAGTAGCGCTGGCAAACAGCAAAACCATCGTTTGACATTTGAATTTGGGCGATTTTTTAAATAATAAACGTAACACACAAATTTAAATGAATAAACGTAAAATAACAACTTAAAATAAACAAACTTTTCCACTTATCAGACTTTTGACAGCCATGCCATGCAACCGGGTCACGTGATCCCTAGTAGCGCTGGCAAAGTAGAACGGTCTCTACTTCAATAGCGCTGCTAAAATGATCGCGCTGCTGCTGTTAGTAGCAGCCTACTAGGGTTCATACGATGCTGCTGAAACGGCTGCTAACAGCCAAACAGCTAGCAGCGCTGGCAAAACAGCGTCGTGTGACTGCCGCATAAGGCCGTAGGGTTCGCGGAGGTGTCAGATCAGTATGTTAAAATATAAGCAGGAAAGCAAATACAGCGCCAGGGACAATTTGATATATTTAGCGCATCATTCTGAACGTTCATTCCTATAATCAAAAAAAACATTTTGCCAATAGTATTTCTATTAGAAAAAATAGTCCTTTATAATAATTTAAACGATTAGAAACAAACATTTTAGCAAAAAAATTTAAATAATATTGGTTACGAAATTATTATAGTGCAATTTTATGCCTAAAATGCACAAAAAAGTAGTATGGCTCCACAACACCTTTGCCAATTTCTGGCGCGGCAGTGAAGGTGTTAAGCAAAATATTTGGCAGACGACAGGGATTTTGGTTTATCTAAATTGTAAATCAATCAAATTTCTCCAGAAACTTTTTACAAAAATCACAAAAAACAAATTCCACGGAAAATCTTACACAATTTAAGAAAAATATTTTCTAAAACACGCAATTGTGTTGTGAAATTTGGTTGATTGATTTGCTCTGGCAAAACATCTTATGTAGCTTAAAAGCATTTTCGTGTAAACATGGTTGAAATCATATCACTTGCAATAAATTAATCTAAATTCGAACAAAATTTCATAATATCTAATATGATTTCAACATGTTAACAAATTATATTACAGTTAGGAGTTATTTCATCATCGCCACCACATATCCGTCGCCGCGCCGGTAAATAATGTAATTACTCCCAATTTAAACTAAAACTGAATTTTAAAAAAATCTCAACAAAAAAAACTCCACATTAGCAGCAACACAACAGCGATATGAGTAAAACGTAGCAAATAAATTGTCGTATGAACAACAAAAACCGTAGTCAACTTCACGGTCACTTAGCAAAATGTACCTCTTGCATGCTAACCGAACATGCTGGTCACATTCCAGAGTTTATTGTTAAAAGAAGTCCATAAACATAAAGCACTGAACTCATCAGCCTATTTCTTCGTGTATTCCCCAACAATAATCAAGAAAAAGAATCTGCAAAAAGTTTACGCCAAGTTCTAAAACTTACTGACTTGGCCATTAGCTGAGATACTACACATAAGTTTACAACATCACATTAGTTGTTTTTTTTTATAAATACTACTGGGCGCGTTAGTTGTGTGGAATATAGGAAAAATATGTTAGAGCTAATGCAGCTCTTTGTTCATGTCAAGATGGCATTAAGGAAAACAACATTCCATGATCTATAATTCCCTTTAATCTGTAAATCTGTACCATTCCTTCAATTCTTATGTTACAACATCGATTCACTTATTTGTTTATACTCTACGAGATTGTTTTGTTACTTTTTCTCAATGTTGCGACAATCTTCAGTGTTTGACTGAAAACAAGAAACCATCGCTTGATGAAGCAACTTAACATAAAACTTGAATTTGCAAACCGCAATCGATGAAGTGCAATCAGTAAAGTCGCATTTCATGCTGCCGGAATAATCAACCGAATCTCTCACCTTTAGACTTGTCTATGTTTTAAGCCCGTTACGACATCACGGTTATGTTGGCTGCAACATAAATAAACAACTGCAATGTTGGGCCAAAGTTTAGACAGCTAAATTCGTATCAACAATTCATCAGACAAGCTGAAATAGCGATAAATTGCAAGTGAAAGTCACATCCGATGGTGACTTCTTGGACTGTTTCACAATTGCAAAAAGCATTCAATGTGGTCGTCATATGAGTTTACTATTGCAAATTGCAATGATAAACGGAGATGTCGAAAAATATCATCTTAGGTAGGGTGACCATAGTTGTTTTGGATAAATCCGGACAGGAGGAGTGAATGAAGGTGCGGCGCGACGTAACCGACATTTTCTAAACCGAATGCGGCGGAAAAATCATTGAATCAAGATTACACACTCCCATGTGTAACAACTAACTCAAATTTTCCAAATCATTGCAAATAAAATGTCAATAAAAAGAAATGAAAAAAAATCGAGATAGTATGCGTACTAGGAGGAAAATCGCTGGGAAAAATGCGCCGCAGGCGAAAAAAATATTACTTACAGCAACCCCCAGTCCAAATAGACTATGTTTTGCACATTTACGTTTAATAAATCATTACACTAAATTGCAAAAAGTTTAATTTCTTCACAACCGCCAGGACAACATTTTTAAATTTGGCTAATCCGGAATAATCTTACGCAGCTGAATTATTCAAAAACTGAATTATTCAAAATCAAATCATTGAGCATACGCCAGAAATGGCCGAAACAGTCCCAAATTTCGGCATGTTGTCCTTGCGTCCCAGAAACTATACTTTTGTCCCGGATTTTTCAATTTGGTGTTATAATTTTTCAAACAATGGAAAAATCATACATCAATTATGCAAAACGTACTCTACTTCGGTAAGGGGTGTTGGGTTTTTTTGGGTTTTTTCGCCTGCAAATTGGGTTTTTTCGCCTGCGGCGCATTTTTTAATGATTTTATACAAAAAACGCATGTATCTCAAAAAAATTTACCTGCGGCGTACATTTCTTAATTGTTTTTCCTTGGCTGTCGCTCAAATCAAGTTTTTTTCTACATAAAATTATTATGTTAAGCATGAAATATTAAAACTCGCTGTTCCACTGATGTTTGATTTCTGCCATTCTCTACCCCCCGCCCCCTATCCCATCCCTTGCGTACTCAACGTGTCCCGGACTGACCCAAAATAAAGACAGTCACCCTAATCTTTCGCAGTGTGCGCCCGCACTAAAAAGACAGTTTTAATTTGGTGGGGGAGGGGAGGGGGGAGGGTGGGAAAGGGTGGAGGGAGAGGTAGGGAAGGGGGGTGGGGGGGGGGAGGGCGGGAAGGGGGAGGGAGAGGGTGGGAAGGGTGGGTGGGAACATTGATAATTTTGTTTTCAATTTTGCAATGGCATTTTTGACGCCATCCAATTTTTTTTTACTTTTCTCCTAAGTTTTCAATAAGTTATTCACATATTTGTAATTTCTCAATAATTTAACCTCTGACCAGTTATTACCCAAGTAACAATTTGAGGTTACATTCCGTAACAAAACTCAAAAGTTTCACATTTGGTTTCTGTAACCTTTCAGAAACGTTTCAGAAACCCCCATTTATATAACCTGGTTTCAAAATAACCGTTTTTGGCGGGTTTATTCGGAAACCATCTAAAATGTAACCTAAATTGAAGGTTTTTTAACCACGTTTACAACTTGTTTCTTGGGTAGCAAGTAGAATATTTGTTATACGAAGTATCTCAACGTTTGTTAGTACAGTGAACCATGTATAAGCCGGACTCTCGTGGGACCAGGAAATTTATCCGCTTTAAACAGGTTTCACTGAAATGACTTTTTAGCATCTTACTCTTCTTTTGGCGCTTCGTCCCCGTTAGGATTTGGCCTTCTACAGATGTCAGATGTCGCCTCCATTCCTTGCGATTTCATGTTTATTGATTGAATAACTTCTGTCACAACTCAAAGTGGTTGGTGTTTTACACAGATTTTTGTTGCATTTCCCCTGAAGCCAAGTTCCACATTTCAAATTTATCACCTGAGATTCATAAGAAATGATTTTGTGTCATTTTGGAGCCTCATACCATTAACTTAACTGCAGTATGATTGCATATTTAACTCTCTAAAATCTCAAAACTCTGCGATTTAATCCTCTGAGCTGTGAAAATTTGTAATCCATGTGTGGAGATTATTTAAAACTTCACCAATTTGTCCATTTCGATTTTTAATCTTCATAAAGTAGCACTCACCTCACCTCTACGTGAACTGTTGATACTCGGGACAAGATGTTGCTGTAATTTTAATTCCCTTGTCTACCTCAATGCGGCTCCTCAGTCCGTCTGATGTCCAACCACTTGGCGCCTCCGAATGATCAAAGTTCCGGCTTTTCAATTAATAACCGCATGCGCTTAATGCTCCATGTATGTATTTCTCCAGTTTCGCAACATATTTTGTCTGGAATTTTGTTGCTTTTCTGTCTGTGAGAAAAGTGAGATCTGATCTGTGTCTGTGATTTGCTATTGGATTTAGGTGAGAAATTCATTTTCAGCTTTTCTCCTCCTGTCATCACTGACAACAACACCTGATTTAGATTACGGACTCACGGATTACGGCACGCGAATTGCGTAATTTGATCGAAAAACACAAGTGTGCGCTGACTTCAAGTTATTTACGTTGCTTATTAGTTAGAAAAGAAGCCAATAACACTTTTCACTTGCTTCAATTCATTTTTTTCGCTAACTTTAATATTTATTAGTTATTTTACCTTTTTTTGCTTGGGATATTTTATACTAATTGTGACTCTTTTTTCCTTGCAGGTGAACTGAACGAGAAGTTTCTTGTAGAAAAGGTAAGCCGTGTAAATTTTATATCCTTTTGATCAAACTTACAAAATTTACTTCAGAAACCTAAAATATCTAGAACTCTCAGAACCAAATTTTTTTTTTGCATGAAAAACCAAAAAGCTACGGGCCTGATACAAATAGAAAATGAAATTAATTGCCTGTCCTCAGACGTTAACGCATTGAAAATATGCAAACACTACGTTTTTCTCTTTAAAACAATGAATTGAGCTTTTCAGTTTTGAAAGCTACATAGACGAGCTTTTTCCTGTCTTAAAGCTTCATGGTGGCCGACGAAGTGAGTTCAGATTTTTGGTACTATTTTGATGGGATTCAATAGACAGAATTAGCTTCTGTCTTTACTGGAGCGACTTTATAACCAGAGTATAGTAATTCGAAATTAGCTTTTGGCGCTATTTTTCAAAAGTGCTAGGGAAATGTTTTTCAAGGCAAAATCAAGAGATTAAAGTTTATCATGAATACTCCGTATAAGAAAGTCAAGAAACTGTATTATTGCATTTACTGATCAGATTTGTTTAAGATATTTCATAAAATTCCGCACATTCTTTCCAATCATTTTTCAAACAAAATTAAATCTAGCCAAAATATAATCAAAATGAATATATAAATAGATTAATTAATTTAATCAAATGAACCGTCACAGTACCAGAAATAAAATCATTTCATGAGTTAATTATTCCAATTAATTTCAATTTCTGTGTACATAAATACGTAGATTTGCATTTTTTTTGCAATGTAGATAAACACATTCCAGACACCCTACCCACCTTTAATTGCTTATTTTCGCTAATTACATCCTTCTAGCGAACCGTCGAAATCAACGTCAACATTCGAAATGTGCGCAATATGTGTAAAAATATTATGAAAACCGACAACATCCTGGACTGATTCAATTAATAACCAGATTGAAAAATAAGTTCGAGTTTAGTCAATTAAATCCTGTGCCGTAATTTAATTATAGACGCATTTTAAACGGATGATTCGTCCGCCAGTCTATTGATTTCACTCAAATACCCTTCAATTAATCAAATAAAAAGCTGATATTGTGATTTGCCACAGTGAACAATAATGAGATAATTAGAGGTCACTTAAACAATTTTCACGTTCAATTCAGTCGATTAAGTAAAAATTTTACCATTTATTCTCGAAAATCTCACACAGGGTTTTGAATTTAAAATTTACGATTTGCGCCGTTCCGATTTGCGTTGTTTCGAAGTTGCGTCGTTCAAAAAATGTTCGTGGTTTCAAAGTTGCGTCGGTAATATTTCGATTTGCGTCGATTTCCTCTTGTCCCAATCAGCGACGCAAATCGAGTTTTTGGTGTACCTATAAATATAGATTTGGTTTATGAACAATGCTTGTAAAAACATTTTTGTCACCTTGCATGGAACCAAGGCTGTTGTGAGCAAAGCGAGGTCCGAGGCAAAATTTGTATCTGGCATCCCTCCCTGGTTAAAAAAAATGGATTTTTGTGTGTCTTGAAAGTTTGAACGACCGGTCAGAGAGCATAAGATTGGAATCAATTTCCGTTTGTTACAATAAAAATCGCTCCACTAAAACAAATTAGAAAAAAAAATCACTCACAATCAAAAACCTTAAATAAAATGCGCCGCAGGTAAATTTTTTTAAAGACAAATGCGATATTGGTAAAATAATTCTAAACAAAAAATTGCCGCAGGATTTTTTTTTACAATTTGTTTTTTTTTTTATTAACCGTTATTTTATATTTTTTTTGTGATTGTATAACTAAGCTTTCGTTTTTTTTTTTAAATTTTAATGTCAAATATCTTTGTAAATAGAAGCCCTTAAATAGAAGCCCTTAATTAGAAGCCCTTAAATAGAAGCCTTTACAGTTGTCAGAGATGCTCAACTCCATGTTTTATTCTTTTTTAGGATCTTAATTTGACGTCGAAGTTCCGCAAAGATATCTCAAAATGTCGGTTGGTTAAAAACCCCCATTAGAAAAAGGATACCTAGTCGATTGGTTTGTTAAAATAAATTTACAAAAGACTTTAGCAAGACGTATTAAAAAAATCATTGAAAAACTGAGCCGCAGGTGAAAATTTTGTGAAATTTTACTATCATTTTGTTAAAAAAATCATTATAGGCAAGACCGTAACTTGGTATGTGCTTGATGTGGATCTGCAACGGGTTTGTGGCTGACGGGGAAGGGGAGGGGGGTGTTGAAATGACTTAAATTTGCCACTAGATGCAATTTTATAAAAAAATGTGACCCATTTTAGTTATTCGCTTTACACAACGCTTCCAATATTTTAGCTTTATATTGCTTTCAATTTTGGCTTTACACAAAGCTTACAATATTTTAGCTTCGAATTTTGGGATGTCGTTAATCACGACACGTAAAAATTTTCACCTGCGGTGTATTTTTCAAAGCATTTCTGCCTAAGAAGACTTCTTTCTTTAAAAAAATTGCCTGCGGCATTTTTTTCTATCATTTTTATCCGCATAACATGTTTTACTACCAAAAAAATCGTGATTTCAGATCATTAAAATTAGTTTGAAACATTAAAATTAGCTCCTAAACAGTCTCTTATGAGCTTAATTTCGAAAGGCTTACACAACCTGAAGGAGTTTTATTCAGTCTAGACGGAAAATGTATTTTTTTTTTACATTCCCTAGATTGCATCCGTGTTGAAATAAAAATGTTTGCTTAATGCGAATAGTTTAATAGTACGAAACCACCTGACCTGTCCACCTGGTTATCTCAGGCGAAATATTTAAATGTCACACAAAAACACATAAAATCCCAAATAAAAGCAGAAACTCTTCTTCTTCTCGCTCATAGTTGAATCTTACATTTGCATATGCAAATTCCCTCATAAATGCTTGCTTAAAGAGATGCCAAAGCCGAGTTAGAAAGGTGAAATGGTAGACAAAACAGCACGCCACCGCGCCGGCATAACAGAAACTCAAGCAACATGTCACAGATTTTTGTTCACATAACAGAGCATCTTGTCACACGTATATATATGGATCACCTACACCTTTCCGCCAGCACAGGTGACACGAAGAACACCAACAGCCAAGAAAACATGTAGATAAGAAAACTTTTGGAACTGAAAAGACGAGACAGACCGGCTGCGAAATGCTTGTAGTGCGATTTCAATTTCTTTGAAGACGAAACAAAATCAATTAAATTTTTTTTTGCACACCTTTGGCTTTGAGAGATCTCTGATCGTCCGGCAGGTGTAAAAAAAAGTATTTATAGTGATTTTACAGGTGAAGCCAAAGCAAACCTTTTTCATATTTTGCATCTTTTAAAAATTGCCATGTCGATGTTTAACCAAAAGCTGTAAAAAATCTCTTCGAAGATTTACAAAAAAAAAAATGAAACCTCTTTTGCATAATTGTGAACTTTTATGCTATTCGGCTTTGCGAATCGACCAACCGTTTAAGCTTTTCATCTTTTATGCTTCCCGATTATGTTTGCCGAATAGCGTTTTGCTTTGACTTTGTCGATGATGTTTTTATTATTATAAATTGTCATTTTTTATAGCGTTTATAATAAATGTAGCTGAAAGTGTAACCAAATCGATCCTAAATGAGTGAATAAATCATCTTCGAACTGCACCCTTTTCGAAATCTCTTATAGAGAAACTTATGACTGTTTACCGTTTCTTATGGAATTTTTATAGCTATATAATGAACAGTATTAATACCATAAACTATATCTCTTTAAAATTCATATAAATTTAAACGAATTTTATAGATTTACGTAACTGACCTCCGTCCTTTGAAATCCACCGTTGATAGAAATATTTTATACAGGCGAAACCTTTTTTTTTATGCTTGGACTTTTATTATGTTGCTTGATTTTATCCATTGAAGATGTAGAAAAAAAAACCAATCCACCATTCGTATAAAATGTTAATAATAGTATTGTTTTATTTATGACTTTCTGTTGTTATTACTAAATTAGAAGCCATTAAGAGTAAATTGGATTCGATATGGTGATCCTCTGAGACTTTAATTCGCTTATGTTTGATGCCTAGCCAAATGGCCAACGGCAAAGGTGTGTTTTATGTTGTATTTCGCTCATAAATTTGTTTTGTCGTTTTCTTAACAGATCTTGATGAATCGGAATTAGATAATCGCATGTTTACAAGCAACAAGAATTTTGAAAAAAAAAATATAAATAATGGTTACTCATTAATTTAGCAGAAAACGAGCTTTTATTTTTATTTTATTTGAAGGTTTACCTATGTTTGAATTTAGCCAAGAGAATTGATCAAATAACATGAAAAGAGAAAAGTGGGGAAAAAAATTCAAATATCCTATGCAGAAGAGAGAATTCAAAGGACAATTTTAATTGGGGTCATGTAATCTACTTGGATTTTTTTAAATTATTTTAACTAAAATCTGGTATCAGGAGAATCCAAACTGATCCAAACATCGAAGCTGACAAAGCTATATTTTCAACTTTTAAAAAAAAAATTTTTTGAAAGCTCCACATAGAGAAAAAAATAATAAAAATATCTCTGTCTCATAATGAGAAATCGGGAATACAACTAAGAGCGATTTGCATTAACGAAACTTAAGGTGCCGCTCCACATGAGAGTAAATACGCGAGTAACTCTCAAAAACTCTCGAGAGTTACTCGCAGGAGGTTGTCCATTTGAGAGTTAATTTCGGCGATTTTTCTCGTTCCAAGACCAATATCATAGTTTAGAGATATATAGTTAGGAAACGCGTAAGAAATTTTTTCCTGAAGAAGAGTACATTATCGTCTGTCTCATTTGCTTTGTAAAGACACTAATTGCTTTTGTGTGAGGAATGCAAAACTCTCGGGATATTTCGTATTGTCGACAGAACATTCCGCGACAAGGCATTTAAAATGTTCCTTGCCAGGCATTTTTTCTGTTTAAGCAACGTAACAAGTGAAATAAAAGTGTGTTTTTTTTTTGCTAAAAAACCTATCGCCATTGACAGTTGAAGAAATTGTGAAAGGCCGCTGGCGGCCCTTGTGTATGTGTTGATCCAATATTTTGGTTTGTTCTGTGCGAGTATTACAAAATGATTTTTTTCAACAAGTCCATTTGAGCTAAATGACAAAAAGAAAGAAATGATGCTGTCGATGCTGTCGACTACTTCTTTCTACAGGCGGCAAACGGAAAACCACGTTTGTGTCTTATCTATAGTAAGTCTCTAATCTATGCCAATATCTTGATTTTTTTGACATATTGCTTTGGCGAGTTCTCGAGAGCTACTAGCAAAATTCAAACGCCGTTCGTATCTGGCGAGTTACTCTCCGACAGTTCAGTGGGTGCGTGTCGAGTAGAGAGTAGAATCACTTTTGACAGCTCGCAGAAACTAGCTCGCGAGTTTTTGCGAGTTTCTGCGAGCGACTCTCAGAGACGAGTACATTTGCGAGTACCTGCTATCGAGAGGTTCTCGCCGGCATTTACTCTCATGTGGAGCGGCACCTTTAGCGACTTATGTTTTATTCAAGTCCCAGAATTTCTACGGGTAAGCCAAACTTAATTTTTTAAAAACAGTACCAATTTGCATAAAATAGTAAGTTTCAGCTACAAAAGTAGTCAAATTCGACTATTTTTATAATAAATTTATCTATTTAGTAGTGAAATTTAGTATTTTGTAGTTAAATTGACAATTTTTGTTATTGAAATTAACTATTTTAGTAATGTTCCCGATTCCCGATTATAAAATAGTTATAGATTTACTATTTTTTTCTGCATGTCTAATTCGAAAACCCCTTGACCAATTCAGCTAAAATATTGAGCTAACATAACCGCATTTTTGTGAAAAAAGCGTCACCCAGGACAAAACCTGTACCTAGCGTACCAGGCGACAAAAATTTCCGAAAAACGAATTTTTCCGGGCCTGGAAATTTTGGAATTCGGAAGACCGATCAAGGGCAGACTGTTTGTCCCAATTTATGTTTATGATTTTTTATCTAAAATATCAGTTGTGATCAACACAAAACTTTCTTCTGCAATATTTAGTTTCGGAAAAATATCTAAAAAATAATTTTTTTTTCAAATATCTCAAGAACTTTTGAAGATATGTACATAAAAACAGTTAAAGCAAAAAATGTAGAAAATTTGGTTTCCTATAAATTTGGTGACATGATTTTTTTTTCTCGAAGCGCATAGTTTTTGAGACATTTTCAAACAACGGATTTTTTTCTAAAAATTTAATGTCAGGTACCCGTTATAGCTAACGGTACTTTTCCAAAAGTTGATAGAAAACTATGATTTATACAAAACTCTTTTACAAAAAAATTCATGTCGCTAGCTTTGCGCGTTCTTGAATTATTTAAGATAACGGACAGACCGACAGACTGACAGACAGACAGACAGACAGACTAACCGTCAGACCGACAGACAGACAGACAGACAGACTAACCGTCAGACCGACAGACAGACAGACAGACTAACCGTCAGACCGACAGACAGACTGACAGACAGACAGACAGACAGACAGACAGACAGACAGACAGGCTGACAGACCGATAGACGGACAGACCGGCAGTCAGATGCACGGACATACTCATAATTTTACCTGAAACGAATCTCGTGAGTCGCCCGACCCCCACCAACCCCCGTTCCACTAAAACCAGCTCTGCCTGTTATAAGAAAATTAGCCACCGGATGAGTGGTGGGTCTAAATGGGTTAAGAAAAATGCGCTTCACGGTAAAAGTGTTTGGGTGCAAATGTGAAATATAGCCCTAAAATTAAACCTACACATTAGTCTGGTCTCTCATCAAATAAATTGTATTCTTACAAAAATTATAATAAGGAAATAAAGAATTTTTGAAAAAAAAAAATAAACCTACACAAATTGCAGAGAAGTGTAACTCCATGTTTTGTTCTATTTGATTTGTTAAAGCAAATTTCTAAATGTCTAGAAATGTCACTTAAAATGCCACCCCAAAAATATGTCAAAAAATAATGATTCTTTTTTTCTAGGAAACGAACTGTAGTTTAATTTTGTTTTTATGCAATTAAGCTAAATTGAGTGAAATCAACAAACATAAACGGATTCTTTTTTACCGATAAAACCCTTGATTACGCTAAAAGGTACAGCCATGGACATAGAAATAGCACAAAGTTAAAAATTACTCGCGTCCCTAAATTTCTTTAAATATATATGAAAGTAGTTCAATTTTTTTATATGGCACTGTATCCTGAGATCATGCAGTAGAATTCTAACAAAGAAATTTACCGTTATCACTCTCAATTTTATTTCCGTGATTTTTTTTCCGTTATGACATTAATTTCAGTGGACACAGAAATAGCACAGATTACATTTAGTGTTTACTGTTCGTATGCAACTTGAGTGCTGTGGTTCAAAAGTGTTAATATTTAATAAAAATATACTGTGATTAAATAATAGTGCCAAAATGGGTAGAGGAAAACATTGTTCTTTAGAAAAAAGAAGAATAATATATCACATGCACAAATGCGGGAAAAAAGTCACTGAGATTGCCCAATTAGTCCAATGTTCCAGGAAATTGGTGTACAACGCAATTAATTTGGTAGAAAATAATTCCATTTATTTAACTGTAAACAAAAATCGGAAATCGAAGCCTCGGAAAACTACACGTTATGTAGACAAAGTCATAGCCCGAAAGTGTAAAAATGATCCATTTAAGTCATCACGGCAGATTATGACAGAAATAAATGAAGAATTCGACTCAAATATTTCAGACAGATTAGTCAGAAGGAGATTGAATGATGTAAAGCTCTTTGGGCGCATAAGTAGGAAAAAACCGCTTCTGTCAAAAAAAAAATATTAAAAAGCGTTTAAATTTTGCTAGAATGCATAAGAATAAGGATTTATCTTTTTGGAAAAATGTCCTCTGGAGTGATGAAACTAAGATAAATAGAATGGGACCAGATGGTAGAACAATTGTCCATCGTCCAAAAGGCCAAGCTTTTAATCCTAGGTACGCACGAAAGACAATAAAACACGGTGGAGGTTCTGTCATGGTTTGGGGTGCATTTTCATGGCATGGAATAGGTCCGCTAGTAAAGATAGACGGGAAAATGGATAGATACGGGTATCGAAACATACTGGAAAACACCATGGAACCATATGCATTTGATAATATGCCAATAACCTGGACATTTATGCAGGATAATGACCCCAAACACAAATCAAACTACGTTATGGACTGGTTTGAAACAGAAAAAATTAGCGTATTGGACTGGCCAGCTCAGAGCCCCGACCTTAATTCGATAGAGAATCTATGGAACTATGTCAAGGTTAAAATTAGTCCAAAAAATTTTAGGAATGGCGATGAACTTTGGGCTGGTATTAAGGAAGCTTGGTATTCTATTCCAAAGGATACATGCCGAAAGCTTGTGGAGAGTATGGGCCGCAGATGTCAAGCTGTAATAGATAATTCTGGCTACAGCACCAAATATTAAAGAAGTACTTTATTAAAAATAGTAATGAACAACATTTCATTGTTAATATTCGAGAAATTCTTAATTTATTTTCAGAATACCGCTTTTGTGCTATTTATGTGTCCAACTCATTTTGCCCAGTATCATCTTTTCATAGCTCTTATACATATATTTTCAAATAATGTATTAAGTTTTGATATAAATTAAATTGTTAAGCAACCATGTTCTCGAACACACCACATATATTTCTCTTTTATTTTGTTAATACTAAAAAATGTGCACAACTGATGATTTCCAAAAAAATTGTGCTATTTCTATGACCATGGCTGTATATACGCAAAAATAAGTCAAATAACCTTGAAGAATTACTGATTTTTCAACTTTCAATTTTCCACCGTAAATTTCAATTATGCAGCAATAAAAACCAGAGAAAAAAATTGAATTAAATCCACGCACAATCAAAACATTTATAAGCAATTCCCGTCCCATTAAGCCATCATCCATTCGACAGGACTAATTTATCAACATAAAACCCGACTTTACCTGAAAACAAGCCAACTGAGAATTAAAAGTGTTAACTGTCGATGTGAAATAAAAATTAAAATCTTTTTCTCTCCTTTTCGTTCGAATTTAATGTAAAAATCTGTAATGTTTACCAGTTTTATATTTCAATTTATATAACTCGATTTGTTGACTGTGAAAATGCTATTTTTAAGCATTATGTTCCTGTTATCTGTTGCGGTGATGGAAAGATCTGCTATAGATAAGGTGATCATATGCTCCCGTTTAGCCGCGACAGTCTCGTAATCAGGCAAGGTGTTTGTCTCCCGGATTTTTCAATTAAGTGTTATAATAACGATTTTCCAGAAACACCGTCTGTATTTAAAAATATTTACCCTGCGGCCCTGCAAAATATGTATTCAAAATATTTCGCCTTCCGCGTATGTTTTTCATAAAAATTTCGCCTGCGGCGCTTTTGTTTTCTCTGCTAATTTTGTAATTTCCGTCGTCATTATTTGTGGAATGTAAAGATCGCAAACAATTAAGTTAATTTTCGCTGGGAACTGTATATGTCTTTATTTAAATCTTTGCGCCGCACTTTGTTCAAAAAATTTTCCCTGCGGCGCACATTTAATAATCTTTAATCCTTGGTTTTTTCCAAATCAAAATTTCTTTGAATAGAATTTTGCTCTTTCGTTTGGTGTTTCGATTCAGTGTTTCGACTCCCCCTTCCCCTCCTGCTCGGCTCCCATCTTGTAAAAAAAATCTGGCCACCCTATCTATAGAACAACCCTCAAAGTTATATCGTATTTTCCCCTGTTCCACACTTTGGATATTTGTGATGCCATCATACCGTCAAAGTATAAAATTTACAAAATTCAACCGAATCGAATGTTTTCATTTTATTGACAAGCAAAGTGAGCATCAGGAACAGGTTCAGATAAATGTATCTATCCATAAGTCGTGATATATTTCCAATAAAATCAATGGCAGGTAAATTATACAAAGCTGAAAATTTTTATGTCTGGCGAATAGGAGACAAGACCAGTTCCATCGTCAAACGATGGTTGATTCCCTGGACACCTCAGCCACTATATGTGACAGACGAGCAATTTTTCACTATCAGTTGTGAAATTTTGCTAATGTTTTTTTTTATCGTTTTTCCGTTTCTATAGTTTTTTTCTCGTCCATTTTATTTCAGGTTTATCTTCAGATGAAATATAGATGTTGCATGTGTTATGGAACCCTACTGGGAAATAAATTCCGACATTCATCAAAAACAAAAATTTTTTCGCAAAGAAGTTTCATTTCTTGTTTAGAAGTTTGTCTCGAAAGTTTTCATTACGATCGTTTTTCAGCAAAATGAAAATTTCGGGGGCCTTCTCAGATTCTCTCATCCAGATTCGGGCGACAAAAGTTGAATCTCAAGTGAATTTCCTAGTACGAGTTCAGTTTTCTAAGGAAATTCTCAAGGAGTTTCGCAAGAAGTGAATTTAAGTACCCATTGAATCATATTAACCAAACGAAGTTGTATTATTAACTTTAGAACATTTTCCCAACACTCCAAAACTTTTTGATTGAGCTCCCGAAATTGTAGATGTGAAGAATTAACATTTTCCGGATTGCATTCGAAATTCGGTGAAATTTCACAATTCTTATTCTTACTAGAGAAAATCTTAACGAAATGACTTCCACTTTAACTTCCACTTAAACTAATTTGTACACTTCTCTTTCGATTCCATTGAGCTGCATTTGGAATTCCACATGGAATTGTTGTAAATCTTACCAACATGTTTACGCCGATGTTACTGACCTATCGCTACTATTTTAATTAAAACCAATCGAATTTTGAAAATCAGGTCAAGACAATTTTCTTTTCAATTGTCAGTTTGCGTTTGGAATTCGGAATTTCTGATAAAAGAAGAAATTTTTCTACTTCTAGCAGACAATCTGAGACACCAGATGGCTCATTTATTACTCTTTACTATTGTTCCATTCATCAACAAATGGATTATTATCTATTTTCCACCTGCCCAATTTCTAGTTTTTTTTAGCGATTTCCTTTTTTGCGGAATCTGCGTGAAAAAGCGGTAATT